>ML675617.1:30060252-30248809 GCA_007922155.1 Mesoclemmys tuberculata
GGGGCGCGGCGCGGCCGGGAGGAGGATGCGGGGCTCGGGCGGCCGGGCCGGGGCCGCGGGGCTCGGCGGCCTCTGGGCTTGTCTGCTGCTGTGCGCGGCGCTGCGGAGCCTGCGGGCCAGCCCCGCCAACGAAGGTAGGCGCGGGGCTGCGGCGCGGGGGCTGCCTGGCCCGAGGGGGGGGGGTGCGGGAAGGGACCCCCCAGCCCGGCCCCGCACCGCCGCCTCCCTCCGGGGCTGCCCCGCTGCGGGGCGCACGGCGGGGCTGTGCGGCGCTGGGGGTGCGCGTGTGCCGGGCTCGGCTCGCGGGGGCTGCGTGGATTTGGTTGGGTGCGGGCGCTTGTGCGGCGCGGCTGGTTTGCGCTGGGCTGGGGGGCTGTGTGTGGGTTTCCAGGCAGGCGCTTGTAAAGCTCCGTTAGTCTCACCCCAAGCGCCCCAGCTCCGGAGCCCGAGAACGAGCTGTGAGAGCCCAGCACCTGAACGCGGCTGCCAGGAGCGCTACGGCAAAATCCAACCCCAGGCTAAACGTTTGCCCGAGAGGAGAGAGGATGGGAGTAGGAAACACTCCCCCCCCCCAAGATATTTATTTGTGGTGCACTTGAAATGCTGTCCAAAGTTCATTTAGGCTTTTTTTAGAAAGGTATTTTGTGCAAGAAGAAAAAAATCAGGAGCAATGAGAACATAATTGTCATCCTGTAATACCGCCACCAGCACAATGGCTGATTACTGCTGACAATTTAAAAGTTTCCTCTGTTTATATTCAATATGTAAAGACATAAGACAGGGTTTTCCATTTGGCTGGTATGCTTCCCAGTTTTTCTGAAGCCCCCTTTTTTATAGACAAGGTGCATAATATGAGGCTTTTATTATTATTTCTGGATCCAAATACTAGTTGTAATACACAAACTTTCAGGCCAAGAAACTTGCTTCCTCAGGGAATGCCATGAATTCATATCAGAAAGCCAAGCTTCTTATGCACAGTGATTTATTAGTGAAATTCTTATGAGGGGGGAGGAGTGGGAAAGGCACACCAAGGTTTCAAAGTTGGGGCCTGAGGTAAAGAGCTTGTCATAATATATTTTAGGAAATGAGATTAATGCAAATCACAGAAAAAAATCTACAGAGGAAGGGACAAATGCCTTCCCTTGGCTGTGAGTTTACTGAATATCCAGGGTTAGAAAATGCCTGCATAGATTAGGAGAAGAAAGACATTTCCACGGATTTCTCTTCTACAAATAAATCATTATGGATCCAAGTCTGCAAACACCTCTATGTTTGTGAATTGTTTCCTTGGGACTACTCACCCCAGTAAAGTCCGTTGGATTGCTCTCAGGAGTAAGCTACTCACTGGGTGTTTATAGAAGTGGATTCTAACTTGGGAGTAGGTTGTTTTGGTCTGTTTTACTACCCTTTGTTAATGAGGATCTATTTATAAGCCAAAAGACAGAGAACACTTTGCACAGGCAATCTCTTACTCACATGTGGGCCTTAATCGTGTGAGTATGTCCCAGTGGAGTCAAAGGGACTGCTGCAAGTGAATAAGGGCCACTTGTGAACAAAAATTTGCAGGATTGGGCCTCTATAGTATGATAGTATACTGGAATTTTTCATAATGAGATAGCCTTGTGGTTTAGTAGTATCTTTAGAGAAGGAAGAGACAGGAGAATATTACAGTAATTATTGATAGCCCATGGGTTGGCTTTATGCTCTCTCACTTTCCCCTTTTATTCATAATCTCTAACTTTTATCCTTTTAATAAGCCCAAGTGAGGTCTGGAGGTGGACCTGAACCCATTCAGAACAGCCACTCTTTACCATTTGTGGATTTATTTGTAAACAAGCATTATGTGACAAGTGCTTTTCACAGCATGGCTTCTTGGCCAATTACTGCTGAACAGTTCTGCTTTGAAAATGATTCACCCTGCAATGAATCAAGCCTAATTCATTAGAGTCCAATTCATTGCTAAAGTCCTTGTGCCATAAGCGGTTGACACTTGTCAACAGTTCGGTTTTGAAAAGTTCAGTTTTGCTTCTCTCAGCATTCAAGGTGTATTCTAGGGGACAGAGCCTCAGATGGTGTGAATTGCCATAGCTCAGCTGACTTCAATAGAGATTTGAGAGTTTACATTAGCAGAGAGATCTTAGGTTTATTGAGGCCAGCTGAGGGGGGAGAGGGTTGAAAATTGGAGAATAAAAACATTTGTAAAGTTTTCTGTTTATTTTTTGTTCCATTGTAATTTGTTTCTGCTGTGTTTTGCTTTGATCAGCAAAGAGCCTGTCCCACTTGGCTGTGTAAGCCTAATAGATTTTATTTTCCAGTAACAATTGTGAGAATTTTATATTCATTTATATTATGAATCAGTGTTAGTACTGAGTGAAACTTAAACTGAACTCTTGTTTTAACTGCAGAGGTATTGCTAGAGAGGAAATGTGAAATCCATACCATGCACTGTGGGTGCAGGTTTGACATGGAGATGGACAGCTTTGTGAAAAAATTGTTTACTTTTATCCTCCCAAATCCATATTTTAGACACCTGGTTTAAAAATTTTGGTCACAGTTTCTGTTATAAGAAGAAAACAATTTCAGTAGCAGTCATACTATATCTTAATCTATAACATGCGGTAAAAGCAGAGGGCTCAGTACAATGTCATGTCTGAGTCATTGTTTAACTACTAATTGATATTGATCTCCTTTGCAAATTTCACTAGTTAGAATCAGATTATTTGTATTTCAGGGTTTTTCTCTCCTAATAATACACATTCAGAAATTCAACTCTGTTGAGAATATTCAAAGGCCAGTATTTCAAAAGCAGTCCTTTACATTAAATGCATTACCCATGACATATCCTCAGAGAAATGACTTCCCCTGAGTTACGGTCATGCATGTTTTATTTTTATTGACTGATTGAACATACTGGGTTGGGGTTATTTTGCTCGGAAAAGAATATTGATAGCAATTAATCAGAAATATATTGCCAGAGTCTGTAACACAACAATGTTAACACAGTAAGTCACTACATGCTTGAGATACTGTGTTGATAGGCACAACATATGAACCCAAATAGATTACAGTTCCACTGTGGGCTGTTTTCCTCTTTTTTTTTCCCCCCTCTCTCCCCCTTGGCAGTAACTTCTGAACCATTACTGACATTAGAGACTATACTGTATTAGACTTTATTTCTTGCACATCTTTTAATATTAAAAGTGCACATGTTTTAAATTGTCATAAGCATTATGGGTTGTTTGTTTTTTTGGAAGTGATTTTTAAAAATGTTGTATGTAAAGTTTATAAGGAGAGAAGGCATTTATTAAAAAAGGAATAATTTTTATTAACAGTTTCTGTAAATTTGGATTGATTTACAGATCTCATCTGGAAATAGCCCAGATGACATTAAAGGGTCTTATGGGCAAATTTTTAAAAGACTTGTGTATATTTTCAGATTGGTTTTAATAATGCATCAGAGCTACCTTATTTGCATAATTGCCATTAAAAATAAAAAATAAATTAGAACTACTCAGCAGAAATAAGTGCTGACCAGACAATGCCATCTACTGCTAAGTAGGTTGTTAAACAAATGAAAAGAAAAAAAAAGCCACTTCTTGGAAATAATGACAATGTGGCTTAAACAGAGACAGGCAGAAAATTCAAGATTAAGGCTGATTTTTTCAGCCTTAACTCATGTCTGTCTTTTATCTCAGTAATTTAAGAACAGAGTGATACTGTTAATTTAGAATTTCCAGGGTTTTAACTAATTATAGTTAGTTAGGGCTCAAACTAATTATAGTTTGGAGAGTTTATCTGGCTGGATTTATTTAATTGATTCATGTACAGTTTAATTTTATTTATTTATTACATTTATTTAAAGGGACAGAGGGAGCAGGCAGAATTAAGAGGAAGGTTATGAAATGCAGATTGTTTACCTCCAGAGATTAGAATGGTTCTAGCTGTTCTAATATCATAATGGAGTATGTATTTATCTGATGTGGCGTAACTCCTCCTGACCTGGCCTATTGGGTGAATCCACGTTTGGCTGTGTTATCAAAACACATATTTAACCAGTTAAAACTGTCTCTTAAGGAGCTTAAAAAAACAACTGAAATCTGTATTATATACCAACATTTGAAGCTATTCCAATCCATTGGGTAAAAAACATGTATAATCAGATTTCTTGGAAAGGTATTACATAGCCATGACATTCTCAGCTTCATAAATCACATATTCAGGCAGGTCTTACGTTCTCCTAACAATGCTATAGATTGGGAAACTATGCAAGCTGGCAATATTTTAATGTGCGTTATGTAGAAAATAGATATCTAACTTTGGAGCCCGTCCATTAATAAAGTACATATTACAAGCTTTTAAAAAGATAAATACTCTTCAATAGATGGAATTGGAACAGTTCTTTTGATTTCTTTCCAGTTTTGGGGCCCAGTCCTGTACATTTACTTACAAGAATAAACTTTGCTCGTGCAAGTAATCCTATTGACTTCAATGGGACCGCTGATGTGAGTAAGGAGTAGTTAGAGGAAATAAGATTTTCAGAATCAGGTCCTTAAACACATCTGTCAGTTTTAACTTTTTCTATTCAAAATATTTAATGCAATTACACCTTTTTTTAGTAAAAATCAAATGTCAGATTTAGTTTGAAATCAAATCTGCTTTTGCTTTAGATATACAAAAAGCATTTGAAACATAGCTTTGAAGTATGACTTTAAATGAGGCCATTTATGAGTGATGTATTATGTATTTTAAAAAATACATTACAGTTGACCCCAAGATTGTATCTAAGCCAAGTTACATCTTAGAACACATTATCACAATGATTATAAATATATGTAATTAGGCAAAGCATCATATAATAGAAACGCTGACAGACCTTCATCCTATAGTATCATAAATGTTGACACCATAATTTGATGTATAAAGCAGCTATTTGCAAATCAAGCTACAGTTGGATAAACTGACAGGTATTCTCAGTGGGAAACTGCATAGTTAGTATGGTTGGCTGTCAGTTCCTCCTTGCCCCATATTATGTAACATTTAAAACCATAATCTATGATTCAGCTGCATGCTTTCAATTTCCTTTGTGTGGTGCAAATAATATAATTAAATTTTAGGTCGGTCAAAGAAGTCTTTCTGTAATTATATTTTGTGCAGACTGCAAAATGCATTTCAAACGTTTTAATTCTTTGAAACAAAGAACAAATTTCAACAAGGGTTCAAGAAAATGTGAAGCCAAGATCCCTTTATTTTATGCTGTCATGTTAATTTTTAAAGTGTAACCGAATAAACTTGTGCAAGTAAAATGCAAAGCTGCTGTCCAATGTTTGATATGATTCCTGTATACGATATGCTTCTGGCACATTAGTTAATGAATTAAATCTTAGGGCCTCTTTCTCCTCTTGTGGCAGTTTTCCACCAGTGTAACTTCAATGGCCTTAAAATGAAGAAACTCCACTGAAGCCCTAATCCTGCTCAAATGAGGTTTTGATCCCTCAGCAGAGTCATTGGGAGTCAAGAAAGACACAGACAGGGGTCTATGCTTGTGTACCACACTGCAGGATTGGGACAGAAGTGACCAGAGAATCAGGCCCGTCTGAGTCAATATATATATATTTTTTTTAAACAGAAACTTGGAGAGGTTTACATCTTCTCTCAAAGTTCGACATCTGAGGCCTGATACCCTTTTTTACACGAGTGTAAACTCATTCACCCTCTGAGAGGATTTACTCCTGAATTAGATCTTGTCTACATACAGACTTGCACCAGTTTAATTCAAGTGGTTGAGTTAAATTGGTGTCACCCAATGTGTGGACATTCTTTCTTAGGCTTAAGAGTGGTTTAGTTTAAATTTGCCCCTTGTTGGCTTAAGCTAAACCCAAACTAAGACACGCTTAAACCTAATTAAGACTGTCACACCGGAGTTTACAGAATCAGAATCAGTTTAAATTCATGTCTAGCTCAAT
This sequence comes from Mesoclemmys tuberculata, assembly GCA_007922155.1. Taxonomy (NCBI): domain Eukaryota; kingdom Metazoa; phylum Chordata; order Testudines; family Chelidae; genus Mesoclemmys; species Mesoclemmys tuberculata. The sequence goes on from ML675617.1 coordinate 30,066,216, forward strand.
TGGTGCAGCTCTCCTCTTATACGAGGCCTGATTTAGCAGTTCATCCCTGTACAGCAAAGCTTAATTTTAGCTTTTTATTTTAATTTAAATTTTTAGCTAGTGCTTCACTGAATAGGGAGGGACTTAAACATATGCTTAATTACTTTATTAAAAGAGAGACTCACCCTGGAATGAGAGGAAAATCAGCCTTTCTTGAAATCGAGTTTCTTTTGTCCCCCATTTAGAAAACCTAAAATAAATTTTCTCTGAATAAGACAAAGGAAAAACCGAGTGTCCACGCCCTGGGCCAATGTTTTCTTAAAGTGTTGAGTTCTGAACATTTTCTTAACTGTGCTCCAGTGCTGTGTCTCAGAACAAGAGTGCTATTTTCAGTTCCTCTTCAATCAATGCTTCACCTTTGTAATCCTTATCAGTAGGCTTGGAAGGATTAGATTTTTATTGGTAAGAGTCCCCGCGTGTGCGCAAACTGATGAAAAAATATTTCCATCTATAATTGAAATTTACAGATAAGCAAAGTAGGAAAAATGCTGCTTGAGAACTTAAGAGTTGGATGTAAGGATATTTACTTCGTTTATTTTGATATGTGGTGATGGCAGTTGGTGTTTTAATAGTTATAAAGCTTTAACATTTTGAATCTCAACATCTATCATTAAATCATTGTCTCACCCCACATATTTCCTGCAGGTGTAAAAATGTACCTATATAAAAATACACTTAAAATAAATGATAGAATTAAATAAAATGTTATCCAGCGAAATTATATATAAAAATCAAATTCTGCCAAGCCTACATGTTGGGTAAACAAAGAATTCACAAACCGGACAAGTTCATTTTTCCTTTTTTTTAATCCAAATTCATTTTTTTTAAATAATTTTTTAAATCTGATGGCGACTATCTCACTGCCAAGCTATGCATGATCCTGGTTTAGTGAGAACAGGAGTTGACTCATACGTAGGCGAACTTGACCAGCAAGCCATTGTCTGGAGTCCGTTACTTTTTTTCCTCCTCCAAAATGAAACATTCCATTGTTATAATTAGCCACGTTGTACTTTTATTTAGTTAATTTATGTCTGTTTTTCTTTTAAAACTGGATAAACAATTTGACTGTCAATGCATATGTAAGAGAAACATTGAAAAGTGCCAGTCTAATTGAATTCAGTTAGAAAGGTGGAGAAGTGGACTTGTTTTTTGTTTTCTGTAATACTCTTGCGCTCATCCTGCCCTTCTATTTGTGTGGCCAGCTTAACAATTGGATGGCAAGCTTTGCAGAAGAGAGAGCATCTGGCTTTTCAGGAGATTTCACAAGTAGTTGTATTGGCAGACTTGAGGGTTGGCCTGCAGTAGCCAAGGTATCTGGTTCTCCTGGTTGTTGGCTTTCTTTGCCTTTCATATTTTTTGTATGTGCAGGGCCAGTGGTTAGTGAAACAGCTGTGTGATGTAAGCCAGAAATTAGCAGCCCTAATTGTTTGGGTTTTTTTAAATCACAGCTGAGGGTAGTCGCTGATCTGAAATAATTGTGACCCCCTTATTACAAAATCTTTGCACCATGCAATCTTTTAGAATATTTATTCTCACAATAGCCCCATGGGGCCTGGCAGTGCTGTTGTGTCCCCGGTGTACAGATGGAGAATTGAGGTACAGAGAGAATAAGGGACTTGCCCGAGGTCACACGTGTAGCAGAACAGGGAAAGGAAGCCACATCTTCTGACTTTCAGGCTAGTCCCCTAACCACTAGACTTTCCTTCCTCTCTGCAAGTCTAACCATTTAAATTCTCCAGGGTCTAGAGCGCGGCACAAGCCACCCACCCGTAAGGGTAGTCTGGTGCCCTCACTGGGTTTCATGTCCCATGCTAATCTCTCATGAGTCACGTAGTAAGTCCAGACACAGAGCCGAGCTACGGCTGCACGGTACTTCCTGCTGGCGCGCAGTGATGGTACATTGGGTGGATCTGGGCAGTGGAGAATTTCCCTCTGTGCAGGAATGCTCTAGTGGCTGCTGTAGCTGCTGCTTCTCCTGGCAGTCGGCCCGGGGGTGTGGCCGAGGTACTGCTGCATCGGTTTGACCAAGAGCATCCCCTTGTTGCTCCCAGACTGTTTGAACTTACACGAGGGACAGAACCAGTTCCATTGTAGCCCCAGGATTGTGTGTGTGCGTGGGGGGGATGGGACATAAAAAGGTCTTAGAGCCACCTTTCCCGCCTTCTCACTGGGCCTGTGCTAGGTCCGGAAACCCAGCCTTTGCGCTTTTTTCCTTCGAAAAAATGAGTTTGTTTCCTTCCGCTGTGATGATGCTCTGTTATTCCCACCTCCAGTCTGCATCCACTTCAGACCACACCTCAGCCAGGCCCTCTACAGCCAGGCTGATTTCCCACACAGCAGTCTACATTGCACACTACATTGCAATAAAACACCTGGAACTGGCCTGTGTCAACTGATCCGGCCTTGGGCTCTGTGGCTATAAAATAGCAGTGTAGATGTTAAGGCTTGTGCTATTCCTATGAGAAAAATTGTCCAAATGATATAACATTCACTGGGACCAATTTTCTTCTATGTTGCATGTGCAAAATGGGTAAAATTACTTGCAGCTATAGTCTACGTAGCTCTTCTTTACATGCCATCAGTTTTACAGACGAACCCTCAAGCAGCTTATGCTTCCGTGATCCTTACTTGCTTTTCCCATGTTATGTGTTTTCTTATTAATAGTATATTTTCAGCTGATAACGGAAGAAAAATATTTTTGTTTTTCCACCAAGCTCACAAAGAACAAAAGGTATAAGCTGTCAAACATAAGAAAAGCCTATAAATCATCCTAACCGGTCTTTGCTCCCAGGAGTCATCCAAATGTAATGTCAGTTACTTTTTTCTACTTGAATGAATTCAAAGGCAGCAAAATGGTCATTATTGTGGATTGGAAGGCTCTGTTGGTGGTGGATAGGCTGGACAGCTGAAATCTTGTGAGTCTACTGAAAATGAGAGCTGTCATGGTAACTTGACAGCTATAGTTATGTCTGTGTTGTGTCTCTTTATTTCTGTCCAGTTTAATAGTATGAGTAACATAATCAGATACTCACATTCTAGGGAAAAAAATGCCGGTAAAGGATATCTTACAGGTGGACTTTTCATTAGACGTCTTCCCCATCTCCTCTCCCCCTTTGGGATCACAGGTATTTTAAAAGCAGAAATGGGATTTCTGTTTTAGACACAAAGGCCCCAATTCAGGAAAGCACCCAAGTATGTGCTGAACTTTAATCATGTGGTGAAATTCCATTGACTTCACGGGGATTTAAGCACATGCTTATAATCTGTCTCCGAACAGGGACGCTCGTCCGATTCAGGGCCTGAAGTTTATATACAGCTCTCAGTCTGCTGTGGACCTCCCAGTGTTGCTAGCTGTCTGTGGAATTGGAGGCCATTTACCATCACTAGTAATGAGAGCACTGATGAGTGAAGGACCCAGTGCAGCTGTTGCTATTTTTAACCACTGCGTCATCCAGGCCAGCTCTGAGCAGGGCTAGCTGGGGTAGCTGACGGTGGTAAAATGCTGGTGCCCTGTTGTGTTTTCGTCATTCTTACCAGCAATGGCAGGAGACTTCCCCCAAAGCTTAGTGCCTACTGCAACTTCCAGGATCTACTGAAATGTCAGTACAGCGTGAAGTTCCCTTTTTGAGCCTCACAGGTAGAACTGGTCTTTTGAATGTCTTTTTTTTTTTTAAATGAAAAATGGTGCTTTTTTTAATATTAATATGACATCTTAGTGGGAAAATGTTTGCTGTCAAACATTTTGGGGGTTTTCATAGAAAAACCAAATACTTTTGGTTTCACACTCTTCTGTTTTTATTTTTTCAGTGAAAAGCCAGAACATCTCAACGACAACTGTAAATGAAAATTTTAGTTTTTGTGTAAATTGTTCGTGGGCTAAAGAATATAAAGTTAACTAGCTCGTCTTGTAGGAATTACAGAAATGTATCCTAGGAAGAAAGGACTACGCAGTCCTTGGTCTTGAAATTGGATTCATGCGGGCAGATGCAGCCCCGTTTTTGTCAGTGGGATTACATACTGACGCGTGGATCAGATAACATAACTGGGGCCTTTTAATCTGAGTCACTGATCAGGACTGCATATGAACAGACAAACCCACACACAACCTGGAGAAACTTTAACAGAGTGGGCAACATAACACCCATCCTAAGCAATAAGTTTAAACAGAAGTTATGGGCTTAATGCAGAAATTATTAGGTGAAATTCCATGATCACTGTTCTGGTCATAATCCTAGACCTATCGGGCTGGACGGGACCTCCAGAAATCATCAAATCCAGCCCCCTGCACTGAGACAGGACCAAGTAAACCTATGCTACCACTGTCAGGCATTTGTCCAACCTGTGGGATTCTACAACCTCCCTCGGAAGCCTCTTCCAGAACATAGCTATCCTTACAGTTAGAAAGTTTTTCCTAATATCTAACCTAAATCTCACTTGCTGCAGATTAAACTCATTATTTCTTGTCCTACCTTCAGTGGACATGGAGAACAACTGATCAGTGTCCTCTTTTATAACAGCCCTTAACATATCTAAAGACTATGTTCAGGTTCCTCCTCAGTCTTCCTTTCTCAAGACTCAACATGCCTACTTTTCTTAACCTTTCCTCATAAATCAGATTTTCTAAACCTATTGTTACTTTTGTTGCTCTCCTCTGGACATGCTCCGATTAGTCCACATCTTTTCCTAAAATGTGGTGCCCAAGATTAGATGCAGTACTCCAGCTAGGGCCTCAGCAGTGCCGAGTACAGCAGGACAGGTACCTTCAGTTTTTTACAGGACAGTCCTGTGAATACTCTTAGCTTTTTTTTTTTTTTTTTTTTGCAACTGTATCACATTGTTTACTTATATTCAATTTGTGATCCACTATAACACTCAAATCCTTTTCCGCAGTACTTCCACCTAGCCGTTTATTCCCCATTCTTGTAGTTATGTATTTAATTTTTTTCCTTCCTAAGTGAAGTACTTTGCATTTATCTGTACTGAATTTCATCTTCTTGAATTCAGATCAATTCTCCAATTTCTCAAGGGTGTTTTGAATTTTAATCCTGTCCTTCAAAGTGCTTGCAACCCCTCCCATCTTGGTATCATCTGCAAATATTTTAAGCATATTGTCCACTCCAGTGTCGAAGTCATTAATAAAAATATTGAATCATATTGGACCCGTGACAGACCTGTAGCACCCTACTAGATACACCCTCCCAGTGTGACAGCAAACCATTGATAACTACTCTTTGAATCTGGTCTTTCAACCAGTTGTGCACCCCTTACCTAATAGTCATTTCATCTAGGCCATACGTCCCTAGTGTGCTTATGAGGATGGCACGTGGGACTGTGTCGAAAGCCTTACTAATAGCAAGATATATCTCATCTACTGCTTTCCCCCATCTACTAGGCCAGTAATCCTGTCAAAGAAGGACATTACGTTGATTTAGTATGATTTCTTTTGACAAATCAATGCTGGCTATTCCTTATAATCTTATTAGCCTCTTGGTGCTTACAAATTGATTAATAATTTATTCCAGTATCTTTCTAGGTATTAAAGTTAAATTGACTGGTCTATAATTCCCTGGATCCTCTTTGTTCTCTTTTTAAAAAGATAGGTATTTTATTTGCCCTTCTTCAGCCCTCTGGGACATCACCCATCCTCCAGGCCGTCTCAAACATAATTGCTAATGGTTCTGAGATTGCTTCAGCCAGTTCCTTAAGCATCCTGGGATGAATTTCATCAGTCCCTGCTGACTTGAATATATCTAACTTATCTAAATATTCTTTATGGTCCCTCCTGGCCTTAAAATCTATGATGCAGACTCTAGCAACTTGGCGCTTGCTATAAAGGAGATCGTAGAAAACCTATAGCAGAAGTGAGTGATCATAATAAAATATCAATCTATAGTTATATCGTTTTGTAGGTTCATTAAATTGTGTGTATTTTCTTCCTCTATTGGGCTGTAAATAATAGGTGCTCCACATAATTTATATTTTTCTGGAGTTGGTCTCCACTAGCATATAAATAGATATTTCCCAATTTTTGCATGGTATTTTTTTGGTCTTAACTCAAGGCAAATAATAAAAAACATCTGCTCCATAATGGCTTTGATTTCCTTTGTGGGTTTATTCTTTCATTTGTTTTTGATTTCCTGGATTATATTTAACTGTCACTTACTTTTAGGAGCACTTTTGGATTTACAACTTTGTAGAAATATTTAGCACAGCAGGGAAAGCATCAGGGAAATGAATAGCAACAGTGGTTCAATAAAACTGATAGAGATTGGTGAGGAAGAAAAAGTTTGACTGTGATGGTGGAGGGGCCTTGCTGATAGTGCTGTGAACTTCCATATGAGGCAAGCAGGACTGTGGTATAACTCTGGTTTCTTGCTACTCAGGCCTGGTCTACAATGACAATGGAGGTCGATGTAATGTGGCTTACGTCGACCCCCTGAAGTTTGTGTCTCCACTGGCACATCAATTCTGCTGACCTAAATCGTGGTAAAATTCGACTTAATAAAACCACGTCCGCAAGTTTCTTAGCGCTAAAGTCGAATTCAGTGGGGTGAATGAGCATCAGTGTAGACAGAGCACAATGTAAATCGACGTCATTGGCCTCCAGGAGGTATCCCATAATGCTCTGTTCTGACCACTCTGCACATTCGCACTCTGCTGCACTGTGGCAATGTAGACAGGAAATAGCTCCTCCCCACAAGCCCCGGGAAATTTTGAATTCCCATTTCCTGTTTGGTCAGCATGGAGAGAGCTTGCCAAAACATCTGATCATGGCGACTACACACCTCAAATGCGCTCCAGCCTGGAGTCGACCTGAGATCTTGGATCTCATCGGACTGTGCGGTGAAGAGTCTGTTCTGGCTCAGCTCCGAGCCAGCAAAAGAAATTTGAATAGCTATGAGAAGATATCTCGCGGCATGTTGGAGAAGGGGCACCACAAGGATGTACCGCATGAAGATCAAAGAGCTGAGGCAGGCTTATCCAAAAACTAGGCAAGCTAACAGCCGTTTTGGCTCCTCGCCCAAAACATGCCGCTTTTATGAGGAGCTGCATATGATTCTCGGCAGTGACCCCACCACTGTGTCACCATGCAGCGTTGATACCTCGGTGGAATCCGAGGCCAAGATCAATGAGGATGAGTTTGTGGATGAGGAGGAGAACAGGGAGCAGGCGAGTGGGGTATCACTCCTTCCTGAAAGCCAGGAGCTCTTTGCAACACAGGAACAGCCCACCCAGATGCAGGAAACTGTGACTGACTAGGATGCTAAGGAAGGCACATCTGGTGAGTATGTACTGCATATTGCATGTCTTTGGTTACATCCCCAGTCCAGAATCTTGTACCAGTGGGGAAAAGTGGTGTGTGTGGTCGTGGGGTTGTGCTTCCTCGTACTTGGTGTGCTTAAGCACTGGGTTCACCCCAGAAAAGATTATTTATGTGCACAGGGATGTTCTGAGAATCCTCCATGCATAGCTCCAGGAAGCTTTCACATAGGTCCTCTGCAATCCCTTCTTCCACCTGTTAAAAGCCTGATCCATGCTGCTCTAAGGAGCATGGACCTGTGCAGCATGAGCCCTGGAGATTTCACTAACACAGATGCATTCGCCCCTTGCTCATCATGTCTGGAACAGCGCTCTGACCTCTGCATAGTCAGGCAATGGGATGCGGTTGTAGCCTTCCCTTGGGAATGTTCAGGGGACTTACTTTTACATTGTAACATTGCTTTTCATCCTGGGATGAGCTAACAATGGGTACCTTGTGCTTTGCTTCCCTCACAGTGGACACCGTGCCCTTCAACACACCACCGTCTCATACTCCTGGAGAGCGCCTGTCACAGATAAGAAAACAAAAAAACCAACCTGGGATGACTTGTTTAATGAGCTAATGAATGCCTTCACGGCTGCTGACACAGAGCTAAGCGCATGGAGGATTTCATTATCTGGCAAACTGAATATGGACATGGATAACCGGAAGACAGCACAGGAGCATGAGCATTCAACACAAGAAGAGATGCTGTGTATAATGCAGGATCACTCAGACATGTTGAGGCATCTGCTTGAGCTTCAGGAAGCTTAGTGGCAAGCGACACTCCTTCTGCAGCCCCTGCAAAACACTGAGCTAATGCAGTCTTTCATAGCCCCCACCCCAAAGCAGTCTAGGAGGAGGTTGAGCAGGGTGCCGTATGTGCTGCACTGCTCGCCCGTTGAGGTGAGCGACATCCCCTTTAAGGACTGGGGATGTGTGATTCTCTTCTGTGTGCACAGCCAAAATGGGCTCTGTATCCCTGGCCCAACAAAATGCATATGGAAAATTCCATTCTGTTCCATTTCCCCCCATGTGAAGGATCACCAGTAAAGAAAGTACTGCTTTCCAATTCCTTGTTCTTCCTTTCTTTCTTTCTTGATAAAAAGGGAATATAAGGAGGGGGGGATGGGGAGGGGATGGACTGGATGGAGGGGGGTAGGTTGTGGGGGCAAACATATTGCTTCACAATTCATTACTGTTTGTTTATTGATAAGAAGGGAATAAAGGGAGCGGGAAGGAGAGGGGGACTTCAATGGTGGGCAAAAGGGGGAAGGAACTGGCTCAGTGGGGGATGAATAGGGAATGCAAAGTGAAAGCACAGCACAGATAAGCAACACACATTACTGTTGTGTCTTGTTGCAAAAGCGATTTTTCAATGCTTCCCTGAGGCGCAGCGCTCCACGATTGGCTCTCAGCATTGCAGTGGTATCTGGCTGCTCAAAATTTGCAGCCAGCCTATCTACCTCCACAACCCAACCCAATGGGAACTTCTCCTTTGTCTTCCAGACATTATGGAGCACACAACAGGCAGAGAGAACTATTGGGATTTTTTTTCACTGAGGTCTAACCTAGTGAGCAGACTGCGCCAGTGTGCCTTTAAATGTCCAAATGCATATTCCACACCAATATGCACTTGCTGAGCCTATTATTAATATGCTCCTTCTTGCTGTCCAGGTGCCCGGTGTAGAACTTCATTAGCCAGGGGAGCAAGGGGTGGGCAGGATCAACCAGGATCACTATTGGCATTTCAGCGTTGCCAATATTTATTTTATGATCAGGGAAGAAAGTGCTCGCCTGCATCTTTTTGAACAGACTCAAGTTCCTCAAGATGTGCGCATCACGCACCTTTCCAGACCACCCCACACTGATGTCGGTGAAGCATCCCCTGTGATCCATAAGGGCTTGCAACATCATTGAGAAGTATTCTTTCCAGTTAGCAGAAGTCTATTAATGGCCCAGCACACTTGCATCACAGCTGCTCCTATAGCTACCCACGGTGCACTGCTTTGATTGTCAACCCAAGCACAGCTAGTGGGGACATAATTCCCCGACACAATGAGTGTGGTGTGATCACGCTTCTCCAACTTCTAAAATTCGGTGGGTGAATGTCAGTTTTAAATAAATCAACTTCATTCCGCAGTGTAGACATACCCGCAGTGTATCATCTATCATGCTTTGCAAATATCTCTCGCCCCTCCCACTTGGGCTCAGGAAACTTGGAGGAGAGAATGGAACACTTACTGGCTGCGTCACAGAGCGGTATTGTCTCTGTTGTTGCTGGAGGCTTTGGTGGCTGGAGGAATTGCACCTCACAGGGCTGTTGGGGCATAAAATGTTGGTTCTTGAAAAGAAAACTTGGGGATCCTGACAACTGTGTCTATCAAATCAAGCTTGGTCTTGAACATCACCTTTTCAGTTGCTTGGAAACATGAAGAATGATGGAAGAGAATAACCCCACTCAAAGGAGGGTTTACAGGAAAGCATTGTTATTTAACAGTATCTTCCTTTTTATTTTTTCCTCCTTGTCCTCAGTCAGGGCTTGATCCTGCAAAGTGCTGAGCACTGTGGCCCCGATCCAGCAAAACGCCTGACCGCATACCTAATTTCATGCATCTGAATATTCCTATTGGCTTCTGGTGAGATTTCTCACAGGCTTCAATTTAAGCATTTGCTTCTGTGTTCTGCTGGCTTTGAGTCAGAGTGCTGCGTTCTGGGTGGGACCCAGCCAGACATGGAGGAGGTGAAGCTAGATCAGAGGGCTTTCAAGGGAGGCTGAGAATCCTTTCGAGGGAGACTTAAAATGGGAAAAATGGAGAGGTAGCAGAGTGGAAGAGAAGCAGCTTCCTGATGAGCATCCCGCTGTTCTAGTTCAAGCCTTACTGCACTGAGTGTGCTTAGCGTATTGGAGGAAAGAAAAATGGGGTGAGCTGACTGGAAGATCTCTCGGCAAATTGTGGGTTGATGGGACTTGAATCTTAGACAGCAGGTTAGTTAGGGAGGGGCTTGTATGTTCCCCTGAAAGCTCCTCCATCTCTTTAATGAGTGCCCGCCACCGTGGTATCGGTGCTTCGTCTCACTTTGCCCCTGATGCATATATTGATGTGAGGTGGTACTCCACCCTACAATCCTGTTTGTCCATCAAATGCATCTTCTAAATCTGCTTTCTCTGTCTCTATAGTGCTGGCCCCTGCTCCCCCATCCATACAATTAGACCATTAAAATATGAATTATACATTAAAAAGCCGAGCTTGCACTGCGGGCGGGTAACCGCTGATGTCAGTGAGAGCAGAGTTAAGTCAGTGCTGAGAACTCCTAAAATGCAGCCCTACAAAAACATGTGACCTCCTGACTGTATTTAGCATAAGTCTCATCATCTTTCCCTAACATAGCCTTCTTGGCTCCTGTCCTATCCCTCTCTATTGTTGCAAACTCTTCAGGGGAGTCACTGTCTCGCTTTTTTGCCTGTAAATTGCCAACCATACTTTATGCCTCCTTCTGAACAGTAAATACATTGGAATATCTGTACGATAGGGAGTAGCAGCACGCCAAGAGTGGTATTTTGAAAACTGTCTGAATGGTGTAGAGGGCAGAATACTGGAGTGAGACTCTGGATACGGCCACTCTATTCCCGGCTCTGTCGCTGGCCCGCTGGATGACTTTGGACTCGTTGTTTCATGGGCCCGTCATTTCACCAGCCCATGTCTCAGTTCCCCCATGTGAAAAATGGGGATAGTGATGAGGTCTAAATTAGCTGTTGCCACTCAAGGAACTTCTTGGAGTTATGGTGGGTAGTTCTTTGTAAACATCTACTTAATGTGCAGCGACAGTTGAAAAAGCTAGCAATGTTAGGAACCGTTAGGAAAGGGATAAATAATAAGACAGAAAAATATCATAATGCTGCTATATAAATCCATGGTATGTCTCCCTTCCCTGGGAATACTGCATGCAGTTCTGGTCACCCCATCTCAAAAAAGATATATTAGAATTGGAAAAACTACAGAAAGGGGCAATAAAAATAATTAGAGGCATGGAACAGCTTTCATCTGAGGAGGGATTAAAGAATCTGAGACTGTTCATCTTAGAAAAGAGACGGTTAAGGGGGTATATGTTAGAGGCTCATGACTGGTGTGGAGAAAGAGAAGAGGCAAGCATTATTTACTCCTTCACGTAACATGAGAGCCAGGGGTATCCCAATGAAATTGATAGACAGCAGGTTTAAAAAAAACATAGAGAAGTGCTTCTTGACACAACACACAGTCAATCCATGGAAGTCGTTCCCGGGGGATGTTGTGAAGGCCAAAAGTATAACTGGGTTAAAAAAGGAATTAGCTAAGTTCATGGAAGATAGGTCCGTCAATGGCTATTAGTCAAGATGGTCCTGGGCGCAACCCCATGCTCTGGGTGTCCCTAAAGCTCTGACTGCCAGAAGCTGGGACTAGACGACAGGATGGGTCTCTTGATAGGGGATGGATTGCTTCATTGTTGCCCTGTTCTGTTCATTCCTTCTGAAGCATTTGGAACAGGCCACTGTTGGAAGACAAGATGCTGGGCTAGGTGGACCATTGGTCTGACCCAGGATGGCTGTTTTTATGATACTGACCTCCTTTACAAAGCACTTTGAGATGTATTGATGAAAAAGCACTGTATGAGAGCTGGGTATTATTAAGTGCTCAGTTTGGTCTAATTCTGTTCCTATTCAGACAGTGGCTAAACTCCCGTTGACATCCATAGGCACAAAGTTAGACTGTTGAAAAATCCCATCTTGTATCTCTTCTGTCTGTGCTTGTTTCTACCAACCGTCTCTACATTGTCATGTTGAAGGAGTTGGGAGATGCCAGTCTATGTGGTGATTGAAGTCTTTGGAGTAGAGCACCTGGTCCAATCTTCAACTATGTGATATGCATATGAAAAGTACTGTTAAGTAACCAGTTTGTGTTCAGGGCAAGGCTTTGCATGACTTCTGATTGTATCCATCCGGATCACACATCGCTAGTAAATAGATCCCATCGGAGAACATGCAGTTGAGCAGATGCAAACCTCCCTCTTTGTGTTGTCCTAAAAAAATAACAGGCTCTGGTGTGAGTTTGAACTTAATCATCATGTATCCTACCCGGAAGGCGTGAAAGCTAATGATTATATAGATCCTGTGCAGTTTGGTATGTTTTTTTCGATTGAGCGTTACAGATAATTAGGGCTTGTGGGAGGGTGTGTGTGTGTGTGTATGGTGAAGATGAGACGTTTTGCATTTATTTACTCTTTCATGTTCTCTGTTTTTAAGTTTGTTGGCAAAAATATCTGAGAGTAAGCGTATGCCTATGGGCTGTGTGGATTCTTGCTTGTTCTTTGAGACACTCAGCACATTCTTTTAGCTGATTTTTCAGGAGTAGTAGTATGAATAAATCACTCCTATTTAGATGCTTTTAGGCTTATGGATGAACCAGCACCTCTAGACATCAGATGTTCATGGTGGTTGCTAGTGATTTTGTGGCTTCTATCAGTGGGAACAACTCCCAAGTTGCTCAAAAACTACAGGACACAAACATGGACATCGGATTTTTGAGCACTGAATTAGAGCATAGGATCTTAATTCAGGAAATCCTCCCCACTACAGATGCTATTTATGCACATGCTTAACTTTAGGCACGTGATTATCGACTTCAGTGGGGAAGTTAAGCACATGATCAAATGTTGCCCTGAACAAGGATGAATTTAATCAAGTTTTTAGAAATGTTCCTAAATGAGGGCCTAATTTGGGATCATGCCTCCCACGTAGGGTGACCACCTGTCCCGAGTTGGGTGGGACAGTCTCGAAAGGCAGAGCTCAAGTCCCGGTTCTGGGTTGAATACTAGCCTCTTCCCATTGGGGGTGAATGAGGTGGGCATTAGCCCCCATCTTGCCATGAGGCCCTGCCCCCTGCTTCTCCTCTCCCCCCCAAGGCCTCACTCCTTGCCAAGCCCAGACCCTCCATTTGCCCTGGTTTGTGCAGCCCAGGGAGCGGGGACGAAGGCTGGGGGCTTCTCTTGGGCATTCTGGCCCCCTGCACAGGGTAGGTGGAGGGTCCAAGCCTCCCCATAATGGCCTGGGCTCCCTGGGCAACTCTTACCATGGCCCAGCTCAAGCTTCCAGCCTGGTCTGGGGCGGGGCTTCAGGGGGAAGAAGAGGAGCTGGGGTGGGGCCACAGTAGGGGAAGGGAAAGAGCAGGAAGTGGGGCCATGGGGGAAGAGGCGGAGCAGGGGGCGGGGCCATATTGGGTGAAGGTCTCCTGTATATTTCCCACTTTTGCCTTTGGAAAAAGTGGTCACCCTCTTCCCATGTAAATTCCTAAGTTTGGTTTTAATTGATTCTGATGAAGGCATGGTTAAATGAGCATTGCTGGCTATCATGAATGCCGTGTAGGATGTTGCCAAATGGAGGTGTGCAGTGAAGCGTGTAGTGTGCTGGTTAGTCGATATGCACATCCATGATGTTTGTGGGATGGAATGTTATGCCTGCTCCAGTGGGCGTGTGTCATGAGACAAGCCCAAGGAAAGAACTGCCATATCTAAAGGAGAGTTCCCTTTAATTAAAGCAGCAGGAGCATCTGTTTTATTGGAGCAGAAGGATGAGCACTCCGTCCTGGCTTAATGACGATGGAAAAGGGTAGGCAGAAGATCTGATGCTTATCCAGGGAGCAAAACCTGATTGAAAATGGGCACAAGGCAAAAACAAGGGCATATATTTCACAAAATGACATAAGCCATTTTGTTTGCAGTATTTTTGCCTTTTCAGGCAACATAGAATGATTAGTGTTAAAAATATTCTTTGAAGAAGATCAGCGTAGCGCTGTATTTTGGAAGATACACAGTGGAAGTGATGCCACGGGAATCATTATTATATAGGTAGCCCTCTTTGTGGTGATTTTGTCTGCCGCTGTTTTATACAAACCTCTGGTGGAGATTCTTCCCCATGGCCGATGCTTTTATACTGAGTAAAAGAGCAAAAGCACCATAAAGGAGCCCTAAAATCCCAGGGGTGGCCAGGGTTTGATCCACGCCACTGCTAGCACTGCAGAAGACCACTATAAAGCTGTCTTTGAGGACCCCATTGCGAACCTTGGTGTAAAAAGTGTGCTGGGGCTGGGGACCAGAGCTGCTGAGATTTGGGGTTCCCTATAGCATGGCCAGGGGAGTCTGGGTAATTCAGATAGGATCTCAAACTGTATAAATTAGGCCAGGGTGTCTCCCAGCCCAGAACCAGGAAGGGAACACAAGTGGCTTAAAGCCACCATAGCTCCCAATTGTGTGCTCCGCACTGTGCCTCTCACAGGCTGACCACAGAATCTTGCCCTCTGCGCACCATCACTTCAGTGGAATCATGGGTCAAATTCTGGAGACGTTGCTCATTTTCACTTCAGTGGGAGTTGTGCCTGAGGAAGGACAGAGGAGGGTTTTAATACTTGGTTCCATTCGTTACCTCTCTAGTAGAAAGATTCTCATGGACTTCAGTGAGGGTTGGATGAGCTCTTGTATGGAAACTTACTCCCCCCCCCAGTTGATAACTGCCTAGAAAGTTATTGCTGCAGTTAGGGGTATCACATTCTTAGAAATTGATGTTGGATTAAAAACACTTCCTTACCATTTCTTTGATATTTAATTAATGTCTTACAAAGCCACTGTGTGCTATCAAACATTCTATCTAATTACATTCATTAGTGGCTTCTCCAGGACAGATACGTTTTAATTAAGTTGTACAATGTAAATCAATAGTCAGTGTGCCTGTATTGCAATCTATAACAAGGATATACAGTTCTGACCAATTTAATTACAGCAATTGTAGGAGAGGGAATTACTGGGGACTCTGCCATTTTGTTTTATAAACCCTTTTTGGTATTTTATACTCATAAAATTGGGAGAGTTACTTAACATGTTCACGTTTATGTATATTCTTTGTGTAAGCTTGCAGTTTGCTGTGTAATATATTGGGCCTTCTGTTCCAGTCTCCTGCTTCCATTGACGTCAACGGGAGGATTTTTTCCATTGAATTATGTGGGAGCAAAATCTGACTTTTATGTAATAACATCCAGAGCAGTGCAGAATAATTGGGTTAAATCATGTGGTTGGTTAAACAGGCAGCTGAGGGGTTAGAACCTAAAGATACGTTTCTTGTGAATATACCCCTGCATCCTCCATGAAGCTATTCCTGCTCTTACGGTTCTCCAGATCGGCATCATAGTGAATTCCCAATTTTGCCTTTTTTTAACAGGAAAGAATAAACTTGAAAGTAACCCAGCCACGCAGCAGCTGAGCTGCAGAAAGCGGCTAGAGCATTCTTGCTAAACTATCATAGAAATGCATTAGCTCAGACACAATCTACGTGCCTGCCCTTATGATAAGGCAATGAGGTACCATGGTGATGAGCATTGTATAAGTGTCTAGATAAGCAGATAGTTTATAGGTACTGGCTCTGGCTTCTGAGTTAAGGTTTGGATAATGTTTTCACTTCAAGTAGGGGAATTTAGTCTCTTTGTTTTCTATGTATTAAAAAAAAAAAACCCTTTGTGGACCTGCCCCCAATTTACAGAATATATAATCTGTGAGCAAAGATTGAATTTTCTGAGGATATGTTTCAGCTATAACTTAGTCTGAATTAAATTTAATTTTAAGAGGTTTCTTTGTGATTTTGTTTTTAATTGCTTTTTATTTTTCACACCCTTCAAGTTATCAAATGTACTAAATCTTCAAGCTCCCCAGAGATGTAAATCTCATCGACTGATCTGTGAATAACAGGCATATTTGAAGAAAGTACGTTCTAATGAAAGACAATTATTAACAGCAGGGTGTAAACAATCCTAATTACTGACAGGCCAAGTACCACTGTTCAGGTCATTTGCAAGTAGTGACATTCTGATGGCAAAGGTACCCAACCAATCATCAGTATTCCTGTCTAATTAATTTGCAGGCTGCAGTCCAGTTGGCTGAACTGAGTGAGGGGGCAGTACCATGGCAAGAGTTTTCATTGGTCCATTCCTTCATTATCTGTGTGCAGACAGAAAGCGCAATGGATTGGTGGGAAAGCTATGGAGATAATGTAGCATACTACGATGTGCTTAACATTACATAAATGTCTTGTTTAGTTCCCCTTTGGAGTGAGTGTTTAGACTCCAGATAAGTGGCCTAATTTTCAAAGGGTGCTGAGAGCCTAGCTGCTCTGATTATCTTCAAGGAGTTCTCTTGGGCGATCAGTACCTTTTGAAAATCAAGCTTCTTTATTTAGATGTCTTAACCAATGTCTTAGGATCCTAATTACAGGTACCCCATTTTGAAAAATTGTGGTCTGTTTTTTTGCTGGTTTTTTTTATAAAACACTGGACTACAAATTTTTGAAAAGCGTTGCTTCTTGAGAATTTTTTTTTGATTATGCTAGACCGCTTGAAGCTGAACACAAATATAATTGCAAACTACTTGTATCACGTAGGAATTTGGAGAAACAAGAAATTGACTTTTATTGAATGTAATGCGTTTAATCGCATAACGGTGCTGACGCTTTGCAATAGTTCAACTGAGCTGAAAAAGTTTTGTTGATGATTTTCATTTGTACTCAGTGTCTGAGGCTTCTCGTTTAAGTGTCCAACAATAGTCAGTCAGCATTGATGGATTCCAGTTGCCTTGATACCATTTTCCATGATCGCAATGTCCTGGTGAAACCTTTCACCATGCTCGTCACTGACTGCACCAAGATTGCAGGGAAGAAGTCTAAATGCAAAAGCAGAAAATGAATCTTTAGTGACATGTTACACTTCATGGTTTTGTATGCTTGAAGCATGTTGTCAACCAGCTGCATGTAGTTTGGTGCTCTGTAGTTGCCAAGAAAATTTTCAACAACATCCTTGAATGATTTCCATGCGATTTTCTCCGGCCCTACTAGAAGTTCTTCGAACTGCCTGTCATTGATGACCTTTTTGATTTGTGGACCAACAAAAATGCCTTCCTTAATCTTGGCATCAGTTATTCTGGGAAACATCTGTCTCAAAAATCTAAATCCTTCACCTTCCTTGTTCGTCACTTTCACAAAATTTTTCATTAGTCCGAGTTTTATGTGAAGAGGAGGCAAAAATATGTTTGTTGGGTCTACAAGTGGTTTATGTGCCACACTTTTCTGCCCTGGAACCAACTGCTTACAGAGTGGCCAATCCTTTTTAATGTAATGAGATTATGTTTAATGTCCTTTTAAATGTAATGAGACTCTTTAGCATGGTACATGATAGGGAAATTTCATGGTGATTTTCGTAATCAGCAGCCCCAAATCCATAAGATACACCCAAGAGTATTCAGGAAGCAAAAACTTTGTTGGCCAGTGTAATCAATGTGGTGGTCAGAAATGAAAGGCTGACTGAAAGAAGTGACTTTGAGGAGGGATTTGAATGAGGAAAGTGCGGTTGTGTGCCTTAAATGTAAAATATATTGCAAAAGGACATCTGCACATGGAGAAGTGATTCTTGCTTACATTAGGAGAGAAGTTTTCTTTTCGACTGAAACTTTGTATGACAAGTTTGAGTCCAGAGACCCTTTTTATCCTACAGTTTTATAGCTCCGAAAACAGAGCTAATAATGCAAAGCACAACAGTCTCTTAACTATAGAGACAGCACCGAGAGCTGCTGTAATTTTTCTTAACTTGGCTAAGTGTGTGTAGATTTATTTTTTAATTACATTCACTATTTGGACTACAGACTTTTAGGTAATTCATGAAAAAATGTTATAAGCTTGGGAATAGTTTATTGCTGTTTAATGTAAATTGTTTTGTTAATTGCTTGTGTGGCTTGCCAGGGCAAAATTCAGTGAATTTAGCCACAGTCAAGCAGCCTGCAATTTACGTCAGAGAGGTACAGTCTTTAGTGAAGTAATAGAATGGAACTTCTCCCACCACTGTTGTCTAAGGACTGCTTCCTCCCCACCCGCAACATTTTTACAAAATAATAAAAGGGGCCTGCTCATGAGAAACTTCTAGCAGATGGGGAATGCTTTGAATTTAATTTTTAAAGTGAGCTGAAACGTTATATAAACAAAATAATTTGCACTGCTTGATCCATTTATAAATTATTGGTCGTTTGTTCTTTATGTTGCAGCAATGCCTCGAGGCCCCGTTCAGGCATCAAGGTCTCAGAAAAGACTGACTTGTGCCTCCAAAGAACTTAGTCTGAAGCCCGAATCTTGCAAATAGTTACACATACATGCTGGGTTCATACAGCACCCAGCAAAATGGGGTCCTGGTGCATGACTGCGAGGCACTATGATACTACAAGTAGTTGATAATATGTGACTTCAGTGGGACTGCTCACCTGAGTAACGTTATGCTTCTGCTTCAGTGCTTGTAGGATCCCGCTATTAACATTGCTATAACTTGTCTTGATTGTATCTTATTTAACAGCAATCGGATTCCCTTTCTGTTAATTACAAAGTGCCCTTGCCAGGGCCACCAAAGGGCGTGTGTATTTACTGATGCTTGTATCCAATCAGCCTCATTAAGGCTTTCTTTGTCTTGTTTCTTTTTAGTGAATTTACTGGACTCACGCACAGTCATGGGGGATCTGGGATGGATAGCCTACCCGAAAAATGGGGTAAGTCTCTGATGTTTGCTTTTTCAAGCCACGAGCAGCACTAATAGTTTCCATTCTGTACGAAGACTTCTGGGTTGAAAATTCCCCAGTGGGATT
The DNA here is from genome assembly GCA_007922155.1 of Mesoclemmys tuberculata. NCBI lineage: Eukaryota > Metazoa > Chordata > Testudines > Chelidae > Mesoclemmys > Mesoclemmys tuberculata. The sequence goes on from ML675617.1 coordinate 30,085,249, forward strand.
TGCTGGCAGTGGGAGGGGAAAAAATAAAACAAAACAACAAGCTGTGATAGGAAGAAAATAAGAGCTGCGTGGTCCAGGATTGATTTATTTCTGCAGCATTGCCAGCCCCCAAAGTGTTAAAAAATCATGAATCAGACTCCCCCCTCTTCCCCATCATGACATTTTTAAAAAGTGGTTAATTCTGGGTTATTTTTCCTTCTCTTTTTTGAGCCGAGAGGATGCACTTGGGTCATGTTTACATGCTTTTCTTTGCAATCGTGAGGGCTAGAAACTCACTCTCTGTTTTAAATGAAAGCTGAGAATCTCACATGACTCCAGGAGCTGACACTTAAAAAAAATCCTCATAATAATTTCAAGATAAAATTCCAAGAGTTGGCCACGCTGTAGACATAGTAACTGTCTTTATTTCTGTTTGGCTTTATTCTGCACCTGGTGAGTAGGCATAGTGAAAACAGTGGGCTGATCCATGGGAGTGAAGCATGTAGGCAAGATTTTTTTGTGTGTGATTCTGAGAGACCCATCGCCCCCCGGGTTATTCTTTGTGGTGGTTTTGGCTTGATTTGGTGGGGTTGACATTATGATTGCACAGAAAATTTTGCTCAAGAAATGCGGCGCTTAATCCTGCAAGGTGCTGAACATCCCCAACTCCCACAGCCATTGCCGAATGGGGCTAATAGGACCTCAGTACGTCCGCGGGACTGGGTCTTTAATCAGGTTCAGAAACACCATACCTGGAGCTGTAGACAGGCAGCAGCTGTAAATGACATCTGGGAATCTAATTATGGTTGGCTACTGATTGCCATGAAAATGACAATAATTCATATAGACAGGGACACAGCAGCCTAATTTGGACTGGTGGTGTGTCAGCAATCACTGATAGCCAAAAGCTGCCTTTAGTTGTCTTTGACTTCAGACTTAAAAGATTGTAGAGAACTGAGCGTTTCTACTGAATGGCACTAGGGACTCGATCCAATTCCCCATGAAGTGAATGAGAGTCTTTCTTTCCACTGATGGTCATGGGAATTGGATCAGGCCCTAAAGGCAAAGTTGTCCTTTGAGATGTGTATGGAGGATTTTGGCTGTCATACTGTGCTCTCCCCACATGAGGATAATGCAGGTCGTTTTGGGATCTACAGCTGAAAAGTGATATATAGGAGCTATTATTATTATGACGTGTGCGCGTCTTAATGATCGCATGCAGGCGGAAAAACATATGGGGTTAAGATCAGCTGTGAAGACCTGAGTGGAGAATTTCCCCCTAACTAGAAGATATTTCAGTTGCTGGATGAAATATTTTTTTCTATGGTGTGCGCACCCTTTCTAGTATTTTTTTTCCCCAGTATAATAAAGCGGTATTGTATTTTCAGCAGTATTAAAACACTTATGGATATAAACGCAGAAATCATAACAGCCCAAATGTCCAATAGATTTGTGTGTTCATGGGCAAAAGGAGCAGGGAAGATGCTAACTCTTCCATGCATAGGCCTCAGCTTTCTTTTTCCATTACCAAGAGGAGTTTTATATATTTACAGATTTACTTTCCAAGTAACACCGTTGGTTTAAAATCATAAGCTAGACCCATGAATACCAAATCACCTTTTAATGGAGTCAATAGAGAAGGATTTGTATCTTAAATTAACTTGCCCAAATCAATAAAAAGTGAATCAGGCAGTCAGAATTGGTTTTTGAATTGCCAGAGTCCCTAAATTTCTTTCATTTTCATGGGGCTTCATAAAAATTCATGAAGTCCAATTAGCCCGGTTGTCTGTTTGGCCTAATATATAGGCAGTATTTTTTCAAGTGGCGAGAAATATCTCTCAGATCTACCTCCCCAACCTATTTATCTCCTCTACACTCAGCAAAGCTCCAATCCTCTCCATTTAGGTAATATTTCTTTTAAAGATCAGCCTTGTGTAAATATTTAAAATAACTCTCAGCTTGGGACAGGGCTTTGGAAGTGGGGAGGTTTAATTTTAAAATAATATCAGAGAAAAGTGGGCTGTTCTTTGGGAAGCCAGGTTTCCACAGACAAATTTGTTGCTTTCAGGACATCCTTTGAGGGGAAATTTCAAGGATGAACATATACACATTTCTGCAGGAAGCAAAGGAGAAATCTTCTAGCATGCAACACTTCCTGGCAGTGGAACTGTGTCTGGATATATATAAGTTCTTTGCACCATATTTATCCCCTGTCTAATAGTATCCTTCAGTTTCTGTTCACGTCAAGAATTTTATGGCTACATTTATTATACCACGGTTGCAGTAATACTACAGTGACTATTGAGGATATATTATCATTTTAAACTCCTGTTTTCAGTAACTCATGCAGTGTTGCCAATTCCTTTGATTTTTATCATTTGTCTTGTGAAATTTACTATTTTGTTGAAGCCAAAAGCTGTTAGAGTCAAGAGAGACTGCACAAGAATCTAAGCTTTCATAAAAACAGTGAGCTTCTAGTCCTCTTGGTTGCATAGGAAAGCTTGAAAAAATTAAGTGAAGGCACCCTAAAAGCCAGCTCAGATGCCAGAAGGCAAATAAAGACAAGACCCAAATGTATTATTTAGAAGCAAACACCCTTCATGATTTGTAAGCCGATCTTACAGTTTTGGGGCTGACACGTAATATTTTTGAACACTTCAGATTTTCTGGACCTTAGACTGAGAGAATGAAATTCTCAGCTCTCGGTTTTAGTGCAAAGGGTGAATATTTTTAGGGTGGTTTAGTAAAATATTGTGTAACTGTTATTAAGTTCTCCTGAGTATGACAAACTGGGATTTTCATGTTTGAAATCAGTTGGGTTCCACGTGGTGTCTGTAGGGGGTAATAATTTTCTCTATAGCCTATTATGCAAATAGTGATAACTGATTTATTTATATTGTCGTGGCAACCTCAATTTTGCTAAACTGTTTCCAAACATACAGTAAAAAAATCCCTGATTGGCCAGTTCAGTTTGCTCCTCATCTCACTTCCATCACTTCAAATGCAGAGTAGAGCCACTGTTAAAAGCCACCCCACCTGCGTGCAGCTTGAGAGATGAAAGCTATAAAGGTGAAGGGGCAATCCACCCTGTAGGAGCCAGGGCCAGGGCTATGCATGCACTTCCCTCAGCTATGTCTCCCGATGCAAACAAGCCATTTTTGCCACGTCTGAATTTATTACAGTGGGGCCGACCCACAGCTGCTGTCCATCAGTGGAGCTTTGTTAAAGCTCTGCCATTTTACAGCAGCTCAGGTTCTGGCCCATTGACTTTGTGGGTCTTGGCGAAAGCACCGTAGCTTAGAGCCATCTGTCCAGCGGTCCAGCCTGTTGAGGTACTTACCTAGCCAATCTCACTGTGCACCTCACAACCATGGATGCATTTTATTCGCTCAACATCCAGGAAGGCATGAAAGTTTTAACTCCATTTTACAGATGAGGAAACGAAGCCCAGAGTAGATTAAGTGACTTACCTAAGGCTATGTAGGCAGTCTGGGGCAGAGCTGGAAATTGAACCCACATGTCCGGACTCAGAGTCCAGTGTCCTGTCCCCTAGATCATCTGTCCTATTACTGTGGGGCTACATTCTCTCCCTGGTTTTCCCTGCTCTGCTCCTGCTTCCTGGTAGCATGGCTGTCCCACTGTCCCCCATCCCTGGAGCTCTCTCCTGACAGAGCAGAGGGCCTGTGTGTAGCATTTCCCACCGCTTTATCAGTTTTGAAACCCTCACACAGGATGTGGAGGTATGACGCGCAGGAAGTACCCGCCCATGACCTGCCATCTGCTGAACTCTGGATCGGGATCCCAGGGGATCATCGGCAGAGTATGGGTTAAAGGGTGATGCTGCCCCCGTATGCAGCACCTGGGCAAGGTTCTGACCCTATCCGCCACTACAGGGAGAGAGAAGGGTTTTGCCTTCAGTTCTCAGTTGCTGTAAATCTGGTTTAACTTAATTGAAGTCGATGGAGAACCCCTAGTTTTGCTTGAGAGCAGAATTACACACGTTGTTGGCTTTCTTTATTAAAAATGGGGCATGTATAGCAGGCTTGAGTTTTATACCCCTCCTGACTGACTGATTTCCTAGGGTCCTTCGTAGATTTCAATAAAGCGAGACACATTAGAAATGTATTATATGTGGCTGAGACAATGATTAAGGCCGACATGCAGCAACCGCACTGGCTTTTACGAAACATTCCCTTTTATCACAGACAAAACTCACAGAAATAGAAACAATGGGAACCAGTGCAAGGAAAATATTTATACCAGTTCCAGACAGGATTTCTAATCAAAGTAGCCGTATTTCCTCTTTATTTCATGTACAGTGGCAGAATCTGTGTAGAACACCCTGCATGGCTCTTAGATCTGGGAGAACCCCACCCAGCTTTACCTCTTGTGTGATCTGGCCCTGCAGAAATACATGTGTTTGTAATTACAGCCGGCTAATTGCAACAATTGCCTTTTAAAATAAACACTCCCATTTTAGTCTGCTCTGTTTGTTCGGCAGTTATGTCTGCTATTTTTGTTTCGGTAGTAACAGTAAATTGGGTTAGTGTTTTTAGAGCTTTCCCTCTTGTGGGTTTTTTAAAAGTTCCTTGCAAACACCTCTTAGGACTTTTTTTTCCACCCCTCAAATTACAGCATGACGCACCTGCTATACTTTTGTATAACCAGTCGTTTTTGTTCCCCATTGATTTCTCTGAACTTCCTGTAGCATACAGCAGGAAACTCTCTATGGTCCTTGGAGACTCGCCTGTGTGCCGGGGCTCATTGCACAGCTACATGTTCTGTTGTTTTTAAGCTCAGACAGGAAAACAAACATGCACCAAGGAACCTTGTCTTGTGGAGAAGTTGAGGATGCTTGGTTTGCTCTTAATTTTTCATTCATTGCAGCAGATACTAAAGAATTGACTAATTAATTACGGTGGTACCAAACTAGAGAAAACAATTCCACTTGCCCATGAAAGCAGACCAGGGCAGAAAGCATATGTCAGTGGGGAAATTCAGCAGAGTTGATCTGGCAGATGTCTGTTGTTTGGGGGGTGGGTCTTGTTGCGGTTGGTTTTTTATGAGCTGTGTTTCTGGGTCATCCTTCTGAGAGAGCTCCCCTTGTGTGTGTGTCTTTTGAAGTTAAAAATAACCAAGGTTTAGATTAGTCAGCATGGTCCATGAATATATTAGAGTTGCTGTCTGTAATTCTGAGGATAGCTTGAGATTCTGTACTGAAATCCCGGCACTGTTGACTGGTTTGGGGTTTTAGGGAGCATTGCCCTCAGGGGTAGAAATAATAATCATAATAAAAAGGAGGGATGGAAGAACAAGGTGGATGTTGGCATTATTGAGCCATGTCGTGTAGCTATGATTGTAACTGGCATTTTTAGGGCACTGCAGTTGGAAACCTATGTTGTTTCCAGGGAATGTGACTATTCAGTTGTGAACAGTGTTGAAGGGAGAACAGAGAGTGTCACTAAAAGTATGAGGCTAGAATTCAGACTTAACAGTGGGGAGCCTAATAAAGATGAAAATAATAATGGAGTAGGTTAAAAATACACATTAGCAATTCTCAGAAGGCCCTCCCTTTGGCTAGTCATGCAAAAAGAATGAGATGTTACAAAGGGAACAAATGGGATAAATTGTACCCGTCTTTGGAAAGAAATTGAGGCAATCCAAAGCAACCTTTTAATAATTTCAAATACGCTCAAGAAAAATAAGTTGAAAGGAATATTTTTAGGGATGGTGTCAAGTTTAATAGGGACAAAATGTGACTCACCATTTTCACACGATTAAATGGCGTAGCCGTTCGGCATCTGATATATTGTCTCCTTTGGGAACTATAGCCCTCATCTTTTACATACTTACTCGCTTGCTTAACTTTACACACAATTAGTCCCACTGATTTCAGCAAGGCTACACATAGGCAGCAAGTTAGACTTATATGTAAGTGTGTCCAGGGTTGGGTTATGTTGCCTTACTCAGAGGAAGAGACCATAAAGCCAACTTTTATTATCCCATTCTCCTTCCTAAACACCTTGGTCCCATGGTAGCATTATTTTCTTTTGAGTGTATAGCCTCTTTTAGGGGACCGATGTGCTTGGTGTACATAGGTCCCAGACTATCTCTTAGCAACCAACTTTGCAGTCTTGTATTGCATAGTAATGACGGCAAACATCAGTTGCATGTTTATATGACATCACTGTGCGAGGCACATTTTGTGTGTGTGTGTGTAAAACAAATAACAGTAGCTTTTTATCTCTCGCTATCCATCTAACACATTGATTCTCATCTCACTTGCGCTTTTCTAACTAGAGACGTCAGTGGAGTTATTCTGGCGTATGTTGGTGTATTTAAGGGTCATATGTAGCCACTGGTGTGCGAGCTGAAGTAATGCAATTGACTTTAACAAATCCGACTTTGACAAATAACAAATGATATATATAAATCTACTATCATTTCCCAGTTGTCCAAATTCAGCCCTAGTATAAGTGGGCACAACTTGGTTAAAGCCAGTGGCACACCTATGTTTCTCCAGCAGGTCCTCAGATATACCAAGGTACGTCAGAGTAACTCTGCAGACGTCTGCAGATGCTGAGGTTTAAGTGAGATCAGAATCAGTGTGTTACAGCCCCAGGCTGAATCTTTGTCCCACCTAAATACGCCTGCCCTGTGGGAGATACCCCCTTTCTGCAAACTTATTTATTCTGAGCTTGTTCAAAAAGCCACGTGGTCCTTGTTAAAAATCCTTGCTCAAGACTCACTTCCTCTGTGATGCCTACAAGAAATTAGCTGCCTTAGAGATTTATTTAATTTCTATTGAACATTATTAAAAAAAAAAAAACTCTACGTCAAGCTACAGAGCTCTCTTCACTAAGGAGCCTTATAATGTTATTGATGACCTTCTTCTCTAACTCTGTCTGTCTGTCCTTCCCCATGCTGCTGGACCCCAAAACTGTGCAGGGCACCACTGAAATTGGTGGGCTTTCACCCAAGCAAAACAGTTTCTCGGGTGATGCCTGAAGCCTTGATCTTGCCAAGATTTAGACCCATGCACTGTGAGCCTGATCCAGCGGCCATTGAAGTAAATGGAGAGATGTCCATGTGTTCAGTGGACATTGGATCTAGGTCTGTGAATAGCTGAGCTCAATAGGACTGTTCACAGCGTGTAAAGCTAAGCAGGTGTGTGAGTTTTTAGAGATTTGGGCCTTAGTTGGTGGTAGCTTGGAGCAGGGATCATAGTTTGTTAACTGTGTTGTGAGGGGCCGAGCGTATGCTGAGGTGCTGTAAAATAAACTACTATTAATAACAATGTGAAAATAAATTTTTATCTTTACTAGCCCTGTATATTAATCTCTTGAAATGATGATGTAACCTGAGGTGCCTAGAGCAGCCCATGCTAAAAATGCCAAGGACAAGGCAGGCTGCAAAAAAAAAAAAAGAGCAGATTTCCCCCAAACTGGTGACTAACACTGTAGTTAGATTCTCCAATCAATCACAGACTATGCTCCTGATCTCCAACACTGGTTATCGAGCACCACACACACACAGAGAAATCATACAGCCCTCTTTACTGCATTTCAGTCTCTGGCTCCCAATCAGCAAATAGATCCAGTAAAGTGGTAAGTTATTTAAAACTCTATTCACTATGCAAAATGTTCTTTTGATCCCCAAAAGGCCAGCCACGTTATCAGATCAATATTAGTTTGGATCTTACCCCAAAACACCACGCTGCCAGCCAGTCTTTTAGTATCTAAAATTGAAGGTTTATTATAAATGAAAAGAAAAGAACGAGAAGAGAGTTGTTAAATGGCCAAAGCGATCAGATACATACATATGACTTCAAAGTACATATGCTAGGTTCTTAGCAGCATTAGTGAGTTTTCTGGCTTGTAAAGTCCCACAGGAGCCCATCCAATACCAAGATGGGTCTGTCAGTCCTTTTTTCAAAGCTTCTGTTCGTAGAGAGGTTACTCCAGAAGTGAGAAGCAGGACTGAAGACGATATGGAGATGATGCAGCAGCCTTTTATATCCTTTGCCATGTGGCTTGTACATCCTTTGTCTCATACACAAGTTCACAGCACACGGGCCTGGAGAAGCACTTGGAGTCTTCGGTTCTCAGGCATGTCCCATTCCCTACATATCCTGTTGATTCATAGCGGTGGCCCCTAGCTTCTCTCATTGGGTGCATTGTACAGCTCATGGCCCGTTAAGGGCCATAAGATAGGTTAGATAGTGCTGCTGTCAATCTGTCTGGGTGTGTCACCCAGGAACACAGCACAGGTTTGAAATGCAGATATATGACACACATTTATAACTCATGATACCAAGATGATACATACATATAAACAAGATTATCATGCTTAGCCCATCATAACTTTTCAACTGATGCTTTACATGGCATATCTTGTAAGATTCCTTGCAATTTTGTAATATTACTATTAATAATATTATAAATGGTCACCCACATTCCATACAGGCTCACAGATACCACAGAAGAACTTAATGCTTATCTCTTAGTGCATCTCAGTAAGTAGACTTGTCAGTATCAGGTATTTTTGTAGACACACTGAAGAAACAATCTTATATCATGCTGAAATACATTCTTTTTTCTCTTGTACCCAGGAATAAAAATTCAGGAATCAAAGAGCTTTGAATAACTTTGTCTTTGAAAAGCACGGTTTTCCCTTTGTCTCAGGCACCAATTTCAGGCAATTTTGAACCGAATGCTTTTTATAACAACATTGTTCAGGATCGCACTAACTATATATATTTTTTACAATGTTAAATCTCGCAGGATAAAGCACTACAGTTGCAGCAGTCTTATGAGAAAATCCAGGTCTTTAAAACCTGAATTAGAGTTTATAGTTTGTGTTGCCTGATTTAAAGCATGTACCCATCTCTTCACATACCAGGCATTCCACCTAAAGTGTATATCACATAACCACATAATCCATTTATATGGCTAAGAAACACATAATCCCGGTCTTGGTTCATTAGCTCGCATGTGTTTTTACTTTGGGTAACTGCATTTTGTGTAACAACTAATTCAAGGTTGCAGGAACTTTTCCTTTTTTATAATGGAGGAAATTTGTGGGTTGTTTTTTTGCTGACTCATTCTGAAAGGCTGTGACCCAAAGACCACTGAAGACAATGGGAGTCCTTCCATTGACTTCACTGGGCTTTAGATCAAGACCGAAAAAACAGCTGAACTTTTTTTTTTTTTTTTTTGGCTCAAAATTGAAACCCCAACAACTTCAGGCAGTGGTAGGCCCAGTAAGGTTCAGTCTGGAAGGGGAAAGTTCTGGAATATTATAAACATCTGAAAAAAGGGGCTGAGACCAGACACCATTAGTATGCCTTAATTCGAGCAGTTGCTACAGAGACTGCTATGATGATTTTCCTAAGTAAAGGGTCTGAACACGAGAGGTGGGATTTTCTAAAGCCCTCATCATTAGCGTAACTCTGCTCCCATTGAAGTTGGTGCAAATAGTGGAAATAGTTAGCTCAATGCTTAGTGTTTCTGAAACCCTCACGTGTTTTCTTATTCGATTTCTTATTTACTAGATAATTCACTTTTTTGCTCATGATTTGTGTCAAGCTGTACTGTACGGTACCTGGAATGTAACCAAACACACAAAGCAGCCTATACAATTGATTTTTATTAAAGCAACCATGAACATTCTGAATACATAAACTTCTCTTATCAAAACAGTTTTCAACATTTACAACTAAGTTATAACAAGTTTAGCTCTTGCCATATTTTGTATTACATTCAGATTTCATTTTACGCAGGTTTATTTAAAAAAAGAAAAAATGGACTATAATTTTAAATAGCAAAATCAAAACGAATCCATTTCAAATAAAAACAACACCACAATTTTTCACTTTCTGAACCAAAAAGCAAACAAAACAAAACAAAATAAACCAACAACAACAAAAATATTGACCTACCCTGGCTTGCCAGGAATCCCTCCCTTCCCCTGTGAAAAACGGGTGGGCTTTTTATTTCCCAGAAAACTGAAGGTTTTCATTTCAAATGCTGAAATTGAAAAATCTGTTGGTGTTTGGGTTTCTTTCAATGAAAACTCAAACATTTTAGTTGAAAATGCTTTTTTTTTTACAAAAAAATGTTTGTTTGTGACAAAAGCTCATTTTCTGATTGAAAAAAAACACATTGCCCAGTTCTGTTATCTAGTGCATGGTCTCCACCTTCCACTGGGACAAAACGTTGTAATGATATCACATTATTGTTACTTCTTGCCATTCCGGGTACAGAAACAGGGCTGACATTACATACAAGCAACGCAGGGGACAACGAATATCCACGTTTGTTTGTTTGAACGTGTTTAAAAGAACCCACTAGGGCTATAGGCTTCCATCACTTTCAGCACCACAAAGAAAATTGTTAGGGATACTAAGTAGGTTTTAGACAGACCCAAATTTGCACAGAGAGGCAGTGCTTTAGCTACATCAATGGCATCATTGCTGTCCATCCTCTCTGAGTGTGCTGCTGTGACATCATGCTGAGGTGCCCCCATGATTTGCTGAAAGCATCCCCTGGGCGGCATGGTGAACATAAAAGACTTAAAGAGCACTGTGGGTCTCCGTTTGCAGCTACAGTTCGCTTTGCCCTGCCAGGTAAAAAGTGTTTTGTTTTGTTTTGTGCGTTGCCACGTGGGAAAGCCAGGTGATGTCTGGCCGGAGATGGGAACGATGCAGTGGTACCTGTTCCTCAGAGCAGGGTCGTCGTTGGTACGATGGCAACTTGTGGCTGCCGCTCCAGGAGAGCAGCGACCACCTCAGGGCTCAGTGCTGCTTGCTCTCTGCGGGAACGCATGGCCATGCTGCCTTGGTTTTTGGATCCAGCCCTAACAGTGAGGACAGGTGGCAGCCCAGAATGTGGGGGTGGGGAAAATAACCCCTCCCCGCAGTGTCAACTGACTTGCCATCTGCTCATTTATCGCTGTGTAATGGGTCCAATCCTTCAGACATTTGAGCACGGCGGTGGTGTTACTCAGGTGAGTAGCCCTAATGAACTCAACGGGGCTGCTTACCCAGATACCGGGACCTGTGTGCGAGTCTGCAGGATTGGGCCCTAAAGATGGTGAAGCCTCCTCCCCCACCCAGGTGCAGGGTCCACGCGTAATTTTTTCAGGCCCAGTACAAACTTGTAACACAGGCCCCGGCCCACACACATACCTATGAGGGTTGCAGCCTGGGCTGGGCCCCCCAGGGCCTCCAGACCCCGGTAGAGGGGACCCTTTCTCCCCTCTATGTAGGGGCCCTGCCCAGGTGTCTGACTTTTAAGTGGGGTGATAGAGGGGCCCAGAGCTTTCGTTCTCCTGCAGATGGAACTGAGTTTCTTTGTCTAATTTGCGTCTGGTCTCTTCCTCCCACGATGGGTCCAGGTCTCCTCTTTGGCCCCTTGTGGCATGTGCCTGCAGACAGCAGTCTGGTCTGCTAATGACACTTACATGTCCACACAGCAGCTGCAGGCCTAATTTCCAGCTCAAGGAGGCGTAGGTGTCTGAGCTCTGATCAGGCTAGCACGCTAAAAATAGCAGAGTAGCCTTGCCTTGCGGCTAAAGTGCTATTTTTGCCACGCTCCCTCAATCAGAGCTAGCATGGGTACGTCTCCTCAAACTAGAAATTACATCTCCAGCTCCAATGGAGACATGCCGTGACTCTGGTACATCCGTGACTCTCCTGGCTTCTAGTTGTATGACATGTGAACATTTCCAGATGCTTCCTGAAGCTGGGCCATCAGTTTAGCCATTTGCTACCCTGCCGGAGGGCTCTCAGAATGGAGACACAACACCTGGTCCATTTGCTCCCCTATGGGATTATTATTATGTTTGTGAGCTGCATAGTTCTCACCTGACCACAGCAAAATCTCAGTCCCGGATGTTTTGTTCAGTAGACACATTGTGGTTCAGCTTTGTTTTCTTGAGGAGCTGAAACGATGCACACTTCAGATTTTTCAGGTTTCAAACATCCAAGCTGTTTATGGTTGGACAGCTGTCAAAGCTCATTGCAAGATATATAATTTTAAGTGTTGTTATGAATGATGGGGCGTGCCCTGCCTATTCTAGCTGATTATAACATGCAAATGTATAATAAGCCAGTAAATCATAGCCAGTGCAATGATTACAAATCATTACAATAATGCAAGATTATTCAGTTTGTCACAAATCCTTCTAGACTACACAATTAAAGTCAGAGCCACAAATATAATCCTGTGAGATAAAGTCACTTCATTACAGAACTGTCTCCTGGTTTACTGTTTGCTTTATTCCAATGCCAGATTGAATAACTGAATGTGCTTGTGTAATTAACCTTAATGGTTGCATATCTGCTTTTTGTCTCTCCACTCATTCTGGAGTTTATTGTACAGCTTTAAAAAATATGGATTATAGCTAAAGTAATAATCAGGCACAGCCCTGATGATTTCAATCCGGGCAGCAGGGAAATCAATATAAATGATTTTTAAGGAAAATATAAGGGAGCATAATTAGTCACTGCTGCCCATCAAAAGAAATGTATCGTCAGGTGATTTAAAAAAAATTACTTGCAATTTTCCATACATGCTACTCATGTGGTGGGATACGTGACTGTGGACAGATCAATGCTTTCATGAGAGAGAGAGGATAGGCAAACCACTCCAGATAAATCAGGACCTACCCTAGAGTCATAGAATATTAGAGTTGGAAGGGACCTCAGGAGGTCATCTAGTCCAACCCACTGCTCAATGCAGGACTATCCTCAGCTAAATACAATACCCTCTTCACTCCAAACTCCTCCTGATCCCCAAATCTTTTCAGGCTTGGAAATACTTGAGTAATCCCCAGGCCCATGGCCTCGTATTTTTAACTGTTGCATATCTCTGGACTTCCTAGTTCCATGTGAGGACAGAAGTCAGCGAGCCAAAACGGGGTTTGAGTGCTCTTCATAAACATCCAGAATGGGATAATCAAAGCTGCCTAGGGGATGTGGTTGGGACAAGGTGGGTAAGGTAACCTCTTTTATTAGACCAACATCTGTTGGTGAGAGAGACAAACTCCCTTACTCAGAGCTCTTCTTCAGGTCTGGGAAACGTACTGAGAGTGTCACAGCAAAATACATATCCTGGGACTGACACAGCTACAACACTGCATACTAAAGGGAATTTGGATGTCAAATTTTTTTATTAACTTTAATGGGATTTGAACAATTAAATCCATTAGGCAGGAAAGCTCCCTGCCCCTTGCTTACAAGGGCAAGTGACAAGACACCAGTTACCATTTCTGGTGTATCAGCCATCTTGGGACAAATATAAATCAAAATTTCCATCTACCACACATATACATTCACTTAAGAGTGTTTTGTTTACTCGGAACATGGAGAATAGTTTCTTACACTCTTGGGAATGTACTTGTGTTGATATGACATTTTCAGTTATTTTTAGAGAATGCTAGGATCTCATCCAAGTATACGTATTAACACAGAGAAGGTGTGAAGTCCTTCAAGAATTTGTTTATGATGCTGAATATATAAAATCCGTACAAGACCAGGACTGTCCAGAGTACTGAAGCGATACCTGGTTCTCCAGCAATCTGGCAAGTATAAATGACTCAATTGACAGAACAAAATAGTCTTTGTGTGACCTCAGCATTCACTCTGTTTTACTATCAGCTGGCCAGTTCTAACAGCTGACTGGAACTCTATGCCCCAATGGAAAAAAACCAAAACGAAACCCAAAAACCTGGTTCGAGAAAATCTGGAACATGCATGTTCCAGAAAACCAAACTTGTCTTAAAAAAGGAAACCTCAGCAGTGTTCCCATGAGAATTGGCAACACTTTTTGCATTCTACTGAAAATGTCCAGTGTTAAAAATAAAAAATCAGATTTGCTGGCCTTGTTTTTACCCAGGTAATGCTCTCTTTCTGTATCCCCTAGTATATTTTCTTTACATATAAACCAGTGAGAATGATAGTCCTAGTCCACATCCTCCTCCTGTTTAAAGGAGTTGGCCAAGCATAAATTATAAGACACTAATGTTGTTATAAAACTGCACCTCTACCACATAACAAAAACAAGAGTCCTGTAGCACTTTAAAGACTACCAAATTTCTGCAGGCCTAAGCTTTTGTGGGCTGCAACCCACTTTGTCAGATGCATGCAATAGAAATCAGATAGGGGGTATATCTATACATCCAAGGGTAAGGAACAACAATGGGGAGGGCAGGTGGTAGCAAAGTCCATTCAGTTAGAGTAGCTGAGGCCTATTCACAACCATTGAAGATGAGAATGTATGAACAGTGATGAAGTGGGTTGCAGCCCATGAAGGCTTATGCCTGCAGAAATTTGTTAGTCTTTAAACTGCTACAGGACTTTCGTTGTTTTTGCTGTCTACAGACTAACACGGCTACCCCTCTGGAACTCTGCCACATAGGTTGCCAGTGGTGGGCGAACTGTTGTTTTTTGTTGTTTTTATTTACAGTGGTACCTCTGGGTGTTGCCTGTCCCACTGTCCCAGGAGCAGTACAAACAGAGTACTGGCCAAGGAGCTAAGGCTAGACCAGTGGTACCCAACCTGTGCTCTGGGAGCCAAAAGTGGCCTGTGGCTCCCCTCCCGCTGGCTGCGGAAAGGAGCTGCTGCCTAAGGATCCAGATGGAGTGCACGGGGCTACAGGACGTGTGCAGTTTCCCTGCTGCAGCCAGGAGGACTGGAGATCAGGGAGGAGGGAGGCAGCCTCCTTGCTGAATTCCTTCCATCTGGCTGCAGTGGAGGGGGGGAAGGGGTTTGCTGATGGACACTGATGGCCCTTCAGAGTTGTAATAATGGTATCTGTGGCCCTTGACCCAAAAGGTTTGGAACCACTGGTTTAAATAGACAAGACAGGAAAAGGAAGCAAGTGCGATTTACACCTATTTTGTAGATGGGGAACCGAGGCACAGCAAGGGGAAGTGACTTACCGAGATCACACAGGGAATCTGTGGCAAAGCCAGGAATTAAACCTAAATCTTCTGAGTCCTGGTTCAGTCCCATAAACACAAGATTGCCCTTCCTACAGTCTTCTCTATGAGTTGTTCTATTTTTAATCTTTTGAAATTACTTTCTTGTTCTTTGCTTTATCTGTTCTTAAAAACCGAAATCAACATTCCCTCTAATCGAGGGAGAGCTGTGATTTAATCACTGCTGACAAATTTCCTTTCACTGTGGCGCAATCCTTCCCTGCCATGCGTACGTCTCTACGTTTCTAAGAACCTAACTATTTTCTTGCTCTAATTGTGTTTTTTCCCCTCGTTACAAAGTAAATCAATAAAAGTGTAATCAAAATAATAATAATAAGAAAGGAAGTCAGCAACTCCCCACTGCTTCAAATTGTTAATTAAAAATCACTGACATTCTTGACATGCTGTTTCTTTCTGAATTAGAATGCTATGTTATTACTTGAGGAAATCAGTAAAATAAAATAAAAATAATAGTTTGGTAAGCTACAGCATGTGCCTGGTTTTTATTTCCATTTCAAAATAAGAGCACGTGTGCGGAGAGGTGCGTTGAAGGTGGTTGCTTTCAGAGATTCAGAGGTTATAAGGCAGAAGGGACTGTTGTGGTTATTTGATGTGTCCTCCTGCATAGCACACTCAGTGGTTCTAGGATAAAACCAGTAACTTCAGTCAGAGCCATAGCTTCTTGGTTAGAAATAATAATAATTCTACTTAAGTAGTGCTTTTCATCAGTAAATCTCAAAGCACTTTAAAAGGGAGGCTAGTAGCATTCCCATTAGAAAGACATCTGATTTTGGTTTAAAGACTTTAGATAATGGAGAATCTTTCACATCCCTAGGAAGTTGTTCCATTATTTAATGACTTCCCACTGGAAGATGTTTGCACCTGACTTCTAATCTGAATGTGTCTAGCTTCAGCTTCCCACTGCTGGGTCTTATGAGTTTTTCTGCAAAATTAAAGAGCCTCCGCCATCAGAACCTTGTTCCCCGCATAGCTCTGCACCGTCTCTTTGTGAAGCTAAATAGATGGAGCTGCTTTAGTCTCCCGACAGGTCAGGTTTCCAAGCCTTGAATCATTGCTGCTGTCTTCTGAACCCTTTCAGCGTTCGATATCCTCTTTGAAATATGGACACCTCGACTGCAAATAGCGTTTCAACGATCATTGCAAGGGATTGCATTTGCTGTTTTAGCCGCCACATCACTCTGCAAGCTCATGTTGATTTGATTCTTTAAATAATGTTAGAGAAACCAAAGGACAAGAAAAGGGGAGCAGAAAATTCCCATTGCAGTGGAAACCAGCTGGAAGGGTTAGGTACTTTATTACCTTGTTGCCTCAAAGCGAATGCATTGGCAAGATGGAGCGTGCGTATTGTTGTTTTGTAAGAAGAAAGGGAGCCAGTCACTGTGTGGGCATGTGAGGGATACAAATCATGGGCCTGTTGGTGAATGTGGAGGTGAAAAGGGAGCTGAGGGTATGTCTACACTGCAGAAAAACCAACAACATGGCAGTGAGTCTCAGAGCCAGGGTCAGCTGACTTGAGCTTGTGGAATTCATGCTATGGGGCTAAAAATAGCAATGTACATGTTCCACCTCAGTCCAGAGCCTGGGTTCTGAAACCAGGTCGGGGAGATAGGCTATTGTGCAGACTATGAGCCTAAGTGGGAACATCTAATACTAATGCTCCTATTAATGCAGTGGGCTGCATTAGTAAGAGCATTGCCAGCAGATCACGGGAAGTGATTATTTCCCTCTATTCGGCATTAGTGAGGCCGCATTTGGAGTATTGTGTCCAGTTTTGGGCCCCCCACTGCAAAAAGGACGTGGACAAGTTGGAGAGAGTCCAGTGGAGGGCAGCAAAAATGATTAGGGGGCTGGAGCACAAGACTTATGAGGAGAGGCTGGGGGAACTAGGCTTGTTCAGTCTGCAAAGAGAAGAATGAGGGGGGATTTGATCGCAGCCTTTAATGATCTAAAAGCGGGTTCCAGGGAGGATGGAGCTAGGCTGTTCTCAATGGTGGTAGATGAGAGAACAAGGAACAATGGTCTCAAGTTGCAGTGGGGGAGGTCTAGGTTGGATATTAGGGAAAAAAATTCAGTAGGAGGGATGAAGCAGTGGAATGGGTTACCTAGGGAGGTGGTGGAATCTCCATCTTTAAAGGTTTTTAAGCTGTGGCTTGACAAAGCCCTGGCTGGGATGATTTAGCTGAGGTTAGTCCTGCTTTGAGCAGGGGGTTGGACTAGATACCTCCTGAGGTCCCTTCCAGCTCTCATCTTCTATTATTCTATGATCTAACATGTCTGTGCCATGAGCCCAAATTTGCTAACCTGGGCTTTGTGACTTGCTGCCATGTTTTTAGGAGAAGGGCAAAGGAGAAGAGCCAGAGAGTAGCTGGGAGGAGAGACTGCTCACGGTTTGGAAACGCTGACTCGCCCTATGCACAGAACAGTCAAACACAGAGGCAAAGATGTGGCAGGGCGGGGCAGCAAGGAATGCAATCCTTCTGTCCTGCAGGGAGCACCTCACCCTGGTCTTTCAGCCCAGGAACAGAGCTGTACTGTCCAGAGACAGCCATTCCCTCCTTCGCTGGGAGAATGGATCATCCTGATGGGGTGAAAGGGGCAAATAATGGGGGGAAGTGGATAGGCATCCTGGACGGCCGCCCTTTGAAGCTCACATTTGCCTATTGCCCAGAAATGGCAACGTTCAGTCTTGGGCCAGCAACTGCTTTAATAGATATAAAAGCTTCATGTCTGTAAAGTCATGAAGCTTTTATATCTCATGACAATCCAGGGTTAGAAACGGGTTAGAGATCTACATGCCACTGAGCAGGGGAGACTCCAAGTTTCTCAAAGGGACCCGACACTCACTTCTTGCCTGGGAGGGTGCACATCTCCTTCCACATTGTCAAGCAGATCTAAGAAAATCACCTGTGAGTATTTCTGCATAGACAATAACAATAGTGCAAAAGAGTACAATATAGCTTTCCTGGAAAGTTATGTGATTAGAATATGATAGACAGAATTAATATAATTAATATGCTAATATATAGTGTTACCCAAGCAAAGAGCCCAGTCTCTCAACCCCTTATCCAAAGGAGGCATCGTTGCTTAGGTGTGTAGTACCCTTGTCTTATGGGACTGTTGAAGGACCTGATTCTGTAAAGGATTTGTGTGAGCAAACAGCTATGCCCTCAAGGAGTCCCATCTTTGTCTGTGGTACTCTGCGCAGGCGTATGTGTCCGTCCATGTGGGTCCCTTTGCAGCACTGAGACCTACGGGCCTGAGCGAAAACTCATTGAAGTCGTCGGAAAGACTTCCATTGATGTCAATGGGCTTTTGTTCAGGTCCTAAGTGACTAGCTGAGGAAGGGTGCGAAGGTTTGGGCTCAAGGGGCTTGTTTGTAGCTGAATAAAACAACACGAGTGGACAAAATGTGTGGTTCAAATGAGTGCAAATGTCAAATTGTGTGGCTGCTCCGACTACATTCAATATCCGGTCTATATCCTATCATGCACTGAGACAATGTGGGCATGCAGATAGACAGCTTGGGAATAGATCTGGGAACATAATTACTGTAGAAATGAATTAGTGATGGGATAAATAGTGCTGAAATAAATCAATGGATTAATTGCTGTCTACTTAAAATTGTGCAGAAGGTTCCTATGGATGTTCATGTGCTCACATACACAAACGCTGCACGAGGTCAAGTGACAGCTTTAAAATGTATGATATGATAAACAGGCAATTTGAGGAGGAAAAAGCTAGACAGATGCAACAACTGGGTTTTCTTTGTGTGGCTTTCTTCTAGCAGTTTATTGTTTTTAGTATGAAATTTCTTCCACAGCTTAGCACTTAAAGTTCCCTTTGTGTTCAATAATTTATGGATGAGAGCACAAATATTATTAAAAAAGGTTTATGTATTATACGCTATGGAGGCAACTTTTCAACATCTGAATACCATTTCTTTGGTCTTCTAATCCACGTTTTCACTGGATATGTATTTTAGTAAGAAGAATCTTGTCAA
Source organism: Mesoclemmys tuberculata (assembly GCA_007922155.1). NCBI lineage: Eukaryota > Metazoa > Chordata > Testudines > Chelidae > Mesoclemmys > Mesoclemmys tuberculata. The sequence continues at coordinate 30,104,232 of ML675617.1, forward strand.
TTAAACAACATAATTGATAGCGATGTTGTTGCCTATGTTAATTAGTTCTTTCTATTGAATGGTATTTTTTTATATTTAAGTTTTCCCCAGTGTGTGTTATGCACCTTCTTGGATAACAAAGTCAATGTTTCAGCATTTTATTGTGATCACTTTGGAGAAAAGATCGGAAGTTTGAACCGACATCAAAGATTGATTTCCGAGGGGTAAATATGCTGCTTAATAATAAGCCAAACTTGTGACTTCATGTGTATTCCGCAAAATGGCAATCCATCTGTTTATTTCTGTAGTGAATCAGAAAATAATACTGTCTGGTAAATGATAAGTTTTATTTTTATCCTGTAGCGCCTTTCCTACAAAAGACTCCTGAAGATTTTAAAATCTTAATCTGAGGGCATGTCTACGCTGCCATGGCGGCAGGCATCAATGCAATGGCTTTAATTGAGTGGGTCTGTTTAGACCTGCTCAGTTGATGGGACAGCACTCTCCTGTCCCCTGAATTAGTTCACCTCCCTGAAGGGCGGAGGGTAGCATTGATGGGAGAACATCTCCTTTCGACGTAGTGCCATGTAGACGCTGTGCTGCGTAGATATAAGCATGTCTACTTATGTTATGTAACTAGCATATCTCATGTTGACTCAGCATGGCAGTGTAGACCAGGTCTCTGATACAAACTAAAGATAGGGATCTCCTCATTCGCCATGAAATACTGCCACATTGGTGTTGAGATGATGCAACTATTTGATAGCACACAGCCAAATGAGAGGGCTCACATTCTGCGTTGGGACCCTTTCTCCAAGTAGAGTTCCAAAATTGCATCAGGGTTCTGCATGGGTGGGGCGAGGCATGCCGGATCAACGCAAGATCAAGGCCAGGAGAGGAAAAGAAAAATCCAAATGGAACTCCGGGCGGAAGTGAAGTTGATGGAGTAACTGAGCTGGAACTCTGCCAGAGTTTAACACCCCTTCTTTTCTGAGTCTTGTGGGCCAGTGCTAGGGAGTTCTTAATTGACCACACACCAGGAGCAAGGTAATATAACTTCTCTAAAAAACGGCACATCCCACAGCATGGTTCTCATTGCCATGTTGGGGGATTGCTTTAGTATTGGTTCAGGAGGACAAGGTCTGTCTAGTGAATCACCAGCACTATTTGACTGCCAGACCTGTGTGCTTCTTGGATCGAGCTGCTGATCCAGAGGAGCTTGTGAGATCTCATGGGATAACAGCAAAAAGTGGCAGGGCTCTTAACCTCACAAGGTTCAGATAGGTCCTGAGAAGATTCTCCCTTCAATGCCCGACCCAACCAGATTCTTCTTCCTTCCCCTAGTCCTATCATCTCTTTTTTTCCTGCCATCTGAACATCTCCTCACTCCTAAAGAAACACTGACCCCTGCTCCCACAGTTTTCTCTTAAATACCCATCTCCAAGCTTCTGCCCTAGTTTCCCCCGCAGTGCTGGTTCAAATGGAATGGAGCCTTTGACCTATTTCATCCCTGGAGTTACCACATCCCCAGGTGTTTCCTTATTTTATCTCTAGTATGCTAGCCTCTTGAACATGGTAGAGGCACCTCTTGCTGGCTCATTATGAGAGAGGAGAATATAGGTATTTGTTATATCTTAATCAGTGCTGACACTATGGGTGTTACAGTGGCACAGCTACAGTACTGTAGCGTAGACACTTCGTACAGTGTTGAGAGGGGTTTTTCTGTCACTGCAGTTGGTCCACCTCTCCAAGCGGAAGCATTCTTCTGTAAATCTAGCCCTGTCTACACCAGAGGCTAAGGTGGCTTAACTATGGCTCTACACAGTGTGAATTGGCCATGCCACTGGGTGACCTATCTATGTCAATCTAAATTTTAAGTGTCGACTAGGCCTAAGATTCTTCCCCATCATTATTTTATAAGCCCAGCAGAAGAGTAGTCAGGGTCAGGTATAGAGAGAATTGTTAGTGCAACTCTAATGCCACTGAAAATGGGAATGCATAGAAATAAAAACTAGAGTCTTTAATAAACTACTACTATAAACTACCAACTCTCACAAGATGGCAGGTGGGGGAGAAGCGAGGAGTGGTGAAAGAAAATGAAATACAATTTAAAAAATGAATGAAGTTAAAACTATTTTCAGAAATCGGCAGCAACAGCCAGCAAGTGTCAATTTAAAGGTAACGAGCACATATGGCATGCTCATCCTTTCCCTCTGATAATTGTACCAGATGGAGCAGTAGCAAAAAGGTTAATAAGTCAGGGTTTTCCGTAAATTGTTTGGAAGGTGGGTGGGTTGTTTCCACTTCTCCTGTACACACCAAAATGTGAGCAGCCCTCTTCTATAGAAAAATTCACAAGTCCATGGCAGGGAGTACATATACGTACAGATTAAGAGAGCAGTGCTGTACTAATGGAAGTGATTAATGTAAAATATAACCCCCTATACGTATGTACCCACCTCCAAGAAACAAATGTGTAGTACTTTGGCTAGCCAGATGACAGTAATAAAAAGGCTATAAGATTAATAGGTTTATGGTTTTTAAGGCCAGAAGAGGGGTCATTATATTGCCTAGTCTGACCTCCTGTATCTCAGGGGCCAGAGAATTTCACCCATTGATTTCTGCAACAAATCCAGTACCTTCCAACTGAGGTCATGCATCAGTGTTAGTGACATACAGTCTTCAAGATTTCAAGTGACAGAGAATCCACCACATCCGTAGTTAAGTTATTCCAAGGGTTAATTACCCTATCTCTAAAGTTCCACGCCTTGTTTTCTGTTTGCATTTGTCTAGCATCAGCTTCCTGCCACTGGATCTTGTTATGTCTTTGCTGGATTAAAGAGCCATCTATTATCAGAGATCTTCTCCCCATGTACGTACTTATAGACTGTGTTGAAGTCACCCCTTAACCTACTCTTCATTTCACTAAATACATTAAGCTGCTTTAATATCTCATTGTAAGGCAGGTTCCCTGATCTTGTAGCTCTTTTCTGAACCCTTTCCAATTTTCAAAGTCCTTTTTTAAAGTGTGGACACCTGACCCAGACTTAGCATTCCAATAACAAGGTTAGCAGAGAATTGCATTTCCTGTTGTAGCCACCTCACCCCACAGAAAGCTCATGTTCAGTTGGTTCTTTAAAGAACATTAGCTAGACCAAAAGGGGGTGGGGGGAAGAGGCCGAGGAAGGTGTATTCGATTGCAGTTCAGGAAAAATAACCGTTACGATATAAAACATCTCATAAATACATTCTTACTCTGATGGTTAGTGGGTAAAGTATTCAGCATCAAATAAAATAGCCCCATGTAGCTTCAAGTTCAGATTTAGAGAAATGTCTAAGGCCAGATTCACAACTGCATTACTTCTTTTCCATCAGTGTAACTCCATTGATTTCGTTTGAGTTACATTGGTGTAGCGCAATGATGAATTAGGCTTCAAATAATAAAAAAGTAACTGGATTGTGGAATAACGGTAATACATACTCATGTATAATTTATCACCTGTATTGGGTAAGTACTTAACAACAGTCATAACAAACACATTCCTTTTCAGATGTTATTCAGTACAGTGAATCAGCCCTTTACTGAAAGTGACTATACAATTACTGTGAGGCCTTTTATATCAGTTAAATAATGTAAGACTACTGAGGATCTTTTAATTAAATAATTCCTCTTTGTTCTATCAAGATGGATTGCTTCATTACTGGGATCATGGGAAAGAACATGCAAAATCCATCCTAAACTATTCCTGCTTTAGCTACTTACAACCTTCGGCAAGTGATAATCTCTTGTGTTGCCCCTATGAATGGAGGGCACTCAAGAAAAAAAGTGCTGAGTTAGCCATTAAAAATATAATACCCTGTGCAAAGCTGATCAAAGAAAGGCAAGTGGGACCAGATTCAAAGGTGGCGTGAGCACTTTACAGCCGTCCGATGGGGTTGGAGGCCAGCTTTTCAAAAGAACTAAGCACCCAACCATTGCTGTTGTCCTCAGTGGCAGCTGCTGGGTGATGCACCCTTTAAAAATGTGCCCTCCTCACTTAGCTGCCTCAATAGGAGCTGAGCGCTTTAGCAAATCTAGCCCTTGCTTTCCTTCTGACATCATCAGGTGATAAAGGTGTGGCACACCAGGCTGCTCAGATGAGTCTGAACTTTATTTCTGTGTCTGTACAGCATCTAGCACCTGACCCATGAATAGGGCCGCTGGGTGCACTGGGGTAATAATTCTAAATAGTAACATTTCTCTTCCTGCCCACAGTCCCATGACATTGGCCAGATTATTAATGGTCAATATCCCTGTAACCTCACAAGGGTCATTATCTACTGTCCGAGTGGTATTACATGTGCACCCCTGAAAAGAGGGGCTTGCGACAGCTCCCCCTGCTTCCAATACACTGATCGCCCCGTCCAGGGGAGTAGGAACAGGCATGAATTTTTTATTAGAGTGGCTTTCAGTCTCTGCTGGAGGTGGGCATGGTTCTACCATGCTCCCAACACAGGGCTGTGTCTGTGCTGCAGCCACAGGGCGCGGATTGGCGCGCCCGCTGATGTACCCCAGCTGGCTTCAAGGAAGCTTGTTTGCTGAGCTAAAGTGGGAGCTTCAGCTGCCCAGGCCCCTGGAAGCGACTTGTGGGGCTGGCTTGCACTGAAGGTCACACTGCCACGGCTTTAGTGTTCTATGTCCCAAGCTAGCTAGATTAAATCTAGCTGGGGATGTCTACACGAGCTGGAATCGCACCCTGCGATTGCAGGAGAGGCATACCTTCTAGTGGAGTAGATACCGCAGTGCAACCTCCTAGGGTCAATGCACTATACTTGTTTAAAACGCTGCTTGCACTAGTGTGAATTACTGCCCGTCACTTACTGGTTTAAACATTTTTGCACTTGTGTCTACATTAGGGGAGCGCATCACGTACTGAGACACAATTGCAACGAAGTTTCCCTAGTCTATGCAGGTCCTTGTGGCATAATATTGCCCTGAACATTTGCCACCATGGGCATGCACGACACGCAAGTGTGCCTGCGTTCACACACGCAGACACACGCTTCCCCTTCCTGCTGTCTGGGTACATCAGAAAAGTAACACAGAGGCACGCCGTGCTATTAACTGCATACAGCGCTGACTTTCGATGGCCTCTGCTTCTGCTGAATGTCGTTAATGCAGCTCACGACAACCAGACTGAGGGGACTTCACTGTTTATTAGGGGAATATAATCATTTAAGCCTGAATAAGCTTCCAGGCCTAATGTGGCTGTTTGGCCAACAGAAATGAGATGTAAATTTGTGCTGAATAGCCACTGATTACAGGAAGATGATTAATGCAAGATTTGAAATTGATTTATGGGAGCAGTTGTCAAGGCCTAAGCCATGAATGTAATATTGTGTGTGTGAAAAGCTTTGGGCAGATTAGAGAGCAGGGAGCAGGGGTAAAATAGTACATTCTCTGCATGGTCTGATACAGTGTATAGGTTTGCTATAATCTGGCATTGCAGATTGTGTGCTGTGACATGTGGTTTTGCCAGAGCAATGTATGTATAATTTTATCTGCCTTGCCTGCAACGTATGGAGGCTAAAAGGTTAATCTGTTTTATTTTCATTAAATGCGCTCTTTGGTCAAGTAATTTTTCTCACAGGGAACTTTTAAACTATTTTTTATTTCACTCCCAGAAAATATGAGGTAGCTGCTGATAATTTGCAAGAGCTAAAGCTTGGCGAGGTAAGGTTTGTTCTCGGGGAGGGGGGAAGTATCCTGTCTTAACATAAGGTTTAAAAAGACCCCAAAGAGTTAATATCATAAAACCTCAGATATAAAAATACAGATATTTTTACTCAAATGTGAGAACATATATTAGAGCAAACAATTTTTTTAAAAAAAATTCACTTTACACATTATGGGCCAGATTTTCAAAAGTGCTCAACACTCGCCAAACAGGAGGCAGATTTTTAAGAGCACAGCTCCCATTTAGGTGCATAAATGAAATGGCTGATTTTCAAAATGCTCCGTATTCAACAGCTTCCATTATTTCCAACAGAAGCTGCTGGATCTTGTGTACTTTTGAAAATCCGGCCAGTTTAGATTTTCAAAACCTAAGGAAGTTACACACTTAAATCCCATTGAATTTTGGTGAGCTTTTCAAAGGTATTGATTTTGCAACCTACAATTTTTTTTTAACTGAGATTTAGGTTCCTATCCTGCTTAAATACTTTTCAGAATCTCACTAGGCACCTATTTGCATCTTTAGGTTTATATGAAAATCGGGCCTTAAGATTCTTCTGGAAATCCAGGCACTAAAATATGCGTTGCTGTGTGGCTGAGCTCTTCTGTAAATCTGGTCCTATGAATCTTTGAGTATTCATCTGTCAGGTGTGTGCAGCATGTTGACTGTCATGCATTTAATTGTTCTGCGATGATCTTTATAATAAGCAATGAAAAATGATGTACTTGTGCTGTCTTTCTGACTATGCCTCATGCTGATCACCATGGTCTTGGAGCCCTGGTGCTGAATGGTTGGTAGGATCACATCTTTAATCCAAATAAAGTGTAGACAGATTTTCAGACCTTTTCTTTTTGTTAAAGCTTGGGTTGACCGTAATGTACTCAGTGTGCGTTGTTCGTGGTCTAGGTCAGACATTGTCTGATTAGAGGTCTGGTGCACGGTTCTGATTACTGTAACCTCCAGCCGGGTTCGCTCCCCATTTGGATCATGGTTCTGGCAACTTGGATTGCACATAAAAGTAAGCAAAACGTGAGCAATGCTTTCGGTCTCGTTTCCAGAGTGAATCCCAGACTGCAGTACTAAAGCACCAGAAGAAACCTTCCAGGAATAAATGCATTGTTAGCATCCGGGTTTAACGTTATTCAGCATGCATTTCCCAAAAACTCATTGTGGTTTAGGTTAAAGGTGCTTTAAAAGACGTTGAGGCTATACTACTATCCTTTCTTACTGTGGGGAGTTTTTTGGGGGGCAAATTACTATTGTTTGTTACCTGTATTGACATCTAGAATGGACATGTACCTGTACTGCTTCTTAACTGTTCAATGACACAGTTAGATTCAGTAGCTGGCAAAACTTCTCCATGGTACGTGAAGAGTGGCTTACTTTCATCCTCCAAAATAGTCACATGAGAAGAACTGCTTACTTCACTGCAAAGGCTACCCAGTGTGAATAGGTGTTCCAAGGTCATGATTTAACGTGAGTAGTTTATAGGCAGTGGTGGTAATCTCAGAGTGCCAGTTCTAGAGACACATTCATCTAATGATGTCTTTGTGAGGCTTGTGGCTCTTGAATTACTCCGTGAGCATTTCTATAGAAACATGGGACTGGCTGGGGCTCCGGCCTTGCCACATTTTCCTTTAGTTCATGTGTCTGATGAGAATTTATGATAGGAAGGTCGGAAGACCATTGCCCAAATGATCTAACCCATGGGAAGTTTGGGAGCTAGGGAGAGGAACAAAAGAACCAGAACCACGGGCTCCCTGCTCATCCTTACCAATAAGGCCAAGGATGAAGAAAGAAGGGAAATGTCTTTTGTAGAATCCAGGAAAAGGGTGAAGAAGGAGAAGGAAAAGAAATCTCTCCTGCTCCTGTGTAGCTGTCACAATGAGGGGAAGGACAAAGACCATTTTGACCTGGATTCTTCATTTTCCATTGCAGTGTGTAGTTGAGCAATGGAGGGGAGTGGCCACAGGGAAAGAGAGACCTATAATTACATTAAAAAAAAGAAGTCAACCACAACTCAGTATGCTAGGAGAATATTTAGGTTGCAAAATCAAATGCTCATTGTGGCAGGAAATGCCAGATATACAGTTGTCCATGTAACCTTAATTCTCCTGTGGACTGAAAGAGGTGGCAGTGTTGCAATATTATTGTGATTTTTGCAACATTTTACAATTTTAAACCCCCAGCTCCCAGAGGCATGTGAGTACAAGAGATTGCCAGCATACATTACAAAGAAGCGTCTAGTCCTCATGGTTGTGGAGAAAAGCTTTAAAAATGTGATACAAGTGCATCATAAAGACTCAAAAACCAGAAGGCAAAGAAAAAGACCCCCACCTTGAGGGGGAAAGGGAAGGGTAATCTCGTGATTTTTAAGCTAATGGCATGATTTTTGGAGGAAACTGATGTGAGCAATTGGGGACGGCGACTTTGTAAAGGTCTTGTGGAAAAAATAGTAAGCGGTCATGTAATTAAAGGCTATATAATGCACATGCCCAAAGAAGGGAGAATTAGTTGATTGCCACCCAATTCACATACAACATGTGCCATTTTTAGTGGAAATGGGACAGGAACCGTTCCTCTAGTCCATGCTAATGCTTTGGTTTGTCCCAGGTTAGCACGTGGTAGGGATATAAAAGAAGTTCTCTGGTTAAAAACTTGCTTTAATACATCTCAGTCTGGAGTCAGGTAGCCTTGAACTTGGATTAAATCTTTTTTTCCTCTGCCAGCTATTTTGTTACCCACGTGTCGCAAGTGTTCTTTCGTATGTACTTATGTACAGCCAGAGCCCCTGAAAGCAGCCTCGGTGAGAATTTACTCGTGAACTTAAAAAACATGCCTCTCTTTATTTATTTAAGTCCGCTCTCCGCCAGGCAACTCTTTTCCTTTGAAACACAGCACACGAACGATGGTAGGGAATACGTGAGTGTTTGTTAGTTAATACAGATATCAACTCTGCGGCAGACAAACTGAATCTGAGGGAATGGTGAATTCCAAGGCTCCGTCATCCAGCAATAGCTTGCTTTGTAGCTGCCACTTTGTCTTTGCTCTGGTTGAACAGGATCCCGTGCCTGGCCTTTAAATCACGTTGTATAAATCTCCTCATTGGAATGTGCAAAAAAAAAAAAAGTTTGGTTGTGTTAGCCACAACCTTTTTATCCATTGATCTACCAGGAGCAGACAGGGAGCAAGGACAAAGGTGCCACCTACATGGCTGCTGAAATGGAAGGAAGGTCTGAAGGTGTCAGTCTTGTGGGAGTTTTGGTAATGGTTGAAGTGATTACACACAAATAGTAATGTGCTCCTTAAAGCGCAGTGCTACTGAGAGATGCGGAGGACGGCACTGGAAGGGCAATGAGAATCCAAAGCTGCAGGCTGTTTTCGGCCTCATTTTGAGTCCTGACTGAAATGCTACACTCCTTCCCGTGGTGATGTTCAGCATGCAATTGGTGTGCTGTGAAATTATAAATGGGAAACGGGTTTTATAGAGCACCTATGACTGTACGTATGTACAGATATTTTTAAAACCATTTGGGGAAGATTAATCAAAAATTACAAAAAAAAAAAAAAAAAGGATGGCCTGAGTTTTTTACAATTCCTTTATTTATTTTTAATTGTACATATTCCAGCTGTTCTTGAATATTTTATAATGTTGTTTATTATGACTCTGTGTGCTGGATGTGAAAATATTTTGCTACCCAAATTGGGTGTATCTGAAGGTTTGAATTCCCAATTCATTATTCCCCTGCTTTTCAATTTAAAGATTTTGTGCCCTATTTCTTTCTTTAGGAAAAAGAATCTTTGAGGGCCTGATCCAAGCCACAATGAAGTTAAGGGAAAGACTCCCATTGACTTCAACTGGCTAGGGATTAGGTCCTATGTTGTTTTGAGTATGTACTAAACATGCTTTGTTTCTTTGAATATAAACAGAGTGGCTCTAATGAAAGCCGTCAGAAAAGTGCAAGAGGGCAGAAACGAGTAAGGAATAGGGTTCAGTTTTTAGTACTCTCTTCTTTTAAACTAGACGAATGGAGGAGAATGTGCCAAACAACTATAACATATTCTGCTGCTGCTATTTGTCTTTACAGACTTAAAAAAAAAAAAAAAAGTTATTAGGTCAAATTCTTACCTGAGTAAAGAAATTGAATTCTATACTGTATGCCTTTTTTGCAGTATGTCCCTTTGCCTTAACTAATGGTTGTCAGCAAGAAGAGATAAGAAAATTAATGCCTGAGTTCTGAAATTTTCCTCAGTATCAGACTTTGGAAAAAAAAGTTTGGAAGTTGTATGACTTTAGGGTTGAAAGGGTTAGATTTTTATCAGTAAATGTTGATTTCACTGTGTACACACAAATCAACAAAAAATATTTCCAATGATGATAATAGAAATTTAGAGATAGACAGAGTAAGAAACTCTTTATATACTTCATATAAACTCTGTATGTGTTTTTACGTGTGGTTTTGACGATTGGTGTTTTAATGGTTATGAGGCTTTAACTTTTTTAATCTTCCTATTTACCGTCATTAAATAATTGTCTGATCCCACCATAATTTTCCTGCAACTACAAAAACTTAAACTGATGCTAAAAAAAAGTCCTACATGCTTAAAACCTAAAATTGTGAAAATGTATATTGATACAAATCTAAAAAAGGCTTATAAATAAACTGTGACCTGTCTGTGCCCAGGGCAGACCACCTGATAATGCCAAGGTCAGGGCAGGCTGCAAAAGGAGAGCAGATTCTTCCAACACTGGTGAGTAACACTGAAATTAGACTCCCCAACCAGCCACAAACAGTGCTTCAAATTCCCCACACTGGTCATCAAGAAGCTAAAACAAAAAGTTCACAGCCCCTTTTACTGCATTTCAGTCTCAGGTTCCCAATCAGCCACGAGGTCTAGTAAAGAGATAAGTTATTAAAGCTCTAAGCTCTTTACCAAAAAGGTTCTCCTGACCCCAAAGGGTCATCCACATTGCCAGATCAATATAAGCTTGGATCTTACCCAAAATACCACACTGCCAGCCAATCCTTTAGCAACTAAGCCTAAAGGTTTATTATAAAAGGAAAGAAACATACAAGGTGAGAGGTGTTATATGATTAAAGCAGTCAGCTACATACTAATGATTTGAAAGTCCATATCTATCAGGTTTTCAGTAGAATTGTGTCGTTTGCAGGCTTGTACAGTCCCTCTGGTATACATCCAGTACCTGGATAGGTCTCAGTCTTTTGTTTCACAGCTTCATTTGCAGATGAGTTGATCCAGAGGTAGGAAGCAGGAAGACTGAAGACAATACGGATGTGGGACAGCTGCCTTTTATAGTGCATTGCCATATGGCTTGTTGTTTCCAACACAAGCCCTCAGCACACGGCATGGAAACGCCTCAGAGAGAATCCCCAGTTCATAGGGCATGTTCGTACATGTCCTGGTGACTCATCAGGCATAGCTCTGGTTTTTGTCCCTGGGCTCATCCTACCTCTGAGTTTCCTTGATGGGCCATGAAGCCCGTTTATTGCTTCTGCCATTCTGTCTGGGGTGTCGCCCAGAAACATGGCACGCGTTGAAATACAGATATGCCAGACGGAATGATAACTGACAGTCTTAAGATGATACATGCACATAAAAATATCATCACGTTCAGCAAATTGTAACCTTTGTAATTGTCCCTGACATGGCACACCCCACGTGAATAATTGTAACTTTATAATATTGATGTTAAATAATATTATAAAGGGTTCCCTTAATTCTGACTGTCACGCAAACGCTAACATTACCCATCAAAATGATCAGAGAATTTTGCCATGCCTAAAGATCTTGTATAATTCCCTCCCACTCCTAGAGGCCACCTCTTCCCAGTTGCTCCGGGCTTGTGTGTTGCACTTGTGGAAGGGACACAGGTCGCTTCCTGCAAGTGAGTTGCGAGGCCGCACCTGCTGGTCGGAGTTTCCATGCTGGTGCTTTTCACACCCTCCACAGTGCTGTGGGGGAGGGCACAGCTTTCTCTTAGAAATCCTGGGTCTGATTCACCGCCGCCTTGCTGGCGGCTGATGTAGGGGTGCGACTTCATTGAGTCGGTGGGGTACTGCCAACCCCGACATTCAACAATGATGAGACAGGCCCCCCCAGTCACGAGAATGGCTTAAAAATCATGAGCTGCATAAACAGGATACAAGTCAGGTTCTTTTTATTTGCCGTCTAATTTTCTCCACAATCAGGAGGGATGGAATCTCTTCTTCTTTTTTTTTTTTTAATAGAGATTCTCACATAATCATATGACCTAGCAGCCGAGGCTTTGAGTAGCACTATCTCCTTAACCTTGTGATTCAATAGCAAACAGTGGCAGCACTGTAAGACAAGCTCAATATGTCTATGCCTATGCATTGCTGCAGTCAGTGGGAGAGCACCAAAATGGTTGGGTTGCCACTTCCACAGGCTTCTGCAGTGCAGGAGGATATGCGTTATTCTTTTTTGCATTAAAGATTTCCCCTCGTGTAACCCCAGTGAGGTTGCACAGGGTATACACTGGAGGAGAATCGGCTTGGACACATTCCTTGTTTGTTTAAACTTTCTAATACAGTGGCTGGAGGCAAGTTTGCAGATGGATGAAAAAGTAAGTTTTTGCTTTTGATTCCGGAAGACGTGGTCAGCGAAAGTTAAATTAGAGCTCCGTTGCTCATGGCAGGAATAGGTGGTACATCTGGTAACTTGTCATGTGAAATCAAGGAACGTCAGACTAAATTGCCTTTCGGTAAAGTAACTGAACTGACGGAAGAATGATTCAAGGATACTTACACCTTATCTGGAAGAAAGCACTTGTCATTTAGCAATAATTGTGACTCCTCTGATTGTCATGTGCCTTTCCTAGCGTGACGTTCTGGAAGTGATGTATGCTATTCTCGTAATAGTGTTGAAAAGTGTCCCAAACTGTAAGAAGTGCATGGAATAATGATCCAGAACTGAAAGGCAGGGGGAAAGGAGCCGTTTGCCTGAGAAAAAGTTCTGCGATAGGAAGAGAAGTGCTTGTGTCTTGCCAGTGTTGAGCTGGAAGCTATTTCTTAATAGCCAGCTCCTAAGGAAATCGCAGAGATTGCCCAAAAGTAAAGCACGGAAGTGTGATGGCTCACCATGCTGCGTGTGGGGAGGCAGTGGATTATCTGGTTTGTTTTTGAGTGCAGGAATTTACATGTACCAAAATTCTGCTCTCATTTGCATCAGCGCAAGCTCTCTGAAATCAATGTGGCTGGATTGCTATAAACCAAGGGCAGATTTGCCCCACTCTGGTGTGTATGAACATGTAGGTTATCTCTGGGACTTTCAAATGTTCAAAGCAAGCAATATAAACCTGAGCTGGATCCTCCTTTGCAATGGAGAGAACCACAGGAATGGCTGAGGCTGCAAGAGTTCCCATGGAGCTTCCTTTTCCAGCAGCTGTTTCATCTGAGGCAGGAGGAGATGGGGTTGTGTGGGAGGGATTTAGAGGTACAGTCAAACAAAGCATATAGATCCCAAGAATCTGCAGGAAAGGGAAGCTCCAGGCTGGCACATGCAGAGGTGTAAGTGTGCAGAACTGGCCTCTTGTGGTCATCTTTATGCTTCTGGTTCCTCATAGGCCCTTCACGAGCCTTGTGGACTCAGTTAAGCATCGACCGCAGAGGGTGGAACCACTCCCAATTGGATAGTGACATGGATAGCCTCAGGGTCGGCAAGAGACAATGGCTAGATGAGTGTCTGGTGGCCCGCTCCAACCCACCCTGCACCCAAAATCCTCAGGGGCTCCAACCCCGCAGGTCTCAGGTGGAGAGGAGGCCCCCAACTTTGCGTGGATGACCAAGATCTGCTTCAGGATTGTTGCTGGCTGAGTATCCAGCGGCGCACGAGGCGAGAGGGAGCCTAGGAACATAGGAATGGCTTTACCACATCACAGCGGTGGTGTTTGCAGGCCAGTCTCCAAGTCCGATGGAAGTGATCCAGCTGGAGTTGCTTGGTTATTTAAATTAACGGCACGCTCTCCGTTTGTTAGCCTTCCAAGCAGGTCACAAGGCCCATTTTTTTCACCTCAGGCATTTGTGAGGGGACCAGGGGGAGATGGAGGTTGCTTTTAGGTAGAAATCTGATGAGTTATGTGGAGGGCCTTTGGTTTCTGTGAGAGAGTGCATGATCTGGAAAATATATAAGTGGCTGGCTGAGAATATCATCCTGATAAGTGTGAGGTTCTCTGGTCGTGTGTGTTCCTTTTTGGAGGGGCCGGTAGCTCTGGATATGTGCCAGACATATGGGGAAAAATATAATATATTTGCACTTTTCTATTTAAGGCTGAACTCAGGGCCTGGAACTGAGTGCCAGCAGCATGGGATGACAGTGGAAACAAACACATCCATGGAAATGCAATGCCCAGGGCGGTAGGGGACTGTGCATTAGGGAAGAATTCAAGGGCAGAGAAGAAACCCAAGTGGCAAAATGTGTTCAAGGGAGCAGGGTGAGAGAGAGATGAATAGAACAGATGGGAGAGGGAGAAAAACTGAAAAGCAGATAGAGACAATGTGATGAATTGTTTTTCCAAGCAAACTGAAGCCTGATCCCATAAAACTGAGTTTAAAATACATCAGTACTTTCCTAACGTTACGTTTCCATGTAAAAAAGATGAGTCCGGTAGTACTTTAAAGACTAACAAATTTCTGCATGCATAAGCTTTCATGGGCTGCAACCCACTTCATCAGATGCAAGATAAGATGCAAGATGTTGCATCTGATGAAGTGGGTTGCAGCCCATGAAAGCTTACGCCTGCAGAAATTTGTTAGTCTTTAAGGTGCTACAGGACTCTCATTGTTTTTGCTGTATAGAGACTAACATTGCTACCCCTCTGGAATGTTTCCATATAAGCAAGTCAACTGGGCTGCCACATGAATCTAGCATAATCACAAATGGAAGGGGACGGGGAGGTGGTCGATGAGAAAACCAGTAGTAGGGGACATGGCTTGTGTGGTCACCAATGGAAACGGAGGCAGTCCATGAGACCGCCAGTTCAAGTGGGGAAGATTTGTATAGTCACCCATGGGAGGGGAGATGGGCTATAAGACAGCCAATGGGGGGAGAGATCGTCTATTGGGATGTGGTTCACACTTTGATTCCCGGGCCCATTTTATTTTCATTGATGCTTGTATGACAGCCCTCCTCGGCAACATGTTTTCAGGTTCTTATGTTAGCCTCTCGCTTATCACCATCAGACAACATGCAGTCATGCAATATGCCCCTTGACAGTTTTAAATAAAAAACCTAAAGGACCAGTGTCTAAGCTTCTCATGATATTCTCTTGTCATAGTTGATATTTCGAACCATTTTCTCACTCCATAAATTATGTCACAGATTGAAAGAGGCGTTGCCTGAATAGCAGGCTGTTTGTGTGTGTATTTTAAAATTAGCACCTGATCTGTCATATGCTGTTTGCCTTGTTTTTTTAATTGGCTCCATGGTATCTTTGCCCTTTTCCTAGACAGTCTGTGTGAACTGAATGTCACCCTATTGATGGAGGAAAGTGCAACTCTAGATTCTGTTAACTCACTAGCTGAAGTCTCTTGGAAATTTCTCATTCAGAAATAGGTCTTCTATAAATGATTTAACATGAGGCCATTGAAATGTGTTTGTGTTCTCCTTCTTAAGGCTCTTAAAGACTTAGAAGAAACATTTAGCACCATATTAATGTTGCATTTTTGTTTTAATCCTGCAGATAGCATTGATTTATATCTCAAAATGTGTACAGCAGAAAGGAATTAAAATGTGTAATGCAATTTTTCAATTCTGCTGTGCTTAATTTTTTTCATGCAAATACATTCAGCTAGATGTTGTCATATTAATGTGGCAAGTTTTCGTTTTCATTAACCATTATGGCACATCTTTCATTCGCTAGGGCTTCTAGTTTGTTTTTATTCCTTTGTTGTTTGAAGTGCTTTGCATAATGTCTAAAATATTAATCAAGAAAGTCAAGACCAGGTTGAAAAGATGGTGATTAGCCAAAGCCCTTTCCACCTTTTCAGGGATGGATGTAAGCAGCAGAAGAGTAACAGAATGATTACAATCTCTGAGGTAACAAAAAAAATTGAAAACAAAGAGAGTCCTGTAGCAATTTAAAGAAAAAAAGTGGTTTACCTAATCAGAGGAGAAATAAAGGGTGCTCTCCTACATGAAGATAGGAATGAAGAAAATCAGATTAAATGGCAGAACAAGAGATTTTGCACCATAGTGTGAAAGGTGGGAGGACTTGATAAGATCTGGATGCTTTTCTCTTGTGAATGTACAGAGATAAGCAGCCTTAACTCATTTGCACCTCCTTTTCCTTTCTCGCTCTGATGACTGCTTCATTTTTTGTGGCAAGTGGGAATGATGTGACAGATTCTGATCTCAGCTACAATGCTGTAAATTGGCATATCCTGCTTGCAGTCATTGGAATTACATTCCATTTACATTGCTGCAACTGAGATCAGAATCTGGCTCAATTAATCCATTTGTACTTGTATCAGCTCTGGTATATTATTTTAGCACTTGGAAGAAACAGGAAACATGGCTGGATTTAATTTGTATATCTAAACAAATGAGCTTCCTATTTATGTATAGTCCCATATTCAGAAATCCTGCATTTGTTTTATGAAAATCAGATTAATTTCACAACAATGGAGAGCTTGAGACTTGGGTGTTTTGAACACCAGTCTTGTGCGGATATACAATAAGCAACATGATTCTACAAATTTTCAACACTTTTTTAAGTAAAGCAATGATTAGAAATTGTCATATAGAGTAATGGTCACCTGTTGCAAAGTTTAATTATTTGGAAATGGAGGAAGTTATATGAAAGGTAACTCAGATACTCTCTAAACATATATTCGGGCCTCTACTGAAGTAAAATGCCTTGCTCTTACATACCACTTTTCATCAGCAGTTCTCAAAGCACTTTACAAAGAAGGTCACAACCCTGTGAAATGGGCATCCAGAAGCACAGAGAGGCTGATCCAAAGTCACTGGCAGATCTGAGACTAGAAAAGGGGTAGTTTAAGTCCCAGTCCAGTGCGCCAGCCAATAGGCCCCACTGCCACCCTTGCTTCAAAGACTACTGTCTTCATCGGGTGTAATGTCAGCCCTTTACAGCTCCTGCTCCTGTTCAAGGGAACAGTAACACTTCCACTGACTTCATTAGTGCAGGATCCAACCTCGCACGGTTGTGTAGTGCATTCACGCTTGATCAGACACTTCCTGGAGAGCAACTATTTGTTGTCATTAACTGGCTTTACTACATACGTATAATCTCAAAAATAAATTAACGGGACGTCATAAACTTGGAAATCACACTTTTATCTACTGCAGGGCCAAGTCACACCCGACTTACTGGTGCTGAAAAATGTAAGGCCTTGTCGGCGAGGGGCCTTATTTAAGGGGCCTGCTTACAGAATGAGGTGCCGCTCACTAGAGAGAGGCTGGCTGACTCTGGCCCTGTCAGAATGGGTTTGATTGTGTCAGGACAGCTGGCGAGGCGGGCCCAGTTTGCCGCTCCACCTGCCAGGGAGGCAAGTGGACCCTTCGTTCACATTGCCAGTGCCCCAGCCACTCCTCCCAGATCAGTTTTGAAGCAGGGTGTAACCAGAAATGATTGCCCTGATTCTAGGGGAGAAGGTCAGCCTGTAGGGAGGGGAGTGGGGCCAGGAGGTGGGGGGTAGGGTCGAAAGAAACGAGCCAGAGGAGAAAGTGCAGTGAGAATGGGTGCGTCTACACTGCAGCGGAGAGGTGTGATGGCGCCAAGGGCAGACTGCTCAGGTATGTACCCAGAGGCCCTGGTGGGCAGGGCTGGGCAGTACAGCCGCTTGTGCTGCTGCGACTTCGCTGCGCTTACCAACCTAACTTTTATTTAGCTAGATAAAAGCTAGCTCAGCTATATCCACACCTGCTTCAGTCACACCGCCAGCCTGCCATGTAGACGTACCCAGCGAGCAAGAGGGGGGAGGAGGAGTCAAACAGCTTTGCTAACTGCGGCTTTACCACTCTTTCCCTTCCAGCAGTCTGGCACCCCCTTGTGTTTTCCTGCCATTTATTTCCTTCTCTTTCGTTTAAAATTTCAATTAAAAATGTCATGAGAAATCAGTCTGGTGATAGTAACTTGAGGGTGTTTCCTGTCGCCTCTACAGTGACCATGTCCTGAAATAATACCCCAAGACTGAAAGGTTCAGACAATATTTACTATAAACAGCTTGGCCTTTGGCTTTAGAGTTTATTCAGCCCATGACGTG
Source organism: Mesoclemmys tuberculata (assembly GCA_007922155.1). NCBI lineage: Eukaryota > Metazoa > Chordata > Testudines > Chelidae > Mesoclemmys > Mesoclemmys tuberculata. The sequence continues at coordinate 30,122,191 of ML675617.1, forward strand.
GCTATTACTTTGTAACCAGGGTCTACCTCATGTTCACTTTATACTCTTTGTCCTTGGATTTCTCACAGTGCTGCATTGACCAATATAATTAGAAGCAAACATCAAAACTGAACAAGCCCGAGAGTAGATGAAAGAGATCCTTATATCCCTGCAGGTGAACAGATCAAAAATAGGAGAAATGAACAACATTGAAAACATCATTAGTTCTTCAAGTCCCCTGTCTGCAACACTGTGCCACTTAGTGGGTTGATCTGATCTTTAAATGTGACACTTCATTTGTCAAAAGCAGAGAAAACTCAGATGCTAGCAGACAGACTTTGGCACTGTAGCGTGCTATTGTAGGTGATATTTCTGTGCTGCTTGCAGATGTGCAGTTGACTAAGGGGCAACGTTTCTTCAGAGCAGAACATTTAAAACTAATTTTGAAATCAGAAACACGGCTAGACAATCCTCATAAATGGCTTGATTGTGACTGCCCTTGGAGGCCTGTGTAAGGAGCAGGGTGTCGGAGCACAGTGCCTGGAGTAATCCAGGAGTCACAATTGCTCTGATTTGAGGGACTAGCCAGAGCTCCACCATTCCCTGCCCACCTGCATGGAGGGGAAAAGTGGTCCTGGGGAATCTACTTTTCCTCCTGTGCACTGCTCAGTGATGCTGTGGGGTCATGCCATGAATAAATGGGGGAGCCTTATACCTTCACTCCACTGCCCGGCTGCATAGGGCAAGCCAGTCTCATCCTAAATATTGCATCTCTTTTAATTCCATTGCTAAACAAACCAATAATTAACAAAAGCAGCAATAGAAAATAATTTCCCCCCTCCGGTTCTCACTTGTTCCCAAAGAGAATTGATTCAGCATCCTTTATGTTCATCAAGAATCTTTCCTCTGACTTCGTGGGACATTGGCTCAGTCCTAAAGTTTGGAAATCTCTGCCATTTTAACATTCTTATTTCTTTTCCTCCAACAATGCATCCCTCTCATAAGAAAGTCAAGATTTGTAGGGTTTTATAGCTGGCTTGCTTCTTTTTGTTTGGTTGTTTTTTTTAAGTAATCCTCTCTCTTTTTGCACAGTGGGAAGAAATTGGTGAGGTGGATGAAAATTATGCTCCCATACACACATATCAAGTGTGCAAAGTCATGGAACAGAATCAGAACAACTGGCTTCTGACTAGCTGGATCTCCAATGAAGGAGCCTCCCGGATCTTTATCGAACTCAAGTTCACTCTGAGGGACTGTAACAGTCTTCCAGGAGGACTCGGGACCTGCAAAGAGACTTTTAATGTGTATTACTTTGAATCAGACGATGAGGATGGGAGGAACATCAAAGAAAACCAGTACATCAAGATCGACACCATTGCTGCTGATGAGAGCTTCACCGAGCTGGACCTCGGTGACCGAGTCATGAAGCTGAACACTGAGATCAGAGATGTTGGGCCTCTGACCAAAAAGGGATTTTACTTGGCTTTCCAGGATGTAGGTGCCTGCATCGCCCTGGTTTCTGTGCGAGTGTACTACAAAAAGTGCCCTTCGGTTATCCGCAACCTGGCCCTCTTTCCTGACACCATCACTGGGGCAGATTCCTCCCAGTTGCTGGAAGTGTCAGGCTCGTGTGTCAACCACTCTGTGACCGATGAGCCTCCAAAGATGCATTGCAGTGCAGAGGGGGAATGGCTGGTGCCCATTGGAAAATGCCTGTGTAAAGCAGGGTACGAGGAGAAGAACAACACCTGTCAAGGTAAGAATTTGCAAGGGAAATTGGTTCTCTGGTTTTGCATTGCACACTTCTGGGCCATATTCAGGTATGCTCACTCACGCTGCGGAATACCTCACGTCACAGATAGTTTCACTGAAGTCAATTGGTTCTCATTGACACTGAAGTCTCTTTAAAGAACTTGGGTGGTGTAAAGAGGCTTTAAAACAGGACTAACTGTAATTTGCTCCTCCTTAAAGGACTTTTTACTGCCAGAGTGCTAGGAGTATTGAAAATCTGGCCCAGGGGTGGTACTTGTGCCGTAACGTGCTATTCAGTGTGAATGTGGAGATCGGAATCTGGCCCATTATACGGGTTATGTATATTTTTTGAACGTTGGCATTTTTGGTTGATAAAATGTTGAAAGGTTTGTTTTCTCCCTTCTGGACTATTGCTTAGAAGGTTTACAGTTTGTTTCCCAAATCAAGATATAATTTCGTATATGTAAATTAATATATATTTATCTTTTTCTATTTAGTTCTCTGCAAAAGCAAGAAAAGCGAGATTTCGTATAATGGGAATTGGCTGCTTTGTCTTGCAGTTGCTTTGCTCCTGTGCCGTTCAGCTGTTTAAAGTTAAAATAATACCTTAGGCTCCTGCAAAAACTTCCATAATGTTGCACTCATGAGCAGCCCGTTGAAATCTCTGGGGCGGCTTGCAAGAATAAATAAATACGTCTCAAGGTTGGGACCTCAGACAAGACGTGTAGTTAATGGCAGCTTAGTATCCTAAAAGATAAATAAACCCAGTGTAAAAACAATTTTGAATTTGCTGGGACACTGTTGTATTACATTGTATTACATGCTTGGTTTTTAAAATTATACTTCAATTTTAAGTGCATAATGGGCGGTTTATTCAAAAACTATTTGGTGATAACACAGATAAAAGGCCATTTCAATGCAATTTGTGCTTACTAGTGGGTTTTTTTGCATTTTTATTTGTAAGTTGTAATTAGAATGCGCATACTCCCTTGCAATTTGAAGACACATTTTCATTCTCGCTGCTAGCTGCATGTTGTCACTGGTCTGTTGGTGTATAGGGTAGTTTCCCTTTGGGCGTCCAAACCGTGTTGAGTCCATTTTCCTCCTGCCTAAAATGGGTGTGAGTTTGTCGTGAGTGAGAACAGGACGTGTTCCTGTGGTGGTTTCTCTTTGGGTATGTGTCAAACTAGGGTCCTGATCATGTAGTACTTAATCATGCAAAACTCCACTGAAGTCTTTGGGAGAAACCCCATGATAACTGATGTCCCTAGGAGGAAGGGAGCAGAGAAGCTTATTTTGGGGGGGGAGGTCTTTCGTCATAAAGAAACTCGGCTTTCACTAGGATATTTCTCTCTCTCACTCTCACTCTCACTCTCACTCTCACTCTCACTCAACATGCTGCAGATACTGAGAGACCTAGCCCTTTCGTTCTTCCCTGGCTGATAATGCATTTTCCACGTGTGGGGGGAAGATGCGTCCGGCTTAGCATTTGGCACAAGAGGAATCAAGCAGCACCAGCCAAAATGGAGGAAAACTTGATTGCTGCAGGCAAGGGAATGTAGCCAGTTGTACTGGCAAGAACCGGCCTGCCTGCTAAAAATAAATTGCCCCAAAACAGCAAATATTGATGAGGTGCCACGGCTTCAGTAACCCAGAGCAGCTTGGCACTTCCGTTGGTTACTGAGGCTCTAATTCCCCTTCTCTCCTGTGCTCACGGCTCTACTGGTTACCAGAGCTGGGGCACTGTTCTCCTTTGGCTTTATTGGACCTTTCTGGGCTGCTGACAGCTGCAGCCATGGAGATTATCCAGAGTAACAGACACCAGCTTTAAATACACCAAAAGCTTGTGACGGGGCAGTGAAAAGAAGCCCAAGACCCCTTTGTGCTGGTGTAACCTCTCGTGTGGGTGCAGTTCTGTCAGTATAACAATCAGTATTATCGTGCCCCTATAGCTATGCCAGGAGGTGGGACGGCTTTAACTACACCGCTATAATTAAAGCAGTGCAACTCTCGGGTGGAGTGCTAAGTCCGAAATTCCCTTGCAATTCAGAGGCATTTAGTGCCTTTGGGCCCAAAATCAAGGGGAGTTAGGTGCCTAAATATCTCTGAGTGCCTGAGGCTTAGGCATTTAATAAAATTTTTCCCCCTAAGCTTTCATTTAGGCTTGAGCTATGTAATGTAGACGCTTCTGCAGCTATACTCTGTACTGGAACAGCCTTTGGATACCATGCTGTGTTTCCAACGCAGAAGAACGTGAATTAGTTTATTGGTATTTCCCCTACAAAGATAACAGTCACTGAGCCCTAACATCTTGTCTGGACAATAGCAGGCTACATTCTTTTATTAGCAACGATGGAAGTGCCAGTCACCCTCACAAATATATGAGAACAATTGCAATCCCTTCTGTCGAAAAAATCATTAATTGGCGACGATACCTTCAATTCATCATCTTGTCATCAGGGTGTTTTATGAAGGAGACAGAGAAAGCAACAGCCGAGCCATTTGTATTCTTCAGGACGTTCTGGCGACAGATATGACATGGCCTAATCTCATTATATAATTCAGTTATTATTTCAAATAACATGGGCAGTCAAACTGCATTTATCTAACAAACAAAACTTCTTGTATTCTACACCTCTTTTGTCAACTCAGCCAATTTATCATCTGCTGTCACAAGATAACCAGTGATACATTGTGACCACGTGGGAAAATGCTAGTGAAAAGCCCTGAGCGCAAGGGTCATTATTCCCGTGAATAAATTGCTGCACGTTAATAATAAAAATGAAAGGCAAGACTCCCTGTCTACATGCATTGACTCGGCTCGGCGTTGATTGAGCGCAGGATCCGGCGGCAAGCTATTGTTTTTGGCTTGGTTATGTTAGCTGTGGTTCAAAGGGTTCTTAAAAGCACCTCCGACAATATTCACTTGCCTGTACCCCCAAATTTCAATTTTGGTTGGTGGTATTTAGCCACTCCTGTGCAGGTCTCGTCAGGGATTTCATTTCAGTTGGCCGGAGCCTCAGTTGGTGTATATTGATGGTAGCACCACTGAAATCAATGGAGATTTGTTGATTTACACCATCTTAAGGTGTGGCCCAAATGACACTTTCTAATCCCCCCCCTCCAATCTGCTTCATGCATCTGAATATCTGTATTTTACTGTGACTGCAATTTTGGATATGTTTGCTGCATACATTTGGTCTCCCTACGGGATGTTACATAAGGAACTGATATTCCTTGAAAAGTGATTATGTAAAAAGGGCACCTTCTGGTTCAGCAGATCTGTTCCCTGTGTGCATTCAGCTTTATCGTCCCATTTTAGCAGCAGCAATGTGTTTTTGCTACTTGTTTCTCCTTTAAACACTGCAAAACCAAGGCAGCTGAAATGGAGGGAGCTGCTTTTCTGTCGTCCTGTCCTTTTCTGCTTTTCCGTGTGCCGTCAGTAGAACTGTTTACCACGTTCCACTTATGCTGCTTGCCAGTTACGACTGCGTGGTCCTACTGCTACACTGGTTGCACAATTGCAATTAAGGACTTGGGCCCAGGTCCTCAATGTTATTTAGGTGCTTATCTACCATTGGGAGTTGCACACCTAAATATTTTTGATAATCTAGGCTTTATTCTAGGCTACAGAACCCTTTTTTCTGACACACATAAGGAGATACCTAGCCTGAATTTCAAATCCAGGGTAAGTTTGCAAGGCTGCTAGCTAGAAAAGACATCTTTTTTTTACTGGTAAACCTAGAGTAACCAGAATGAAAATGATTGGAATGCCGTGAACATAAGCCCTACACTGCTATTTTCTTACAGTCAGTTTTCATAGTAGAATCACAAATATTTGAGACTCAAAGAAATGAAATGAATTGGAGACTGAGCTAAACCAAGACGCAATAATGAATTCAGAGGAACACTAGTTTCCAGTGTGCACTGCTGCTCAAAGTGACATGAGACAGTGGTAGATGTTGGAAGCCAATTTTAGCCAGCTTGAAACAGGAGTGTACTGCAATTATACGCATACAGGATCATGCAAAATAATGGAAGAAAATTTAAGCCAAATTTTATTTTAATGCCAGTGTTTTGTAGGAAAGAATTTCTTTGGAAATGAGTGGGAGACAATGTACATGTTTTGAAAAAGATTTGCCAACTGAAGAAATATTTCGTAGTTGAATTTTCCTTCAACTGGGTGTGTTTAAATAGCCTTGTTTTCTTAAATATGATCTAATCCAATTATTATTTCATTGTTTCCTAAGTCAACTCTCTGAAGCAATGTTTTTCTTCCACTTTTTTTTCTTTTGCTTACTCATTGTTTCTGTTGAAATTCATGCTAGTTGTTGCCAAGAAAAAAGTAGATTTTCACTCAGAAACGAAGTCCTCAGCAAAAAAATCCATGTTGACAAATTTCTTCTTTGGATTTAATTAAAAGTCATTGACAATGGTAACCAAATGCCCATAGTTCAAAAGTTTACCTGCTGAATCAACTCCCATGTGACTTTGTTGCTGCTTTACTCAGTGGCAAAGCCAAGTTACTGAGGGGGCAGATTGCACCGTCAGCAAGTTTGCAGATGACACTAAGCTAGGGGTAGTGATAGATACGCTGGAAGGTAGGGATAGAATACAACGTGACCTAGAGAAATTGGAGGATTGGGCCAAAGAAATCTGATGAGGTTCAACAAGGACAAGTGCAGAGTCCTGCACTTAGAACGGAAGAATCCCATGCACAGCTACAGACTGGGGACTGACGAGCTAGGCAGAAGTTCTGCAGAAAAGGACCTGGAGATTACAGTGGATAAGAAGCTGGATATGAGTCAGCAGTGTGCCCTGGTTGCCAAGAAGGCTAATGGCATATTGGGCTGCATTAGTAGGAGCATCGCCAGCAGATCGCGGGAAGTGATTATTCCTCTCTATTTGGCATTGGTGAGGCTGCATTTGGAATATTGTGTCCAGTTTTGGGCCCCCCACTACAAAAAGGATGTGGACAAGTTGGAGAGAGTCCAGCAGAGGGCAACAAAAATGATTAGGGGGCTGGAGCACAAGACTTATGAGGAGAGGCTGAGGGAGCTAGGTGTGTTTAGTCTGCAGAAGAGAAGAATGAGGGGGGATTTGATAGCAGCCTTTAACTACCTGAAAGGGGGCTCCAGGGAGGATGGAGCTAGGCTGTTTTCAGTGGTGGCAGATGACGGAACAAGGAGCAATGCTCTCAAGTTGTAGTGGGGGAGGTCTAGGTTGGACGTTAGGAAAAAGTTTTTCACTAGGAGGGTGGTGAAGCACTGGAGTGGGTTACCTAGAAAGGTGGTGGCATCTCCTTCTTTAGAGGTTTTTATGGTATGGCTTAACAAAGCCCTGGCTGGGATGATTTAGCTGAGGTTAGTCCTGCTGTGAGTGCGGAGGGGTGGGCCGATGACCTCCTGAGGTCCCTTCCAACTCTATTATTCTATGATTCTGTGATCTTTAGCAGAGTCAGACAGTGGTGCAGTTGAGTCGTCCTGGCTTGTCAAGTAGTGGAAAGAGATTCAGCCAAAGATGGTGGCCCTTGCAGCTATGTTGGAAGGGAATTGTTTGAAAGACTGAGGCCTGGGCACAGTAGTAGTATAAGAAGGTGAGTGCAGCTGATGCCAGATAGAATGCATGCAGAGCAGCGCTGGAGCATGGGCTGAAGTTTGATTGAGCTCAAGTAAGTATTCAAGGATATTCTGGGTGCAATCCTGGCCCCATTAAAATCAGTAGGCGTTTTGCCCTTGACTTTGCTGTATTTGGAGTAGGGAAGGAATGTTGTCCCCAATCAGATTGGCAGAGTCCTTGTGGGGTTTACGCTTTCCTTTGCAGCATGGGGCAGGGATCACTTGAACTAGAGTAAACGGTGGATGCTGTGTGGCTTGAAGTCTTTAAATCAAGATGTGAGGACTTCAGTAACTCAGTCACAGGTTCAGGGTCTGTTACAGGAGTGGGTGGATGCCGTTCTTTGGCCTGCGATGTGTGAAGGTCAGACTAGATGATCACAATGGTAACTTCTGGCCTTAAAGTCTTCTAGTGATATGAGACTTTAATGAGGTCAGGATTTCACCTTCTATCCACCTCCAGTGCAAGACTGGGGTTCGAAGGGGAAAGCGTTTCCTCTGTCCCCTCTCTCTCTGCCTGTGTAGGATCTGCTACTTTCTGGCTTTTAACTGTGGATCATTGTCAAAACTAGAAACACTGAAGAATATGGGAGTATTCTCATTTGGGACTGCTCATGTGAGAAATACAAGCCAGGTTTTCCCCTAGAGGCATAATGGATAGCAAGCAAAGTCCAGTGGATTAAAAAACATGTATTAATTGTTCTACTGGGAGGTGATTGCATAGCAAGGAAAAACAGCAATGGAAATACACAGTACATGGAAAATACTGAACTCGGAAATAGTGTCGAGGCTACGGGGAGTTCTGCGCTTATCATTCATACTTCTAGTATGTTTTTGTGATTAAAGCAAAATTGGTTGGGAGTGCAGCATATTAGGTGTTCATATAATTATAAGCTGAAGTGCCTAGTTAATTTTAATTAGGCACACTACCAACCAACATCAAAGTAGTTGAGCTTTTGACTGTTTAGTGTATATTATTTTTTTCACCTATGAGGAAAATGACATGAATGTTGTTTTTCAGCACAAGGGTGTTCTTTGCTGAATTGGGAATGGTTTTGTCTGTGGAGCTGTGTGTGTTCTGGGAGTGTGTGTGATATATTTGACAAAAGCGGTTGAATGTAACTCTTGTCACAGCAGGATTGGTTAAATATTGCTTTCTTTTTTATTTGATTGTGCACATGAATAGGGCTTAGTTATAGGAAATGTGATTGGAGCGCACACAACATATCACACATGTATAGACTTCTTTATAAATAAAGTTAGTAAGCTAATGGCTCCTAATGACTTTCAAGATCTCTTTCTCATTGTATAGAGGTGCACCCCCTAGTAGAGGAGATGTGGAGCCATTCCTTTGCTTAATTTAACCTTAATCTTCCATGCCATCTGATTTATTATGCAGCCACCTCCTAGTAGGACAATTAGCTCCTCCTCCCCACCTAGTTGTTATCTGCTGGATTATAGATTGAATAATAAGATTAGAATAGGTGAAGTGAAGGACCAAAACTGGCTCAGCAAGTTTGAATTGCCAAGGTCATATTTACTTCTTAATCAAAAGACAATTTACAGTCCTGGAATTGGGGCAGATTCCAGGCTGTGTGTATGTTTGTTCCCAGATAAACAGCTTATTTTAGCTTTAAGAAGACTTGAATGAAGGACTCCCACTGGGAGCAAAGTAAGATTCTTTAGAGATTATAGGGCTAGGCAACGTGAAAGAGAACACGTTAGTCACGGTGCCTCCCAGTTCATATGCCTGAGGTCTTCCTTGTCTTTTCCGCTGCTTTTTCGGTTTCAGTTTTCAAGAACCATCTGACTCCACAAAATTTACACCAAGCATTAAAATCAGCGGTTCCATTGTGTGTGTTTTTTCCCCTCATAAAGCGGGCTTTCAGTTTTGTGCATCTTATTATTATAGCGCTTAGCAGTAGTTAATGATGTGTTGACATCTTAATTATAAAACGTCCTCTTTGCAGGACTTTATATCTTGGCCATTTTAATGTGCATTGAGTCCACATTGGTTTTGAAATCCTGATGCCACTGAAGTCAACCCCAGTTTTGCCATGGACTTTGTTGTGGAAGGAATCACGCAGCTTCATTGGAGCCAGGATTTTGCCATGAGTATTGAATTTTGCAGCTCACATTGTATTTTGTTTCATTGCACAAATATTGCCTTAAACAAATTTTTACATTGCTTTATACAGTGAAAATGTAATATAGACACTCACAGCACATAATGGGGCAAACTGTCTTCTGATGTAAATAGCCTTAATTCCATTGACTTCACTAGCGTTTGGGCCCTTTTGATCAAAAGAGAAGTAATCCCATCATAAACATGGGGGCGTTCTAGATAATTTAGAGTTAAGGTTGCATTGAGGGTGGCACTTATTTTACATATTGATGACTGGAGTTAGTCTCTGACTTTATCACAGTAGCTCTTCAGAGAACCAAATAATTTTCTGTGTAAGTTTTTAGAAACGTTTTTACAACTTTGGCACTGGAAATTTTTAAACCCATTTCCCTTTTAAACTTGGGCCTAGACCACATTTCTTTGGCTCCCAATAATAATGATGATGAAAAACCCAGTCACCGCAAATTCCAAATGTCATGCCTCAGGACATGCTGATAATTTCAAATTTTAAAATTAAACATAAGAAGTGACATTCCCCTTATGTATTATTATCATTTTATTTGTATTGCAATAATGCCTTTGAGCCCCAGTCGCGGACCAGGACTCCAGGGTTGTAGGCGCAGTATGAATACAAAATATATACCTAAAATGGACCTACAAAAAGGAAGCTGACAGAATTGCCTGTGTCCACAAACTACTTCCCTTTTCCAGTTCTGCCAGGCCTGCCTCTATAGATAGAAAAAAAAAAAAAGGTTGAAGGGCTTGCACTAAAGGAGGCTATATCTAGTAGGAAGAAATTTAAAGAAGTCAAGATAAGAGGAAACTAAGGCAGAAAAAGACTTTATATAGAGAGACATGGTGGATGAACCATGTTGGACCAAACAGCTGGACTAAATAAAGGAGCAGGCATGATAGAAATACAGGCCATATTTCAGAGCTGTTAGCAGGCAGATTCCTAGACCAGGGTGATATGGGAGAAAATAAAGGTCTGAGAAAATCAAAGCTAAGATGAGCTATATATGTTAAATAAGATGTTCATTGAGGGCCTTGATTGAGAATGACCTTTGAACTGTTTCATAGCATGTTGGCATTTTAGGGCTAGTCTACACTTAAAATTTACAGCAGCACAGCTGTACCGGTGCAGCTATGCCGTGGTCAGCGTGCTCGTGTAGCCGCGTCATGTCAACGGGAGTGAACTCTCCTGCCGACATAATCCAACCACCTAAACTGGCGGTGGTAGCTACGTCGGTCAGACAGCGTCTCCTGCTGACATAGCGTTGTCCATGCTAGTGCTTACGCAGCCACTTCCCATGTTGCTCAGGGGGTGTGTTTTTCACACCACTGAGTTCCAAACATTTTGCCAGCAAAAGTGCTAGTATAGACAAGACCTTAGTTTGATGACATCTCCATGTAACTTGAGAAACAGTTGATACTAGATAAGGTAAATGAAGCCAAGTATACTCTGTATATCATGTGTAACTGCAGTAAGGGGCATTTTCATAGGAAGTGCCTAATGAAGTAAAAGGCCTCAAATGCTGAAACTTGGACTACAGTTAACCATAGTGGAGAATTTTTTAGCTCTTGAAAGTTTGACCGTTAATTTAATATAGTTTTTTTTTTAACGGCAGAATACGCGCATATGGGTATAGTCAAAGAAAGCGTGAGTGAAACACAAGATTGTCTAAAAGTAGGAGCCTAACGTTGGGTTCTGAAATCTTTACTTAGGTCGAAACTTGATCATCCAGAAGTGTCAAACACCCAGGAGCTCCCATTGAAGTCAATGGCAGCCTCTGGGAGTTCGCATTTTTGAAAATCAACCCGTTGATGGGCCTAAAATCAGGCTCCTATGTTTGAAAATCGTGCCCTAGATGTGCATATTCTGAGTCTGGGTATCATTGTCACTAAAGCTCCTTTACAGCGCTCTGGCATTGGTTGTGTTAGGGCGTCTACACAGCCAGAGCCATGTAAAGAGGTCTTACGGTAATGGAGTCAGGTGGTCGGTGTATGTATGCAAATATATAGCCTACATCAGAAAAATATATGGGTTATAGCTATACAGGTAGTAAATGACTGATACAGATTGCATAAAATGGGTGTCCATAGGAAAGCAATGATGAGTTTATTGTACTGGTGGATCACTGTCCACTGAGTGAAGAATGTGCCCGTCGTGTGGTCCTAGGCCCTTTTGCTATAATGCTAATTCAACCATTGATATATTAGATGTGTTGCATGGGGTTGGAATGGCCTGTCATCCAGTCGTAAGCAATAATGAAGGTCACATCATCATGTTCCAAAGCTGTCTGGAAGGGAAGTGTTTTAATTACTGCAGTCCTAGGGAACTGCATTAGAAAAGCTGTTCCCTAGGACAGAGGAGGGATGTGTCAATTTGGCAATCAGTGGAAGCCCCCTGCAGGTCTCAGTTTTCCAGCTGTGAGTGGCTTTGCAGATAGCCTACTGTCCAGACAGCGTTAGAAACATGACGATGGACTTCCTGATTACTGAAGCACTGTGCCAAATCAATGATCTTTGTTTGTTAAAGAGATGTCAAGGGGCCTAGAGCATGGGATACAGGCCTTTGTTACATTGATGGAAATCAGAATCAATCCATCACATTAATTGCGACGAGAAGTCCATCCACTGGGGGAAATTCAAGGTGATGCATGCCACTGAAGGTGGGTGGGACTGTGATTATTAATTGTGGGGTCCTTGAAGACTGTGATACCATATCTCTGCACATGTTTGCAGATTGTCAGCACTGGATAGATAATAAATAAATAGTAATGCCACCCCAGCGTTAGAGAAAGCGTTGCTACACAGCCACGGTGAGCCGCAATTCTGTGTAAAAGTTACCAAGAAACTCATTAGTTACCATGGCAGACATGAAGCCAGATTAATTTCCAGTGCACCCTGGTGGATATTCCAGCTCTCACTGCTGTACACAGGTATAGGAAAGTCTGGTCCATGTGGTGTTAATGGGCAGCATGAGGAGATTTTTGGACAATAGAAGTCGCCTTCAAGTCTATGAAAATAGTCAGAATTTTACTTTTCCCCCACAGACCATTTTATTTTCTTTTGATCTGAGCAGTCTGTGCCACTTCCCTGCTGGAGGGGGATTAGCAGTGGGCACGCACAAGGAGAAATGCTTGGGAAGGACTTCAGAGCTCAGCAGAGGAGGATGCGTGTGTATTTACCATCGACTGCGAACCATCTCCTTTCCTCTCCCTATCTGCGTATCCAGTTTTCTCAGTGTGCCTTAGATAAAAGCTTCCTTGTGGGTTGGGGGTGTGTGCGTGTGCGTGTGCGTGTGCGTGTGCGTGTGCGTTCCTGCTCTGCACAAAGCTGGTCTTTATTATTTATTTATTTCTGTAAGACTTTGTGGAAGAGTTTTTACATTAGTTTGTGCCCTCTCAGTCCAAGCATGATTTAATATGTCAAAACTAGTTTGCTTAACGGGGTTTGATTGTCTCACATCCCTCCACCAAAGCAGGGCGGTCGGCTTTCCGGACATACTCTGCTGCCCAGACGAATGAAGTATCACAGCAGTTAGGGCTTGCTCTTGTATTGTGACAGCAGTAGCTTCCCCTGACAAAGCTGGCAGCAGGGAATTTGGACAGTGATAATACCAACAGACAGATCTCAGGTCAGTGCAGTGTGCCCCGGCCCACCGCCCCCACCAGGCACACCGATGAAGCTTATGTTTGAGATACTTAATCGATCATTCACGTGAAAAGGAATGCAGACCAGGAATGAGCAGTTAGTTCGCACCAGAGAAAAAAGAGATGCGCCCGTTGGTGGTTGCCCACATATAGCCCTGCAGGAATAACACCGTGAATTTCTACTGCAGATTCATGCACGCCTGGCTATTGCTGTGTTTCTTTGCACATCCCCCGGCACCAGTTAGTACCTACACAATCCTGCTCCAAAGAATTCAGTTTTGCATCGATTTCAAGGGGGAGGTGACCCCGAACTCAGTCCTGAGCCCACTAACTGGACTGGCCTGGACCTAGATCTCCCTCATTCTAAGAGAGTTCTCTTCGCTTCCACAAAAGCCCGGGCAAGAGTGGCAGAGTCTGCCATAGAATTCTTCACATGGCTGAGATCCATCCTATGTCCCTGGGGCTCACTTTATTGTGTGATCCTGACCCAAAGCCCATTGAAATCATTAGGCCTCTCTCTTCTTGTGGCATTTCGTTGCTTCTGTCTCTTCGTGATGCTTCCTGGGGTATCCAGGGTTGTAAGACACCTTGCTACTCTTGCTCTTAGGTCAGGAAGCCTTGTTTGTGCCTACAGCTCCCCAGGTCAACTGGCCACAGGGAACAGGAGCGCTCCCCTCTAGGCCTCGCAGGACCCTCGAAGCGTCTGTCGACAGGATAGCGATTGGCACGCCCCAACCACCAACACCTCCACTGCAGTGTTCACAGATTGGCTGCTTCCAAGGAAGTAATATACTCCGCTTCCCAGGAACTCCTCACATCCCTGTACTGCTTAACACCCAGACACCGAGACACATTCCTGGCGAAAACCAGTATCGGTTTATATAACCAAGTATGGAGACTCTGGTAATGGCAAGCAGAAATACTGGAAACAAATGGCCACCTATCAAACAAAATCTTAACTCGCATTCTACAGCCTAGACTTAATTAATCAGCTACTCTTGTGTTTTGTAGAAAAATGCTCCCCCAAAGTCCTGGCAATGCTTTACAGGCAGGCTGGCTTCAGCCCCTTCATTCATGAGACAAACACATTGTCCTCTTCGCTTTTCTGTGACTGATTCCAGATGTCTCTTTGCACCCCTAGGTATGTCAGTTCAATCCACTGTCCTCATTCATAGACGAGACACCTCGGCTGATAATTTGTTTCCTGTACTTCTCTTGTAGATTTTGCACTTTTTTGATTAACACTGGGCATGCAACTAGCGCATATTGCACTGTGAGGCACGCAGTATGCCGTATCCGGGAGATCGGCATCTATTACCTCGGCAATGTTCCTTGCAGGTGTATGTCATCTTCCAGTGACTAGCCTTGGTTTGAAGGCCTTAAGAAGATAATTTTCAGTATAGCTATATAACTCCTTCAGTAGTAGCTGTACACACATTTCACAAGGATTATGACAATCAGTGGGCACTGGCTCGCACTAGAGATCTCTTTAGTGTGCTATTATTCATACATCTGACCCAGGGGATCCCTGTAAAGCCCTTTGCACCCCGTGCCCTCTGCCAGCTGTCACCAAGAGATCCCTGGATCACGCTCTTCTAGGTATGCCGGCTAAATCTCATGTAGGCCACGTGCAGTTCTTCATTCTACTCCACAGATGTGGTATGAGAAGTATTTATTCACACTCTGCTCTTAAGTCTGATTACCAAGGGCTAAATCCTGGACTCTGGGCATATCGAGAGTAAATGGACTAGATGTAGGAGTGCACTGGAGGGGTCTGAGTCCATCCCCTAGGCTGTGGAGCAGCTGTCTACTCTCGCCTCCCCTTGGCTTCTACTTCTCTCTCACACACACATTTGTTGGGAGTGATTGGCATAGCAGCAGTCCTGCAGGTCTACTGGCCACATCCCCCAGAATCCACCTCCACGGTGGTAAGGACAGAACACCTGCGGAACAGCTCCATGACATGAATCTTTTGGATGGCCCTCCACTATGTAGCAGAACCACAAAACTGGCTGTGTCGCTTGTTGGTCCTTCCATTTCTGTGAGGGTGGGCACTGAGGGGAGAGTTGAGTTTGGTTCCAGGGGCTGAATTTTTCAAGCAGCCTCCTAAATTTGACCATGAGTATTAATTATCACAGCCGTGTTTGCTTGCTCAGTCCCACAGAATTGGAAAATAGTACAGAGAGAGGTAACAAAAATGATTAAGGATATGGAACAGCTTCCATATGAGGAGAAATTAAAAAGATGGGGGCTATTCAGCTTGGAAAAGAGAGGACTAATGGGGAGTATGATAGAGATTTATACGATCATGAAATGGTATAGAGAAAGTGAATAGGGAAATGTCATTTATCCCTTCCCATAACACATGAAATTAATAGGGAGAAAACATAAGGAAGTATGTTCACTTCATACAACACACAGTTAACCTGTGGAACTCATTGCCACAGGATATTCTAAAAGCCAAAAGTATAACTGGGTTCAAACAAGTATTAGTTCCTGGAGGATAGGTCTATCAATGGTTATTAGTGAGGATGCTCAGGGACACAACCCCATGTTCTGTGTTTCCCTAAACATCTGGTTGCCAAAATCTCAGACCAGATGACAGGTGATGGACGGTTTGATAACTGCCTTGCTCTGTTGTTCCCTCTTAAGTATCTGGCAGCAGCCACCATTGGAAGGCAGGATACTGGACTAGATGGACCATTGATTTGATGCAGCATGTCCATTATCATGTTCTTAGGAGATATGGTCTTTGGGTATGCAAGTCAGGTGGGAGTCTGTCTTGAAAATGTGGTAGGCAGTACATTTGTATTGGATTTATGCTTTAAAAACATTTTTTTTAAATTATTTTGCTTTTTAGTTTGGTACTAATGGGCTTTTTTATTCATTTATCCATTTACATTTGATAGATTAGTAGTGAGATAAATGTTGCATGGAACCCAGAAAGAATTGGTAACACCAAGGTCGAAAGCAGGGCACTTCTGCTTTGTCCCAGGGTTTCATATAGTTGTTTTGATCAGGCAGTTGCAAACATTCTTCCAATCAGCTCAATTTAAAAGGAAAAAGATGTCAGCTGAGGAAGTGAAAAGGTTCCCAGACAGTCCCTTTGTCACTCTTGGAAGAGTTTGTTTTCTAAACTAAAGGACAAATTCTTCCCCCAGACATCTGTGTGCGACTCCATTGAAGCTGCATGACTCCTGGAATTTGGGTGGATGTGCCACCTCCGAGGGCAGATCCTGGCTCCGTGGCATTCATCTTCACTCAGCAGACCGTTGAAAATAAAGCAAACGCATTATAATACTTTGAGGATGCCCTCATAAAGGGCTAATTGAACTGCTGCAGTACAGGCAGCATCTGCTGTCTTTAAAGGATGTCCATGAGAGCAGCTTATGATTCATCTACTGGCAACAGCCATCTCCCAAACTGCTTCGGCTGAATTCACTCTGAGGGCATGAGGGACCGTGCTGTAGCATGTACTGGCCCATAGCCCAGTGACTGAAGGGTGTGCTGTTGGGAAGGGGCCTTCACTCCAGGCCACAGAGCCAGTGGACTCACTCTATAGCTACACGGGTCAGCAATCCCCCTCTGCTGATGGCAGAAGCCAGTGGGTCCGTGTCATTTCTCCCATTCCTCCAGGCTCACCTTTGCCGCTGTGAGTGGACACAGACCCTTGGCTGTGCGGTCCCCAAATCATACCATCCCCAAGAGCTGCATTGGATCTGCTGTGCGGACGAGTGAGCCGGATTTAGTCTGTAGACACACGGTCCAGGCGCTTCGACATTGACCGACCATATCAAAGCAGAGGTGCACCTAGCCCCGTATCCTCTTTGGCAGTGGCCAGATGCTTCAGAGGAAGGTGCAAGAAGGTTTTCTGCAAAGGTCCCCCTTTTGACAGATACAATCTGACCCCTGAGCAAGTTTGGCCTGCTTCTCATTGGCTTAACTCTAAACTTGATTGACTCCAGACACATGCACCAGGCTCTGTAGAAATGCGGCTGGAGCGAGTCAAACGTGCCTGTTCTCTGCCTCTGGGTGTCTGTGTGCGCACATGTGGAAAGCAGGCCTGACAGTTTTGTTTGTCTAGTAGCTTATGAATTTTCTAGTCTGCATATACATACAACAAATAATTTGTACAGAACATGTGAGAGAGATGCAAAAAATATGAGTTGCGGAGCAAACCTTCCTTGTTTAACAGACGCAGTTTTGCCATATTCCACAACGTGATTGTCAGATGCCATTGGGAAAAAAGTAGGGACCTTTTCAAATTCGCCTTATTGTTCCATAATTTCTTACTGGAGTACAAGGTTAATTAGTACCATAGGCAATATGCATTATTCATCTCAGTAATCAAGCTTTTATTCTGCTGGGCCTTTATCTGCAGCAAATGGTTTCACTTCCAAAAACAAAACCTTGATATACTATCGTCATATTTAATCCTGCTGAATTATATTTATGATATACAATTTACATTGTGTGCTTCACATAGTCTAAAAAGGGTGTTTCAAATATCAAAAACGGGCTGTGGTTTTAGGTTTGAATACTTATTTTTTTCTGGTTTGGGCAAATGCCTCCTAGAGAGAGTGAAATAAAAGATTACTTACATACGGGACAATTATCCTCTTTCTGGGCCAGATTCTTAACTTGTGTAAATTGGTACAGTTCCACTGAAGTCAACGGTGCAATGCCGATTTACACCTGTGTTGGGTCTAGAGTTGTGTTTTCAGTAGCATTTTACTATAGGTGTGAGGTGCAAAGTTTATGCTGTTACTGGTGCATTTTGGCTGCACATGGCATGTGAGTTGCATCCCTTTTTTAAAGCCTGCTTTCCTCATATTGTGTGTGTGCCTGGTGTGCTGTGGGGGATCGAGAGCTCTCTCTCTCTCTCTGTCTCTCTCTTTAGGTATCCGAAAGCACCTTCCTAGTTCAGAGGTCTGGTAATTACCATCCCCTGACACCAGTATAGCATCATGAGTCATCCAGCAGCAGGAGTTTTATTATATTGTGATTCATCTGATTCTTCCTTCCCCAGACGTGAAGCACGTTCCCTCTGTCGGATTATGTAACCTTCGCTGACCCAGTATCCAAGAATCTGAATAATTTCCTACACCTGTAGGGTTCAGTGCTGTAAGATGTGGAGAGCCTGGATTTCCTGTTTATGTCAGTGGCATCTGAGATGCGCTCCTGGCCTTGCAGAATCAAGTCCTGCGTTCCTGAGCTGCAGCTCAAAACCCGCTCTCAAGAAGCTGGCCTGAAACCATTTGTTGTTTGGTTTTGTTTTTTAAGGAAAAGATTTGAAAAGGCTTCCGGGAGGTTTTTGGTTCATATTTTCGAGTTATATTTCTGACATTTCACTTGAAGTTGCTTTCCAAGGGGAGACACAAACAGTGCTTTTCTGACTGAAGCTTGCACATGGGAAACTACAGAACGTAGTTTATTCGCTCCCTGGCATTTCCATGTGAAAGCACGTGGCAGGACGTTACTTTTTATGGCAACTATTAATATTGTGGTTTGTATTGGGTTGCACCTAGAGGATACAACTCAGATCAGGGCCTCATTGTGCTAGGTGCGGTATATACAGATAGTGCGTGACAGACCTGGCTGCAAAAAACTTCCAGTCTAAAAAGGTAAAGGCTGTAGGGGTAAGTGAGACACAGAGGGGGGAATGTGGTTTGCCCAAGCTCACACAGCTGGTCAGTGGAGGAGCTGGGAATAAAACCCAGGTCTCTTATGCATATGATTTTCACTTCAGAGAGATTAACAGTTTTACTGAAACAAGTGCTTCATTAGAATCCTTGTCTGTTTTCAACAAGAATTTGGTTTTGCATTCTTTTTGTATCAGTTTTTTAATGCAAAGCAGATGTATACAGCAGATACCATTGCAAAGTGTTGCCCTACCATTAGGGATTTTGG
This sequence comes from Mesoclemmys tuberculata, assembly GCA_007922155.1. NCBI lineage: Eukaryota > Metazoa > Chordata > Testudines > Chelidae > Mesoclemmys > Mesoclemmys tuberculata. The sequence goes on from ML675617.1 coordinate 30,141,228, forward strand.
AAGATGTTTGCACTGACATCTCTGGAAGTTTTGGATGAGTAAGGACCACAGAATTTGACTGTATGTAGCCTACTAATTGTCATCTCTGAGTCCTTCTGAAATTATTACGGTGGAATTTTCAAGATTTCTGCTTATTCAAAACTGCAAGTTTTTGCCAGAAATCCTGACTCATTTCCCTATTGATGTCTTGTTTTGCATGTGTATTGTTTCCATTTACCGAGCTTCCTTGTGATGGAAATGAAGCTCTCCTGTGAAATGAACATACTTTGGGCTTGGGAGTGTGAGGCTGAGGTTTTGGAGGGTGCGTATGTGGGAGTGGAATTTCAAACACAAGTCTTTGAAGTCTGTCGTACAGCGTAATTTGGGGTTCCCATGTCAAAGAACGATAATAAAAACAGACTCTGATGAAAGCTAGTGTCATGACATGTCTGGACGTCACTAGAGGATTTGGGGATATTATCTCAATGAGTGCAAGGATTAAGGAGAAAGAGAGGATGTGCTCATTATTTATTGAAGGGGCAGCTAGAATATTAGTAACAACAACAAGTATATGTAGTCCTAGAAGCAAATGTAATGCTTTGCAGACTGATCCAAGACATGGGGCCAGATTCTGCCTGTAAAAATCCAGTGAAGAACGTCCTGGTGGAAGGGAACTCCCTGCTGGTGTGATGTCAGTGAATCCAGCTCACGTGCCATCTACCTCTTTGTAATGGGTAGGCCGGGAGAGGGAGAGGGTCTGCCAAAGATGGGGAAGGAAGTATACTAGAGGTCTCTCTTACTCCACTACTTCCCATGGCATAAGGTCTTTAGAGACCTTCCACCAATGATGTACATGAGAGCAGCCCCTAAGCTGCTGTAACTCGTGCCAGGACAGTGTAGAATCAGGGACCTGTAATTAGCTCCCCTATGGCCCCGCCCCCATCCTATGCACCACGCAGAATATTAAAAAGTCCCTGATTCCTCTAGCCATCCAGAAGTGAGTAAGGATATCAGACTCCACGCTTATAGTTATGGTCTAGGGGGCATGACTCATCTTTCTGTGATATGGACGTAAAATGCCTAGCATGACAGAGCCTTGAGCTCTGTCGGAGACCTCCAGGTGCTACCACAGTACAAATGATAAATAGCAAAGTGGAGGGGTTTATTTCCAGCAGAGGTTCATGAACTTTACAGTGAGAACCATACAAAGACCGCACCCGTTAAAGATCATTTTCCAGGCAGACACGTGGGTGCGTAGTGGGTACAGTGCTCCCCGCTGCTGCTGCCCCAGGCAAAAGCATAGCAGCGCAGACGTATAATAGACTCTGAACTTACAACTGCAAACTATGGCCCTTTGACTTTTTAAGGGTGACAAGATTTTAGGAAAAGAGATGCTGCTGCTGTTTTTTACTTTTGCTATTATGCACTCAGTTAAAACAGGCAGTCTAGCTGCCTTTCAGCAGGCCCTGGTGTTCCAGTCAGACATTAAACTGTGTTATGTAAGTAATTTAATCTACTTCAATTAAAGCATAATGGTATACATGCAATATTTGCTCAAAAGTTGATTACAGGCAGTCGAATAATCAGTAAATTGTATCTAAATTATAATTGTGTAAATGATCAGAAGTGGGATGCGTTTGTCTTCCTTGTCTCTAAGCATCTCATCATTTACTTATGAGCTTCAGTAAACGTGCCCTAGTCTATCTCTTATGCTATTTGGTTGTACTGAGTTGCCTTGTAAAGGCAAAAGATTTTTTTTTTTTTAATTCCTAGGGAGGAAAAAAAAAAAAAGAGCAACAATCAGCCATTTGTAAACAACTCACAATTTTACTGTCTAGTTATAGTACAAATCAAATGTGGTTTAAAGTTTTAATTAAGGAAAATCTCCTGCAGATGGTAAAGCCATTGAAACCTAAAGAGCTAATGGGGAAAAATGGGGTATGTGGTTGATGAATAATAGAATATCCTTTTTATGCCATTTCTCAGATTTACAAGACATAAGCTACTACTTCTTAAACTGGGTTACTGGAATGTAACAAAAGCCATTGTTACTCCAGAGAAAAGTTGCATTTCTTTTCTAAGGTTTGAATTTATGCATGCTTGGCTTCTTAACTTTTAGGGCTGCGTTCATGAATAAATCTATCACACACAGGGAGGCTGTCTTCCTATCCTGGGCAGGGGAGAGAGAGAGTGTGTGTGTGTTTAAATAGTGTAAGATAAGGAGCCTGCCGTGCCAAAAAGACAATCTAGTCCGCGAGGAGGAGTGGTGATCTTTTTGTTTTCCTCATCAATGAACTTGCATTGATTTGCAGCTAACAAGCATAAACCCATCATTGTGTGGCAACTATGTTCTGTCAGCTTTTGTACTGACAGGCATAAGTAGCAAACTAAGGGTATCATGTGTTTGCATCAGTCATCGGGTAGCGATATGAATTCCCAGTTCTCTCTGTGAGTTGGAGTTTATGTACATGTGACCAAGCAGATGTGCTCTTGCTTATTTTTCTCTGAAATTGAGTCACTTCTGGCAATAAAAATGATGGATCTGTGGCTGGATGATCTATCCAAGGGCGGGATGTTTCCCTTCCCAATCTCCAAAGCAATAAAAAATAATGATCATTTACTATTTTATAGTACTCAAAAGTGTGCTGTGTGCCTCATAAACATGTAGGCAGGCAGATCCCTGTCTCAAAGAGCTTGCTATCTGTATTCACAGAGGTGGGACAGAGCACATACCCGCCAAATGACTGACATGATGTTTAGCAGGCATCTTCTGGAGTCCACAATTTTTGTAGCTTTATTCCTGAAGCCTATTGCAAAGACTGAACCCAAAATGAGGGTTAATCGTTAATGGTAGGGTTTCCAAAAACATCTGTGCACAACGCCCATTGCCTTGCATTGAACTATTCATGGGCTTTTGAAAATCCCATCCTTCCAAATTATGCAGCAAATTTTCATACCTAGGTGCAAAAAATAAACTCCTGAAATCCATATTTTGGCATTGAAATACAAGCTTTTATGAGTTTATAAACTTAACTTTAGCGACCCAAATTAGAAAATTGTGGTCTGTAATAATAATATCAGGGCGCTGCCACAATGTATTTTCAGGAGGCATGGCTTTACCCTGCCAAAAGTCCAGACCTGCACCTCTTGAAGTTCATGAGAATTTTTCTATTGACATTGAGGGCAGTAGGATCAAGCCATTAACCCTTATCTTGTCACACAGTTGTCATTATTGTTTTATTACTTTGGAGACTGGGAAAAGGAGACTTTCTCCTCTTGGATAAATCAACCTGCCAGAGATCCATCATTTTTATTGCTAAAAGTGAATCCATTTCAGAGAGGAATAAGCAAAAGTATATCCCCATGTCTCACAACTTCCTTTTGAGGATGGAGTCAATTACACTTGTTCTTATATGATTAGTTTGCCCTTTTCATCAGTAGATCTCAATTGCTTTACAAAGGCAGTCAATATCATAGAATCGTTGACATGTTGGGCTGGAAGGGTCCTTGAGGGATCAAGTCCAGCCCCCTGCACTGAGGCAGGACCACATAACCCTAGACTATCCCTCACAGGTGTTTGTCCAACTTGTTCTGAACAACCTCCAATGATGGGGATTCCACAGGCTGGGGAATTTTCTCAGACTTGAAGACGAGCTCTGTGTAAGCTCGAAAGCTTGTCTCTCTCACCACCAGAAACTGATCCAATAAAAGATAGCACTTCACTCCTCTTGTCTCTCTAATATTTTGGGACCAACATGGCGACAGCAACATTGCACACATCAGGTGTCCCTCAGTTGTCTTTTCTCAAGGCAAGACATGCCCAGCTCCCTCAACCTTTCCTCCTATGTCAAATCTTCTATTATTTTTCTTGCTCTCCTGTGGATTCTCTCCAGGTTTTCCATATCTTTCCTGAAGTGTGGTGGCCAGAATTGGACCCAGTCGTCCAGCTGAGGCTTCAGCCATGCCACGTAGAGTGGGAGCGGTACCTCCCATGCCTTACATACAGCACTCCTGTCAATACACCCCACAGTGATTTTGAGCCTTCTTCACCACCGCATCACCCCATTGACTCATATTCCACCTGTGTTCCTTTTCGGAAGTATGTTATCCTGATTTTACAAATGGGGACACTGAGGCAGAGAGATGGGAAGTGACTTGCCCAGAGTCACTGTGCAGCTCAGTGGCAGAACTGGGAATAGCCCTGTATCTCTGAAGTCCCAGTTTGGTGCTGTGTCCACTAGGCCACAACTGTCTCATACATAAAATATGCACACTGGCTATTGTTCTAGTCTCTTAGGACTGACACAGCTTATTGTAGGGTTGGGCATCTGTTCAACAAGTTACTTAGGCACCTGAGTCATGCTGTTGGTAGACGTGTTTATGCTTGAACATTTTGCTGAATTGGGGCCTTTTGGGAGGTGGTAGAAGTCTTGAGCTGAAGGTTGTCGGGAGAACAGAAGAAACGATTGTGACAATGACAAGGAAATCAGTTACTGAAATTCTGTAGTGTGGAATGGAGCCTGTAGAGTGCAAACCTGGCTCCACTGAAGTCAATGGGAATTCTGCAATTGACGTCAACAGGGCCAGGATTTCATGGATATTTCAGTGGAACATTTCATCGAATTTTATATTGCATGAGGCAGCAGTCGAAAGGGCATTTTCTACTGTGTTAGCAAAGCAAGAGGCAGAAGAATAAGATAGATTTATTGCATCAGTATCTCATTTGTAATGTCCTAAGATGTTTGAGAAATGAGTGTCGTCAGTGTCCTGTGTAAATTTCACTGCAAAGGAAGTACACAGTGTTACTAAGCTACAGACTTTATCCTCTACCGTTAAGAGAGGTTTGTTAGACTTTCTTTTCTGTGCTGCCTCTTAAAAACTAGAAAGGCTTATTGGAAACCTATTTTTCTGTTTTGTTGAATCACCGGTGTTTCAATACGTGCTCCAATGTTTGGCTTAAAATAACGTGTTACTGTAGATAAATATGCTATTGATTTAATTCCATCTTTTTAAAGAAAAAGAATGAAAGTAGACCAGTCCTTTAGAAAGCAATAGGCCTCAATTTTTATATCCTGGAGCAATATGGCTAGAGCCTTCTCTTTAAGGTTGAGGGGTTGAGGGAGAAGCACTTAGTACCTTCATGCAAAATTGACGATCTACTGTTTAAACAAAATCTCTGACTTACATCTTGTACAGTCAAAAGACTAGAGAGCTAAGACATAGCATGAAAGTGGCATGGATGAAAGCAGTGCATGTCATGAGCTGTCAGTTCAAGCCCCTTAGATTTAACTATTTTATAGTGTTATGCTGCCAGGAACTTCATTTTGGGAGACAAAAGAATAATATTCAGACAATCTATGCAAAAATTCACGTCTGCTGGTGGGTTTCTTTAATTTATCAGGTTTCTTCATGCTGGAACTATCAACAAAATGATCTTCAGTGATTAAATTATGCTCAGACAGGGTTGTGCTTTCTTAAAAACCACAGATTGAATTTGTTAGCCACAAATGTTGTTAGTTTGTTGAAATAAAAATATTGTCGCCTTCAATATTTTTTAAATACCTTGGTATAGCTGTAGTGCTGAAGAAAAATGATGCAAATCTGCTGTACTGTTCTGTAACTGTAACTCTCAAGTGTACCTCATTTCAAAGACCATCACTTACTTTAGTCCCAAAGTTACTTTACATCCCATACAGATTTGGTGTTCCCTCACTTGTATTGATAAAAATTATTTACATCAGAAATAAAGAACCAGGAACCTGCGATGAACTTTATATTATTATTTTTTATTATGTGTATTGAGGTAGCTTCTATGAGCACCGGTCATGGACCAGGACCCTGTTGTGTTAGACGCTGTACAAACACAGAATAAAGAGAGAGACCCTTACCCAAAGAGCTTACAATGTTGAACCATGAATCATGCATGAATAACTCTTTTGAGCCCCTCATTTCAGGTCTTTGTCCACATGTTATGCCCCATCTTTGGCCCTGGACAGGTTGAGGCATCTATCTGTAACAGCCCATGCACTTGTGGATGGGTTTTAGGTTGTGTTTCTTCATTCTTGTGTATTTGTTCTCCTGGGTCATTCACATTCAGATTTCTAACACTGCTAAACTAAGCTGAAATGTGTGATGGTTTTCAAGAGTATGGTTTATTCCTCAACAGCCTTCAACTTCTGTTGTGGTATGTCATTTTTTTCGATCTTTATAGCTAATCTACGCTAATCATTGTATTTTTAGATAAATAGCCAAAAAGCTTGCCCCAGTTATATGTGTCTTTTTAGAGATGCAGGCACTAGATTGACAATTTTGAGATAATGCTTACATGAAATCATTTTTGGCTTATGTTCACATAGGGGCAAATTTCCCATTTCCCTGTACTTTGTGTAGTCATTTATACCAGTGCTAAAGTGTGAACAATTTATTATCATTCTGCACTCACTTTTCTACTGGTGAAAATGACTACATAAAGGGCACAGCAATTGAAAAACCTGCCCCACAGTTTCCAAATTGGTCTAAGTTGAGTGATTATTGCATTTATCTGTATTAGTAGTAAATATTGCATTGAGATGGCATTGTATCCACTGGTGAACTGAGACACTGGAATAGCTTTAGAACAAGAAAAAGAGGAAATGGTATCAATTTATAATTGAATAGATACTATAGTAATTTAAAATCTTTCCTACTTTCCAACGTCAAGTTAGGAGTTAGGATTTTTTTTTGCTTTGAGATGTTTGGAAATCTGTTAATTTAAAAAAACAAAAAAAAGACTGCCCCTTCTTGTCTTGGACAGCAATGCAAATAAATCCCAACTACGTTATTCTCCTCTGGAACAGATGTTACACAAAAGTCAAACACTGGCAGAGAGGTAACCATGACATCTAAGCATAGAACTAGGATCTAGAGAGTCCTGACTTGTAAGTGCTGACACCCACTTCCTGCCCTGGCCAGCCCACTGACAGCCTTTATAGACCTCAGTTTACCAACCTATACCCTGGCGATAATGATATTGTACCTCACAAGAGAGTTGCAAGACAAAAGGCTTGTTTGGGACCTGGTGTCTCACCCTGTGTGTCCAAGGAAGGGATTTGACTCTGAGACTGTAAATTCGTCTGTCTGTTTGCTCCATGTTGCCTAGCACAATGGGGTTCTAGCCCATGACCTCCCAGGTGCTATAATAATGCAAATAATAAAGGAGTCACAATTCTTTCCCTGGGAGGTAAAGTGACCTGCTAGTAGCACATATCAGGAGCAAATTTCTTCCTGCTCTGTGCCTGTGGAGTTGCACTGAATGGTGTATTGTAGGCAGAGGCAAAGCCAGTGACTCATCCCCCCTCAGTCCACTCCATTCTCTCCTCCTGCACATAGACTAGTCATGATGCAGGGAGGCTCTGTGGGGTAGTGAGGGGATGGGGCCAGTCACAATCATGCTCTTCAATGAACGTTTGTAAGCCTCTTTTAATATTCACAGCCCTGAATGCTTGCTAATTAATTCTACTAATAAGCCAAAAGGTGGAAACTACAAAGAGAAAGGGCACGTTTTCTCCAGGCAGTGCTCACCATGTCTTAGAAGAAGCTGCATTCTTAATATATTATCTGTGGCAAACATTCCATCTTTGTGAGCTCTTCAAGCTGTAGAAACCAGCATGTGTTCCCTTCGGTGTGGGAGCTGGCCGGGGAAAGCAAAAATGGTTGGGGAAGACTAGCTGTTCTCTGAGCCCAGGGGATCTTGTGACACTAAAAGAAGCATGTGTTCAATAGGCTGGAGTTTGAAGAGCTCGTGCTCCAGAGCAGTGGAGGGTGGATGGGGTGGGTGTGTGAAGGCCCAGCAGCTGAAGGGGCGGAAATAGTGTTCCTTTTGTTTCTACCCTCCCTTGATTTCCTTTCCTGTTCCCATTACTGCTGTCTGCCCTTCAGATCTGTAATGGAATGCGACTTGGGGCACCTTGCTCAAGTTGCCCAGAACTGTGAGCCACTGCGTGACTGTTCTACCACACCAAAACTGAGCTTTGCTGCTGCTACACTGAGTCACATGCCAGCTTGTCTGCCTTGCCAGCAAACTCCTCAGGACTTTGCCAGTCTGAACCTTGCCTTGCAGGTAACAATCAGCCCAATTCCGGAGTTCCCCAGAAATGTCTCTCTGTAGCATCCAGTTTCTCTAACTGGACGTTCCCAGAAGCGACCAAGTTCGCTGTCTTGACAGAGACAGAACGCACATCAGCCTGTTGGTGTGGCTAGGGATTTCGCCCTTCAGTTCAATCCAGAGCACTGAGATAGTTTTGTAATAAAACAAGGATAAGTTTATGAATAAAGAACAGCGATGTAAGTTCTAGTAAGTCAGAATAGAAGGCACGGGTATGCTTACAAGTAAAACAAAATACACTTTCTGGTGACTAAAACTTCAGCAAATTACAATGTAAGCAAGTTTCTCACCTATAGTCAGCTGTCCGATTTCTACCTTCCTCAAGCCGTCAGATTACAAAGGCTCTGGTCCTTTTGTTCTTCCTGTGAGGGGCAACAAATTGGATTTTTCCTTATATCTTATATCCTTATATCTTATATTTCCTTATATCTGCTTATATCTACCAAAGTTCCCTGACCCTGTTTCAAGAGTCAGGAAGACTTCCTGGGGTGCAATATCCACCATTCATGAAGGTTGTTGAGTGATCATCTCCCCCCCCCCCCTTGTTCACCTGATGGCTTTGTTCACCTTACATATAAATATGCTTTTTGTTGCCTTTGGTCTCACCTTGCTTAGGTTACATGGGAAACACAATCAAGCCACTGAAACAACATTCTTTGGTCTAGGACAGGTGGGGCTTAGGCAATGCCTTCCACACACATTTTAGAAATGTATGTCCAGCACATATCTTTATACCTCAACTGTACATACATCATACAATAATATTAATGACCAGCATGGTACCAGTTTTCGTATGACACATCACACGTAGATGAACACGCTATATTGGACAAGAGTCATCATGGCTTTTGCAACGAGAAAACATGCATCACTAATCTATTAGAATTTTTAAGGGGGTCCAGAAATGTGGGCAAGATGATCCAGTCGACACAGAGTACTTGGACTTTCAGAAAGTCTTTGGCAAGATCTGTCACCCAAGGCTCTTAAGCAATGTAAGCAGTGCTGGGATAAGAGGGAAGATCCTTTTATGAATCAGTAACCGGTTAAAAGAGAGGAAGCAAATGGTAGGAATAAATGGTCAGTTTTTTCAATGGAGATAGGTAAATAGTGGTGTCTCCAGGAATCTGTAGGGGGACCAGTGCCTTTCAATATATTCAGAAATGATCTGGAAAAAGGGGTAAATGCTGAGGTGGCAAAGTTTTCAGATGATACAAAATTATTTAAGATAGTTAAGTCCAGATCAGAAGAGTTACAAAGGGATCTCACGAAACTGGGTGATGGGGCAACAAAATGGCCGATGAAATTCAGTGTTAATAAATGCAAAGTAATGCACATCAGAAAACATAATCCCAACTAAAACGTTGGATTTAAATGAGCTGTTACCACTCAAGAAAGAGATCTTAGAGTCATTATGGAAAGCTCTTTGAAAACATCCGCTTACTGTGCAACATCGGTCAAAAAAGCAAACAATGTTAGGAACCATTAGGAAAGGGAGAGATAAGAAGAACAGGAAATATCATGATGTCACTATATAAATCCAAGTACACCCTCCCCTTGAATATTGTATGTAGTTCTGTTCACACCATCTCCAAAAATATCTATTAGAATTGGGAAAAGTACAGAGAAGGGGAACAAAAATGATTAAGGGTATGGAATAGTCCCATATGAGCTGTTCCATAGGTCTTCAAGGCCCTGCCCCATCTTCCCCAGCAAACGTCTTCGTTTGTTTCTTTTTGTCCTTTTCTCTTTCTGTCCCTCCTCATCCTAGCTCTCTAGGTTTGGAATAGTCTACTTCTTCTTTTGCATCAAACCACCACCTTCTTTCCATTCAGATCCCACCTTAAAGTGCGCCCCCTTTCTGCTAAACCTCCCAGTGATGTTCTGTTCAGTTCTCTCTCGACATCAGAAAAAGGCATGTGGATGGTATTTGAATGCAAGTCTTCATCACCCAAGTGACTAATTCTCTCTCTCCAATGCCTTGTGTGTCTGTCTTAAGGTCCCATTGGTGTCAACTGAGGCTTTAGATTTTAGGTCCCTTGGGTCAGGGATTATGCCTTTCTTTGGCACAGATTGTGCTCAATCCTAATGCAGCCATGCAGAAGAGTAAGAGCACCCACTCACCAGCCCTGGGCATGGTCTCCCAATGTCTTGGTTTGGGCATGCCAGACTCAACAAGTACTACGCACCCACTTCTCCATCCTCAAACAGGTAGGCAGGGAATGGATGGAGCCCAGATTCCATCTCCCCAGCCACAGTGTGTCAAAGGCCGTGTTGGGGGAAGTGACCCCAAAAGAGGTGGCTCATATCACTTCTCTTTGGACGCAGGGAAACACTTGCTACTCTCGTGAGTTCCCAGAGCTTTCCTGAGGCAGAACAATTACATATGGCTAGGAGTAAAGGCAGAATAGAGCCTTCTGGGCTAACTGTGTGCCTTGTACCTTTTTAAAGAGAACATGTCACTTTTTACCAGATGCCAGTCTGTTTCTAAACTGCTTGTTTGTTTATTTTTGACCAGTTTGTGGATTTATTTTGCAAACACTCTTGGAATGGGATAATTTAGGATATTTGGCTTATGTGTCCGGAGTTGGGATAGTCCAGTTTTATTTCTGAAAAAACCCAGTGTAATTTTGGTGACACATAGATGTGTTGTCAGTATTTTAGCTGCTGCTGGCAATATTTCACAGCTTGCAAAATACCTAGAAAAGCTTAATTTCCTTATCCTGTGATTTGGGATCAGATGATAAAAGGCCAGCTCACCAAACCAGACTTTCTAGAAAGGATAGTTCAGATACTTGGTGGCTGACAGCTTTAAAAAAACAAAACAAAACAAAACAATCAAAACAACTGTGCACTGATGTACTTAAATCAGTTCCTTTGCCTCATCGGCAGAAGAGAGTCACTATAGAACAAATATGCAAAGCTTCTTTTCTATCCAAATTGTAAATAAAATTTGTAAAAGAACTATGGGAGTAGAAACTGTTTTCTAATCTCTTTGAGAGTTTGTGGAAAATGAAAGAGAGATTATTTGGTTTGTTAACAGGGCTAAAGAAAACCTACTTGGGAGATTACTCCATCCATTATCCATTTCTCCTTAGAAATAAAAGTCTAGCAGAAATAACCAAATGTGCCTGGTACACCGAAAACAACAATCATGATACTGTTTTGAATAATACAGGACTGTGATATTTTGCTGGAGGTGAAATGCAAGATATCGTGGACAAATCAAGATTGATTTATGAATGTTGAAAACAAGAAGGGAGGCAGGGTGAGATGCATAATCATATAAGAATAGTTTTAGTTCATCTTATCAGAAAGGCTTCCATGGATCAGAAACTTGCCTGATCCATTTCTAGAAGCAGCATTTGTCTTTATCTTTGTTTTCATGGGAAGTAATGAACTGAACACAAGCTGATTTGTTTCCAGAAAGCTTCTATGTTGTTAACTAGGGACATAAAGAATTTATGTTGAAAATATGTGTTATGAGCCAGAATTGTGTACAACTCACAATTTTCCTATTAATCCATCCCCCAAACAGCTTTTCTCTGGTGCAGTGGATGGGAGAGGGGGAGAAGTTTACATCTCTAAAAGGTATATTATGTGTTCATAGGAGGAAAATAATAGTTTCTTTGAAAAGCTATTTATTAACAGAAAATGTTAGTCGTTGAGTCAAATGGTTTCTGCTGCCTCAGTAAGTTCATAGAATCATAGAAGGTTAGGTTTGGAAAGGACCTCAGGAGTGTTAACGGAGGTGGCAGATGTAATGGCCACCCCGCCCCCAGTATGGCCCTCTAAACTTTGCAGCCCGGAGGGAAGAATGTTAAGCGTCAATTGCCCTGTTGGGTCTCGTCTCAGGACTATGCAGCTCAGGGGGAAGAATGTTAAGTATCGATCTCCCCTGATGGGCCTTAATTTCTCAGGTGAGTTTCGATCACCCTGTTTACCTCTCGGCACCCCCATCACCACGAAGGAGGGATCATTGTCTGGGGTTCCAGTTCCTTCATTGGTCCTGACCTGCATCTCATTTTTAATTGGCTATTTTATATTCTGGCCACGCAGTACACTATTTAAGCTCCTGCCCCGGTTAGCTCAGGTGTTCTCCCACCCTCGAATGCTAAAGGGCACGTCACGAACCGGTCGGACTGATCCCCCAACTGAGACAGGGAGTTCCCGCCCACGAAACCTTTGGGTGTCTGCGAATTGCCGGCCGAACGATTAAGTACTGAGATGCTGCAGCTGGTCTGCCTCCTCGCTTTGGATACCACCACGGTGCTGGGACAGGTATTATAAATTGATGTGGTTACCCTACGTCTCTCAATTTATTTTTTTTTTTTTATGAAGTCATTTAAGTGTTGTCCACAAGTGTAATTAATTCCTATTTGTATCTGGTATAGTTTGCTTTTCCTCTTTGCTTTTTTCTGTGTAGCTGCTTATTACCCCACCTGTAATTTGCATGACCCTTTGCATTGTGTAGCTGTTTATTGCACCATATGTCTCTTCCCTTGCTATTTTAATATATGTTTTTTTTTAATGAGATTACTATAAAATCCCCTTTTTGTTACTCAAATTTGGTGTCTGTCTCCTTGGTGGGTGTCGTCGGTCCATTGCAGTTACATCTCGAACCCCGGGGTTTAACAAGGAGGTCATCTAGTCCAATCCTCTGCTCAAAGCAGGACTAACCTCAGCTAAATCATCCCAGCCAGGGCTTTGTCAAGCCACAGCTTAAAAACCTCTAAAGATGGAGATGCCACCACCTCCCTAGGTAAACCATTCCAGTGCTTCACCACCCTCCTAGTGAAAAACTTTTTCCTAATATCCAACCTAGACCTCCCCCCACTGCAACTTGAGACCATTGCTCCTCGTTCTGTCATCTGCCACCACTGAAAACAGCCTAGCTCCATCCTCCCTGGAACCCTGTTTCAGGTAGTTAAAGGCTGCTATCAAATCCCCCCTCATTCTTCTTTTTTACAGACTAAACAGGCCTAGTTCCCTCAGCCTCTCCTCATAAGTCTTGTGCTCCAGCTCCCTAATCACTTTGTTGCCCTTTTCTGGACTCTCTCCAACTTCTCCACATCCTTTTTGTAGTGGGGGGCCCAAAACTGGACACAGTACTCCAAATGCGGCCTCACCAATGCCGAATAGAGGGGAATAATCACTTCCGTGATCTGCTGGCAATGTGTTTACTAATGCAGCCCAGTGTGCATTAGCCTTCTTGACAATCAGGGTGCACTGCTGACTCATATCCAGCTTCTTCTCTTCTCTTCCTCTTCCTCTTCCTCTTTCTCTTCTCTCTTCATTAGCCATCTGAAAGATCTGAGTGGCAAAGTACAGAGAGGATCTAGGGTGTGGGTTGAGTAATCCTAAGGAGGAAGAGCTTTAGGAGCAGCTAAGGCTGAGGGGAAATGTTTGGGCTGAACATTGTACTACCATATTGTTAATTTCTTTGTTAATACAGACAAAGCCCAGGAAGGGGATGAGCTTTTGACTTTATTTGTTGGCTGGACTTTGTTTTAGAGCAGGTTGGGAAAGGCTCCTGAACACAACAATCTACACCCTTCTCCCCTACCCTTTGTGTATGGCTTGTCATCTAGAAAATGAGACTGAATGGTTCAGGTGATTGGTGATGTGAAACAGAGACTTTCCATTCTGGACTAATGGGTCCAATTTATCTCAAGCCAGCAGTGATCAGAAGTTGTTACCATTTGGTGGCCTCTGTGAAATTTATTTTTGTGTGTGAATGGGGCGGGTGGTTTCTTCGTTTTTTTCCTAGTTGACAGACGTGAACATCACAATATTGTCGCGCCCAAATGTGCACAAATAATGAGTCAGGCCCCACAAAATCATGAGACTAGTTTAAAAATCACAAGGTTTTAAAAACTAGTAAATGTGTTGGATTCTTTTGAGTTGCCTTCTGGTTTGGGGGCCTTTAGACATCACATTTTCAGGCTTTTCTTTGAAACCAGAAGGGATAGAAATTTACTTTCTGTTTTTAAATGAAAGTGGAAAGTCTCTATAATCACATAGTTCCAGGAGCTTGATCATTAAGAAAAATACCAAATAAGGGAAGACTTGTGAGGAAGGGCAACAGTGATACCATTTACCATCATATCCGACACTAACTGTAGATATGAGAGCAGGGTTTGGAAATCTGCACTGCCATTACCTATGCTATATATCGTTGGTTTTCAAACAGGGGGGTGCACCCCGTGTAGAAGTGAACGTTCGGGGGTAGAGGGCAGTGGTGATACCAGGTGGCTTGTGCCAGCCCTGCATGGCGGGGCCCAGCCAGTCCCTATGGGTGGCAGGGAGCGAGCGCCACCTTCCTTCCCCCTTGAATCACGTCAGTGGGCCGCTCAGCCCGTGGGTCAGTGTCAACCTCTGCTGCGGCTGCGCCAGTTTCCACTCCCAGCAGCCTCTGGGCCCAGCACTGGCTCCACCCCCAGAGACTGTCCCACGTGCCTTCCACCACCCTGAAAACCCAAGGGGCGTGCAGGTGTTGGCCCTGTCCTAGCGGTGCACCTGGCTGCTGTGGAAGTATTTGAAATGTGCAGGGGTAGGTAATGTAATTGCAGTTGTGTTACGGTCTCAGTTAAGTTTCTGAGGAGGCTATCAAGCATGCTTCGCCTGTGTCTATTTTTGTCTGGGGTGGGGGAAGGCACAACCAAAAATCGTAGCTCAAAGCGGGGGCTCACCTGAAAAAGTTTGCAAGCCACTGCTATGTATATTCTCTTTGGACAGTGGACTTCAGTCTCCAGAGCTGTCAAATTGGCTTTTTTTGTTGTTGCCAGCATTAAAAAAATATTAAAATAAGATCTTATCCAGGCTATGGTAAATTAAGAGCTCTACACTATGCATATTCTTGTTTTGTTGGAGATGCTTAAGATGAAACATGGTGCGATATTGCACACAAATTACTCCTTAAGCTCTGCTTCACAGGTGACATCATATCTACTAAGATGTCAGTGGGCGCTTGGGTGTAAACAAATCCGTAAAGTTCCCTAGAGTCAATGGTTATTTTGTCAGTGAATGCTGACTCATTGAAATAGCTCACCTTCATTCACAAAGCTAGTCCACGAGTCCTGAAGGAGGAACCAAAGAAGAGGGGAAGCTGCCTGTTGCACAGAAATGAGTTGTGCAGCAAATTCAGAATTACAAAGGAATAGGGAATTGGGTTACTGTTGGCAAGTGCGTATGGCTTTCATAGCACTTTAGGCAGGGGCCCCACATGGAGGGTACACTTTACTGGGGCCTGAAGGCCCTGGTGGGCCCTGCCAAGGCTGCAACCCCCATTACCAGGGCCCGAGCATAATTTTTTCAGGCCCAATACAAAGTTGTAACACGGGCCCCCATGTTTTGCACAATTTGCAAATCTTACAAGATCTGGACAATAGATACATAGATACAGGCCAATAAGTTTCTATAAATATCCTCAGGCATCATCTACAATTTAGCCTCAATCTTTTCCTCATGGCATGGGGGTTGCAGTCTGGGCTGGTCTCCCCAGGGCCGCTGGGCCCCGGTAAAGTGTACCTTCCTGCTACCCCCATGTGGGGGCCCTGCCCATTACCATGAGGAAAAAAATTTGAGGCTAAATTGTAGATCATGCCTGAGGATATTTATAGAATCGTTTTTCCCTGTATCTGTGTATCTATTGTCCAGATGTTGTGAGATTTGCAAATCTTGGAGATTTGTAACGTGGGAGGGGGCTCGTGTTGCAAGTTTGCACTGGGCCTGAAAAAAATATGCTTGGGCCATGACTTTAGGTCCAGGCTACGTTTGTGGATCTTGCAGGCTACATTAGGTGTCCAAATCACTTAAGCACATACTTAATACCAAGACGTGAGCCGTCCCATTGACTTCACTGGAACCACACGTGCTTAATTTTAAACATACGCTTCAGTGCTTTGCTGGATCGGAGCTTTTCTGTGGACGTTAGCTCCTTCACGGTGCTTCTCAGGAAGGTCCTCACTGGAAACTTTTTTGCAGGGCTTCCCAGTAGCTGTGTACTACCTCTGATTGGGGATGTCAGGAATATTTGTATTGCCACAGGGAAATACTTGCCCTGAGGATGAAGCAGAACTGTCACCTCATAGGTGGTTTAGATGGTCCACTGTATGGTGATGTACTGCATGTGTGACACACTGGCTTTGCAAATGTGATCATGTCTCCTTTTGGAGGCTGACTCCTGTGAGGGTAAGGAACCGCTACTAACTGACAGCAAATGGAATGGCTCCTTTGGTGTAAGTGGTAACGGTTTGGACTTCTGGAATTGAAGGTCCCAGGTCAGATCTCAGCTGACAGCAATGGTATGTGCATGTATGTAGCCACAATCCATTTTACGAGCATAGCTGAGAAGGGCTTTCTGAATGGGATCTTCTACTCAGTCAAATTTGACTGCTGCTCGTGAAATGATGAAGGCTGTCCCTCACACCCTACTGCGTGGAGTATTCAATGTGTGTTGATTTATTGGGGTGGGGCGGGTGTGTATGTATCACACATACATTCTTCAGCTGGCACTACCTTTTTGTTTTGAAAGAAACAAAGCTGCACCTACCTAGAATAGGTTGCTGCAGGTTTCATTGTTATTGAGAAATGATGAGGGCATGCCAGTAGTAAAAATCCTGTGTGGCCATTATAATACACGCATAGAAGAGGACCTTTGTGTATTCTTTGCAGCAAAATCTGGAGAGCAAAGGTTCTTGAAGAAAAATGTACTGATCCGATTACTGTTGTCCACTCTTACAGTGTTATTGCACATCTTGTGATATTTTGTGCTTTTCTTTTAGCCCCAGCTCCTCGAGTCATGCTGTTTTGTAAAGTTAGTTCTTTTTTGAGTGATTGTCCACACAGCTTCCACTCTTGGTGCGCATATGTTCCAGAGGCATGAGATCGGATTCTTTTGAATAGCATTGTCTGTTGGGGCCTCAACTGCGCCCTGGCCCTCTCCAGCATGCCAAGAAGCCATATGTCTGTATGATCAGGGTATCTGTTATCTGTCACGCTGGTGCACTTTCAGTTGTTTGGCCTACAGAATACCCTGATGGATATACGCAAGGTAGTTCAGTCCAGAGCTGACTGTGAAGAGTTACAAAGGGGATCTCACTGAACTGGGTGACTGGGCAACAAAATGGCAGTTGAAATTCAGTGTTGATAAATTTAAAGTAATGCAAATTGGAAAACATAATTCCAACTAGATATACAAAATGAAGAGGGTCTAAATCGGCTGTTACCACTCAAGAAAGAGATCTCAGAATCCTTGTGAGTAGTTCTCTGAAAACATCCACTCAATGTGCATCAGCAGTCAAAAAAGTGAACAGCGTTAGGAACCAGTTAGAAAAGGAATAGATAAGACAGGAAGTGTCATAATGCCACTGTATAAATCTATGGTATGCCCACCACTTGAATATGGTGTGCAATTCTGGCAGACCCATCTCAAAAGAGAGAGGCAACAAAAAGGATTAGGGGTATGGAACAGCTTTCGTATGGGGAGAGATTAAAAAGACTGGGACTGTTAGTTTAGAAAAGGGACCCGGGGGGAGGGATATAACAGAGGGGTATAAATCTTGAATGATGTGGAGAAAATTAATCAGAAAGTGTTATTTACCCCTTCAGATAACCCAAGAACCAGGGGTCGCCCAATGAAATGATTAGGCAGCAGGTTTAAAACAAAAGAAAGGAAGTACTGCTTTATACAACCTGTAGAATGTATTACCAGGGGTTGTTGTGAAGGCCAAAAGTATAACAAGGTTCAAAAAATAACATTGGACAACAAATTTTTTTGAAAGTGTTTCTTCCTCAGAAAAATTTTTTATTATGCTAGACCGCTTAAAGATGAACACAAATATAATTGCAGACTACTTGTATCACGTAGGAATTTGGAGAAACAAGAAATGGTCTTTTATTGAATGTAATGCGTTTAATCGCATAACGCTGTTGATGCTTTGCATTAGTTCAACTGAGCTGAAAAAGTTTTGTTGATGATTTTCATTTGTACTCAGTGTCTGAGGCTTCTTGTTTACGTGTCCAGCAATAATCGGCCAGCATTGATGGATTCCAGTTGCCTTGATACCATTTTCCATGATCGCAATGTCCTGGTGAAACCTTTCACCATGCTCGTCACTGACTGCACCAAGATTGCAGGGAAGAAGTCTAAATGCGAATGCGGAAAAATGAATCTTTAGTGACATGTTGCACTTCATGGTTTTGTATGCTTGAAGCATGTTGTCAACCAGCTGCATGTAGTTTGGTGCTCTGTAGTTGCCAAGAAAATTTTCAACATCATCCTTGAATGACTTCCATGCGATTTTCTCCCGCCCTACTAGAAGTTCTTCGAACTGCCTGTCATTGATGACCTGTTTTATTTGTGTACCAACAAAACTGCCTTCCTTAATCTTGGCATCAGTTATTCTGGAAACATCTGTCTCAAATATCGAAATCCTTCACCTTCTTTGTTCATCGCTTTCACAAAATTTTTATCAGTCCGAGTTTTATGTGAAGAGGAGGCAAAAATATGTTTGTCGGGTCTACAAGTGGTTTATGTGCCACACTTTTCTGCCCTGGAACCAACTGCTTACGGAGTGGCCAGTCCTTTTTAATGTAATGAGACTCTTTAGCACGGCTGTCCCATTCGCAAATGAAACAGTACGTGGTGTATCCGAGCTGCATTCTTAGTAGCAGCACGACTACTTTCAGATCACCACAGATGTTCCAGTTGTAGTTGCTGTACTGTATGTGTTTCAACAAAACGTCCGTATTTCCGTAGGTTTCTTTCATGTGTACTGCATAGCCGATTGGTATTGAAGGGTGGACATTGCCGTTGTGTATCAACACAGCTTTTCAGGCTTAACACTGATGAATCAATAAAAAGACGCCATTGTTGTGGGTCTTGCTGGCAACCCAAAGCAGTGAACAGCCCATCAATGTCAGTGCAAAAACACAGATTATCAACCTGACCAAAGAATTGTGTCAAATCTTCTTAGCAGCTGCAAAACAGAAATTTTCATTCCTGGTGACAGCAGACCCCATCCTTGCAGTCTTGAACCCGATAATTCTGCTTTTGCCTTTGACAAACCCAAGTTCCTGACCAGGTCATTTACCTTAGGTTGAGTTATCAGATGAGGCTCGCTCGACGTAAATGGTTCAAAATCTGGATCAGTGTTGTTTTCCATTCCTGGCTTGTGCATCATGGCATCGTCTGCCTCCTCTAGACTTCACGTCTCTGGAAGAGTTTGTCACATGATCCTTCTGTTCTTGCCATATCATCGGGACAGCGAACAGCATTGACTTCCAAGTACCTCTGAGCCAAGCTCTCAGATTGACAGCGCATGTTGCATAACAAATGTGAGGAGCCCAGGCTTTGTGCTGATCACCAATTTTACAGCCAAAGTAGAGCTCATACGCTTTCTTAATACGTCTTTGAGGTTTAAGTGTATATTGGCCACAAATGTAACAGAACGTATCACGGCTGTTGCGACGTTGGCGAGACATTTTGCTATCACGAATCCTCCTGAAAATACAATTGCTTTATTACTGTGAGTACACACTATGTTATGTGCATACAGCATGCACATCAATGTGAATGCAAACTGATATAAATGTAATGCATAGAATGGTGTGTGCGAAATGCTTTTAAAGCCTTTCTAAAACCTGTCCTGCCAGCATCCGCCCTGCCTAAGCCTTAGCATTCCCACTGCATGTTGTGTGGCCTGCACTAGGTGCAGTGTCACTGCATGCCCAGGCATGCTTGGGCACAAGATAGTAAACTTTTCAGCTTACATTGCGGGCAACATTTTAATAGACTTAAATTATGAATTGAAATAACAAATATAGGCGATTTCAAGAAAACAGTACATGATAGGGAAATTTCATGATGACTTTCGTAATCAGCAGCCCAAAATCCATAAGATACACCCAAAAGTATTTAGGAAGCAAAATCTTTGTTGTCCAGTGTAATTAGATCAATTCATGGAGGATAGGTCCAGCAATGGCTGTTAACCACAGTGGTCAAGGATGCAACCCCAGGCTGTGGGTATCCCTACGCCTTTGATTGCCAGATGCTGAGACTGGACGGATTGCTTCATAGTTGCCCTGTTCTGTTCATTCCCTGTGAAACATCTCACATTGGCTACTGTCAGAAGTCAGGATATTGGGATTGAGGGACCATTGGTCTGACCCAGAATGGCTGTTCTTATATTCTAAGGCCAGTTTAATTTTGAATAAGAGCACCCACAAAGCTTTAATGCAATTTAACAACTCCACCTTAACTTCACACCTTTAGTTAATTTGGATTAAATTTTCCTGTGTGTCTCCATGTAGACAAACCTTGTGGGTGTACTGCAAACAGTAGAGAATGGAAACTATGAAAAAGCACCTTTATATGTTGAATGAGCCATGTCTTTGTGAGTAGAATGGTTCACAGTAATTAGTCCTGCTGTCATTTGCAATGGAGTCCTCATCAAAATTGCTGTAGCAAACAATGGTTCTGCAAATGACAAGACTGGGTATTGCTAACTGGCCGATGTTCCTAAGCACTTCACTGCCACAGAGCTCCCTGCACCCGCTCCACTGCTGTGAATTAAATTGGAGTAGCACTGCATGATCTATCAAAATTTCAGTCAAAAAAGAGGGGCTGATAATTTGATAACTGCAAACATTAAGAAATGCACAAATACAATTTTTCATATTCTTGACTGCACATTTTCCTTGTGGCTGATGTGTCTATAACACAGCCTTCTGGACAGCTGGGATTCCTGTTAGAAGATTTATTGAAATCCTAAGAAATGCTGCCCAATGCATTGTTGCTGGAGATGCGGCATATTTTGTGAAGCCTATTAGACATCTAAGTAAATCTGCCTGAGTGTATTATGTGTTGAACAGTTTAATACACACTGCAATTTAATGCAATTAGACTGTTAGTGTATTGTTACAAGTCTATTGTTTGTTTGCTTTACGTGATTGGAATGGGCAAACAGATTGCTTTGGATGCTACGCTGTCATGAGAAAAAGTTGTGGGGCTTGAACAACCACATTTAGATCTTTTAATAGATGTTGCTCAGGTCACACAGGTCTTTCTATAATGGAAGAGAACCCTATAGCGCTTCTTCCCCCTTCCACCTCTCCAGGATAAAGCTAGAAAGGTTTTTTAAAGAAACCCAAGGTAAATACAAAAAAACCCAGTAAAATTCAGTGGGCTAGATTTCAATATCATTTGTACGAGTGGAAATCAGCAGTGAACTCATTGGGATCACTTTAAATTTATCATGGTGTAGCTGAATGGTTTTCGTTCTGTGCTCCATGGACCTCTGGGGGTCTTCGGGGCTATGTCTAAGATTTCCAAATGGGTCCACACTTCCATTTGAAATTTTTTAGGGGCCCACAAAGAAAAAAGGTTGAAAACCACTGGTGCACCTGAATTAAAAAGCTAACCTTGAGTGCTTTTTTATTTTCTTTGGGGACAGGGGAGGAAGGGAGCAGGAGAAGGAAATACTCAAACTGCAATTGTAAAACTCTAGAAAAATAACACAATTCCCAAAATAAAAGCACCAGCAGCTTTGTTTCCCCCTTTTTAAAAAGGATCATGTGAAATCAATGTGTTCTTTGCTTCAAATGTCATCCTCTCACCCTCTGGAACTACAGTGTAACGTGAGACTAACAACACTAAACTGTTCATATGAATAATAATTAATATTGTGCCAGATTCTTCCCCAAGATCCTGTCACTGTATATAGATCTCCCTCTCCCACACAGCTTTGGCAGTGTTTCTGTTCCCATCAAATCCCTTCCCCAGCGCTCTCAGGGGTTTTATTTTAGCACTGATGATTTGGCCTATGTAATCTAGAAAGCCTTGTCTTCACTGAGGACAGCACAACATTATTATTAGTGTGGTGTTATAATTGGTATTTAACACTGAACATTTCTATGGAGACAAATTCACATAAGGCTTTACAGAGATTTGTTAAAAAAATAAGTGAGCTCCCTGCCACAAAGATCTCTGCCTCTAATAACAACACTTGGAAATGGAGATAACCGAGCAAGGAAGGGGACGAGGCAGGAGATGAAATGTAAAGGTAAAGCAAGTCACTGTGAATGAATTGTATACCTTCAGATATTTTGGGGCCTGAGTCAGGAATCACTGGGTGACATTCTCTGGCCTGTGTAGAGGAGGAGGTGAGCGTTAGATGGTTGTAGTCAATCTCTCTGGCCTTAAAAATGATGAACATTTTTAAACAGACAGAAGTCAGGTGGGGGGCAGACGGAGCAGGTGTGGGGATGTGAGGTGGAAAGCTGGGGGAGTGTTGGACGGCGGTTGTGCCGCCCGGTTGCGGCGGCCCGTCCGGTGGGCCCAACCGCTGGGGAAGGTCCTGGACACTTCCTCAATACAAGGGGAATTAGTGACTGGTCCGTCCCCAGACCCGGCCCTCTGGCAGGGCGGGCGAGCAAAGCAGTCCTTCGCCCCGGCCCTCTGGCAGGGGCCGGCAGGCAAGCAACAAGCAGTTTAAGGGCCCGGTTCCTTGGGCACGGGCCGGCAGGCAAGCAACAAGCAGTTTAAGGGCCCGGTCCCTTGGGCAGCAGGGCAGGCAAGCAACACAGTCTAGTGGCCTGCTCCCTGGGCAGCAGGGCAGGCTGCGACGGGCGTCTCCCAGCCGTCTGGCCGGCGGTTTAGGACTCTCCCTCTCTCTCACTGGGGCAAGTGCGGGTGTAGGAGGGGGGAGGGGGACGCAGGCCCACCCATCTCCACTGCGTCCCAGCCCAGGGCCCTACCAGTGGCACCGTCAGTACCACTGGTGCGGCGGGGATCCGGCCGCAACACGCCGTGGGGCCTGTGCCCCTTCTCTGGCCAGTAGGCCTGGCTGCCCCTGGGCCACTTCCTCCCCGTCCTCCCAGGAGCTGACCCCGAGCAACCCGGGGGCGGGGTGCACAGCCCGCTCACCCACCTGTCGGCATCTGGAGGCGGCAGCGGGGGCAAGTCCTCAGCGTCCGGCAGCTCCTCTAGGTCCACATGCTCGCTGGGGAACCTGGCCTCTGGCAGCTCCTCGAGGTCCGGTCCAGCTTCCGGGGGAGCAGCCGCCGGCAACTCCTCGGGCAGCTCCTCAAGGTCTGGCCCGGCCTCGGGCGGTTTGACCCACCAGGACGGGTCTGGTTCCTCGGGTCCGGCTGGGGTTGCCGGGAGGGGCGGCCACCCCTTAGGGCCCGTCGGCCAGTCCCAGTCCCCAGCGGCCGGAGGGTCTACCCACTCCCGGTATGTGTCCCGGGACCGGCGGGGCTTCGGCCCGGGGCGGCAGACCTTCTCTTCCCCGGCCAGAGCCCAGGGCAGCAGGTCTGCTTCCCACTGCTGCCTCCCTCCTACTGAGCCCTGGGGCTGAGCTTTTATCCTTCCCCTTCCTGGGGAAGTCCCGCCTCCCGGGGCCGGATTGGCCGTCGCCGGCGGGCCTATCCGGCCTGGCCTGCGGGGTTGACAGGCGGCCCGGCGTGCTGGCCCAATCCCGGCTTGTTGCCGGGCAGACTTACTGGGTGCCTCGCCCTGCTGGTCTAGTGCTTGTGTCCCTCCCTCGGCTCCCAGTCTGGGGGCAGGCCGAGGTGCCCTTCTACAGGGAGAAATAGGAAAAGCCTGGGGACAGTCTCTGAGGGCTTAATCCAAAGCCCAGTGAAGTCAGCAAAAACACTTCCATGGCATCCGTGGAGCTGGTCTTGAGAGAGAGAAGAGAGGACAGCATGAAAAAAACATGGAGGTGACAGTGCGAGGAGGAGGAGGGGGAAAAGTCTCCTGGCATTATGTTACAGGACTTATTGGGGATGTGTGGATGTGCATAGCCCCCGTGGGAGCTCCAGGAAGCCCAGATGCAGTTCATTGGTGCCTCTCTAAGGGTGTCTCTACACTGCAGAGACTGACACCAACGTAGCTGTGCTGTCATAGCCTACACCGACAGAAGGCGTTTTCTGTCAGCGTAGGAACACTAGATCCCCAAGCGATGGTAGCCTTATCATAGAATCGTACGACGGGAAGGGACCTCGAGAGGTCATTTAGTCCAGTCCCCTGCACTCAAGGCAGGATCAAGCCTTATCTAGACCATCCCTGACAGGTGACTGTCCAACCTGCTCTTAAAAATCCCCAATGATGGAGATCCCACAACCTCCCTAGGCAATTTATTCCAGTGCTTAACTACCCTGACAGGAATTTTTTTCTAATGTCCAACTGTAATTTAAGCTATTTCCTCTTGTTCTGTCCTCAGAGGTTAACGAGAACAATTTTTCTCCCTCCTCCTGGTAACACCCTTTTTATGTACTTGAAAATTGTTGTCACGTCCCCCCTCACTCTTCTCTTCCAAGGACTAAACAAACTCATTTTTTTCAGTCTTCCCTCATACGTCGTGTTTTCTAGACCTTTAATCACGTTTGTTGTTCTTCTCTAGACTGTCTTCAAATTGTCCACATCTTTCCTGAAATGTGGCGCCCAGAACTGGACACACTACTACAGTTTTGGCCTAATCAGCACAGAGTGGAAAGGAAGAACTACTTCTCATGTCTCGCTTACAACAGTGCTGCTAATATATCCCAGAATCATGTTTGCTTTTTTTGCAACAGCATTACACTGTTGACTCATATTTAGATTGTGATCCACTATGACCCGCAAATCCCTTTCCGCAGTACTCCTTCCTAGGCAGTCATTCCCCATTTAGTAGGTGTCCATTGTTCCTTCCTAAGTGGAGGACTTTGCATTTGTCCTTACTGGATTTCATCCTATTTACTTCAGACCAATTCTCCAGTTTGTCCTGGTCATTTTGAATTTTAATCCTATCCTCCAAAGCACTTGCAACCCCTCCCAGCTTGGTATCATCTGCAAACTTTATAAGTGTGCTCTCTATGCCATTATCAAATTCATTGATGAAGATATTGAACAGACCTGGCCCCAGAACTGGTCCCTGCAGGACCCTACTCAATATGCCCTTCCAGCTTGTCAATGAACCACTGATATCTATTGTCTGGGAATGGTTTTCCAACCAATTATGCACCTACCTTCTAGTAGCACCATCTACTATATCTCCATCCTGAATTCAGTGAGTGGTTGATTTAGAAGAGATCTGGGTTCATTTGGTAGCCTCTATGTGATGGGAGGGAGTGGTGGGAGTTACGTAACTATAGCTTGATGATGGATGGTGTTTTCTCTCTGAACTGGAGCCAAAATCAAATAACTCTAGTTCTGAGATAATCCCATTGACTTCAGTTCTTTATCCATTTAATGTGCTTACAGAATGGTCATTGAGTGGGTTTTGGAAATTGGAGGAGTGAGGGGGAAAAGGGTCCCCAGCTTGAGATTCTGAAAATCAGGCTTCTTTTAAGCAAAGCGCATCCTCTTAAAATCAGGCCTATTTCAAGCTGGGCACCTGAAAATGGAGCAAATCACTAGTTACCTCTGGAAAATCTTGCCCTTCTTTTTCTTTTTTTGAAAGTGCCTTATAATAATAGGCTTATAAACCTCCACATTTCCCACATATTCTCCTCTGGCTGCCACCAACATGCGGAATTTCAGGCAGAAAGTATTCTATCTCCCCGTCCTCTCGGCTGGAAGCTGGCGGAGGAGTGGATGTCCAAATTAGGGACTGGATTTTCTAAAGTGCTCAGTGCTTAGTATCTCTGCCCACTCGCTCGCAGTGAGAATGAGATTTTATTTTGGTGCTTGAGTGCTGGGGACTTTTGAAGATCCAGTCGCTTATTTAGGGGCCTAAGAAGAAGCTGTTGAGTGCTCAGCTCTTTTGATCTGCTGGCTTTAGGTTTATACTGTAATTGAAGAACCCGTACTGTACTTCCCTAACAAGGCCCTCTGTCCCTGTATGTTTTCCATTGATCTCCATAGCAGTTGTACATGAGGCTCAAAAGCAAAACATATTCCTTTTAAGGCCAAAGCGTGCCCTCAGATGAGTAGAAGACTCTCATTGAACTCGGAGCAAGTGTGCCTGCTCATCCTGTTTATAAAGGGTTACTTAAAGTCCCTTGCTTCCTGTTAAGGCGCAGCAAAGGAAGGCGGATTAAAAAAGTGAGGACGGGGGAGAGTGAAAAGAAAGTGCTTTTCTATTCCAGCGATTAAATATGCAGTGTTTCCACACGCTGAGATTGAAATGGTATTTAAAGAACAAAAAGCTAATTATAGCAGGTGCAAACATTCTCTTCTCTTCCTACCACTATTATGAGCTACTCGTGCAGTTGCCAAAATAGTCAGAGCAGATCTTGATGTACAGATCAAGGCCAAGAGTTTCAAATGTAGGGGCCCAAATTCTGCGCTTAGGGTCCTGACTAGGTGTCCCAGTTTTCAGAAGAGATGACCATCCTACAGTAGCTCCTGTTGAAATCAGCAGAGGCTGCTGGGCGCTCAGCACTTCTGAAAATCAGGGTACTTACCTGGGTGCTCAGATGAGACTTTAGGAGATTAACTTTAGGCACCAAAGGTGGGATTTTGAAAAGAGCCTAGGGGAGTTAGGTCCCCAACTCCCATTGAAAAACTCAACCCTATTTCTGAAATGTGTAGCTCAGATTCCCTTATTGAAAGTTAGGAAGACAGAAAATATTTCATTACAGAGACTGTGAGGTAGAAAGTGTACAGCATTTATTAACAGCTGGCCTTCCCTCCCAATAGAGAGAATAGTTCAAAAGACGTAGAATTAACATTTTTAGGGCTGGAATTATATTTTGGGTGTGGAACAAGACATCATTTGATTCCTGAAGAATAAGACCCTGGGCTAGGATCCAGGAGATTAATTCATAACTCTGCCACTGACTTACTATGTGACCCTAGTCAAGTCACTTCCTCTGTGCCTTTATTTCCCTTCCTACCCTTTGTCCATCATGTGTATTTAGAATGTAAACTCTTGGGTCAGGAGCTTGTGTATGCACAGTCATAGCACTCAGTTATGGCCTATAAATACTTTTCTCCCTCGTGCCCATGCTTCCTGATCAGTGTTGATCATCACTCTAGAGGCCAAATCTGCTTCTGCTACCATGTGGGCATTCACATCAGTAAAGACAGCAACAGTGCAACAGAAAACGGTCAGCAGTTAATAAATTGGTTCATAATTAGTATTTCATAGCTGCAAGGTATCAATAAATTGAGTCTGGAATTTGCGGGAGCTTCTGGGAGACGCACACACGCAGACTGAGGGTGTTGCACAGATGGCTCAGGGGGCTGATGTTTATTGAAAATGAGCAGCCTGGTAAATCACTGTGAAAAGACGGCATTGTTGGGGGACTGCCGATGGACCTATGGGCGCTATGAGGACAAGACAGCCTGGATGCTCCTTTTGAAGTAAATGAAGAGCAGCGAGCTCATTTGTGGAGTGTGCTCTGCAAGCTACCCAAAGAGAACGTCCATTGCGGTCCCTGCCTGTGTTAGACCTGCATGGACCTGACAAGATAAGTGTCTCCCTCCGAGTTTCTACAGTAGGACTTCCCAGTCTTTCCAGACAAGGGAGAGTTGATGAATTCATGATAATACTTTCCGTAATCCCTGCATTACGTAAAGGCCCTATTGTTACCTGCCTGGCCCTGATGCTAAATATTGCTGTCTTTCTGGATCGGAAAGGGGGGATGAACTTTTCTAGGTGGATTGGCTGATTCTAGGGTAATAGTGAGAATTCTGCCCTGGTGAAAAAATAACAAATGGATTTTAGGGGGTATATCACAGCTACAATAGAAATAACTTACTAAGTGTTGTGGGATGGGGTAGATTGCACCCTCAGCAAGTTTGCAGATGACACTAAGCTGGGGGGAATGGTAGATAACCTGAAAGGGAGGGATAGGATATGGAAGGACCTAAACAAATTGGAAGATTGGGCCAAAAGAAATCTGATGAAGTTCATCAAGGACAGGTGCAGAGTCCCGCACTTAGGATGGAAGAATCCCATTCACAGCTACAGACTGGAGACTGACGGGCTAGGCAGCAGTTCTGCAGAAAAGGATCTGGGGGTTACAGTGGATAAGAAGCTGGATATGAGTCAGCAGTGTGCCCTGGTTGCCAAGAAGGCTAATGGCATATTAGGCTGCATAAGTAAGAGCATTGCCAGCAGATCACGGGAAGTGATTATTCCCCTCTATTCGGCATTGGTGAGCCGCATTTGGAGTATTGTGTCCAGTTTTGGGCCCTCCACTACAAAAAGGATGTGGACAAGTTGGAGAGAGTCCAGCGGAGGGCAACAAAAATGATTAGGGGGCTGGAGCACAAGATTTATGAGGAGAAGCTGAGGGAACTAGGCCTGTTTAGTCTGCAGAAGAGAAGAATGAGGGGGGATTTGATAGCAGCCTTTAACTCCCTGAAAGGGGGTTCCAGGGAGGATGGAGCTAGGCTGTTTTCAGTGGTGGTAGATGACAGAACAAGGAGCAATGGTCTCAAGTTGCAGTGGGGCAGGTCTAGGTTGGACATTAGAAAAAAGTTTTTCACTAGGAGGGTGGTGAAGCACTGGAATGGGTTACCTAGGGAGGTGGTGGCATCTCCATTTTTGGAGGTTTTTAAGCTGAGGCTTGACAAAACCCTCGTCAGGATGATTTAGCTGAGGATAGTCCTACTTTGGGCAGGGGGCTGGACTAGACACCTCCTGAGGTCCCTTCTAACTCTAATATTCTATGATTCTTCCATGTGTTAATCCCATCAAACGGGGTCTGCTGTATGATTCCCTCCAGAGCGCTCTGTTCACTGCTATAGTTTCTAGGGGTACATAGTCTACACAGCAAAAACAAAACACGGGGCAGCAAGTCTCAGGGCCCAGGTCAACTGACTCAGGCTGACGGGGCTTGCGCTGTGGGGCAGAAAATAACAGTTTGGGCTCAGTACACAGCTATTTTTAGCCCTTCACCGCTAGACTTCACTTGACCCAGGCTGTGAGCCACAGGGTTTCTTTTCCTGCTTTGCTGACATACCCTATCACGCCACATGCTAACATATCTTCCTTTGCGACATCCCCCCATTTCTTGGGTTGTCTGCTCTGTCTTTTTCCCTTCTGTTGTGATCCACTGGATTCTCTGACCCCCATAGTTGTCAGGACTGTCCTTTACATGACATGAGCCTGCACTCCTCATTTTTCTGTTCATAGGTGTTACTTTGAGCATGTCTCTAACACACACTTTCCTCACATGGTCTCTTTTTTTGCTTGCACCACTCATCCATCCCAACATTTCCATTTCTGTGGAGCAGATCCTGGATCTCCCGTGGGAGTTAGGCACCTAGATACCTTTGAGCTCGGAGTTTCTAAGTCTCTTTTCCAAATGGGACTTAGGATCCCGAGTCACCTAGACACCAGTGAAAATTTTATCCAAAGCATTTAATTGGCCATTATAGTCTGACTGCTTTGCCCTGCTCCAGTGTAGCACAAGCAGACAGCCTGCTGGTGAATATAGCCCCCAAAGCTTCTTACCCATAATCACTGGTTTGCTAATCTGAACCTTAACTCCAGTTTAACACTGTATTTTGGCTGGGAATTTTTAAATGCCTAAAATAGTGGAGATACTGGTCTGAGACTAAATAAAAATATTGACTGTAATATTCAATTTCACCTATGGATAGCTGCAATATTATCTTTAAAATCAGGTCAGCTTCATCTCAGAAATATATTACCTCAACTTTTTATTCTGACTATAAGGGGACGTCTCTGGAAAAGCTGTCTAGCCTCCTCATCAAGCTTGTAACTCACTGACATCAAGCATGTCTTTATTTTGCCCATCTTTGGATTGCTGTAATAAAAAAAATCTGGCATGGTAAAAAATATCTTGTGATCTTTGCAGCTCATGTAAGCTAGACCAGGAGAATTATAGAGTGCATGCAACAGAGGAATAAACTTCATTTTTTACTTTTACAAAATTGTCAATATTTTTCACTGTTTTCGCTCAGGCAACATTTATTTATTTATTTATTTTAATTTTTGACCATGTCACCTTTTTTTACTCTGTGGTTAATTTTTGGCTCACATGCCACTTAATACTGTAAGTGAAGGACTTCCTATTTTGAACCAAGAAACCTGGTTTAAGGAGTATGGATTGTGCCTTATCTATTCAAAATAGGAATGTCATGCTGTTACTCCAAGCAACTTGTGCAAAATCAAGTCTAACTAGAACGTAGTTGTCCATTATCATGATTTGTTTTGTTAACTAAGCAGTTACGTGCGCTCTAAATGATCTCTTTGACATTTTTGGTAAGTAGCTATAAGTGACTCAAACAAGTTTAGTATTTTCCCTTTTTACTGTCTTTACTCTTTTATTGCTAGTCTTGTCAAATGCACTGATCACGGTGAGTGCAATTTACTGTATATTACTATTTGAGAAAACGTAATGCAAACAATACAGGGCTTTATTTTTCAGTTCATTGTCATCAAAAAGAAAATGATGCACAAGTGGGGAAAATCTGCAGATTTGGAGCATTACGTTCATTTTTGTAAAGCACTTTGAAAATGAAAAGTACTATGTAGACCGTGAGCATTATTATTATTTATGGGCTGGATGTTTAAAGGTGCCTAACTCTCACTGATTCCAATCGGAATTAGGGGCGTAAATACTTTTACAAATCTGGCCCAAAGTCCTTAGTAACACCTGATTCAGACACACTTTTCTTTTACTTGCATGGTGTTTGGGACCTGGGTTATTTTCTTTTGAGCTCTTATGTGACCTTTTTGGTATTTTTATATGAGGAAAAGACATGTTTATCCTGTCTATGGATGAAAATCACTCTTATTATGTACGTGATTCTGCTACCTTGGGGTTGAAGAGCAGCACACCTAATGGTGCTAACGTCTCTATTTGTCATGAAAGCAGTAACTGAGAGCTTAATTTACAGTATATAAATGCTAAAAATGTCCGGCCCGCAGTGTGTTTCTTATGAATACAGGAGAGTCAAAGATGCTTGGGAATATTTGTGCAGCTATGACAATAGCTGCTTTGAAAGACTTTAGAGCTTTCAGAGCACATTTGCTCTGTGTTCTCCTTTGTATGTCACGACAATTAGGGTGTAATTATTGTTGTTAAAAGTTGTTTATATCATGCCATAAACCGATGTGGCATTTGAACAGCTGACGGAAAGTGAGAGGATTAGGAAGAGTTCAGAGGGTGATAGGGGAAGTCGGAGGAAATGGCATCGGAGCTGTAACCAAAAGAAAGATTCTGTAGGTGAGTTCTATGAGCCATCTGTTGAGGCTACATTTACCAGAAGTTCCTTCAGGAAGACAACTGTGGCTAAGGTCTGGGAAAGCCCATAGTGAAGTGAAGCAAGGACTGCCGTCCTGGCGGTGAATTGTTTGAGATTCCAGAAACAATGGAGGAAGCCTTGCTAGAGCCTTTGGGAGTGTTAGAACCTTACTGCACTGTCCAACCGTCTTATTTACCAGGCTTTCCACTGCCTGCTTCCTCCTACCAGCCCTGCATATCGTGTCAAGCAATTAAAAAGATTCTCTACTGTAAAGTTTGAAGACTTGTGTATTAATATCCTGTCGAATGAAAATGCAGTCCCATGGATCTTTCTCATTTCCTTCCATCTGTAATGCCTAAGATATGCTTTATCCAGTTTCATTTTAGTTTATTACCTTACTCTTTTTTATTATTTTTGTTCATAATGAAAACATAGCATAACTCAGATTTGATCATGATCAAATAGAAGTCTTATGATAGCGAAGTTTTTAACATGAAAAAGGAAATTTCAAGCTATTAATATTAAATTACATGGTAGAGAGGGGAAAAATTATTTATAATCATTCTTAATAATAATGTAGGAAATGGACAAGACTGGAGGAGCTTTCTGATTGGCTGAAGAAGGTTCCAGGTTATATGGCTTTGCGGCAACATCTGCAGAACTAGGAATTACTTAGCTTTACCAACATTTATCACCACAGTAAAAGTCAATTATTCAGTTTTGTAAGTGGAATAACATAGGGCAGGTCTTGTGATTGTTGAGTTAAGTGTTTGAGGAATTTGGCCTCTGGCCTCCTATCTCGCCACAAATCCAGGGAGCAAGATTATCTCTTGACAACTGCACAGACTGCTGTATCTCATCCCCGACTCATCAATAATCTCCTAACTTGGGTGTGGGCTCCACAGAGTTTTGCGACGCAGCATCAGTGGTGGTTTGGTCTTTAAAGGCGCCCAGGCATGACGTGACCTAATAGTAGAAAGCTCTGCGGGGTCACAGGTTGAGATCCGCATTGGGTTATTTTTTGTTTGTTTTTCTAATCTGAACACAACATGTCCATTTCCCGAAGGACAAAGTTAGCATTTTATTTTTGCACTAATATTGTTGCAGCCGCATGCCCAGGTTGGGTCCAGTATTGGGTGGGTTTGTAGAGGCTCACAGGGAATCTCCCTTCTCTCTGCCCACCAGGCAGAATCTAGGCACATCCCCACTGGAAAGTGGTAGGTGTAGTGTCCTGTGAATGCCACTGCTCATGCTAGCCACCCGAAAAGTGGATGGAGAGGAGCTATGGCTTTTGCCCCTTAGCACGGGGCAAAAGAGCTGGCTAAGCATAGGGAAAGCACACACTGAACCTGTTGCAAAGATAGCAGAGCTGCCATTGTGTGTGTCTTCAGCATCCTATCCAATGCACCTCTGGCTGCAAAAGCCAGAGCCCATCCCTAGGATATTGCAGTTCTCAGTTTCACAATTATGCAGTTCACAATCAGGCCGGAAGAGAGAGCTTTTCGTTCTGTGTTTGTACAGCACCTAGCACGGTAGGGTCCTGGTCAATCAGTAGACCCCCTACGTGCTACAGGAATACTGATTTAAAATGGAGTGACACCTAAAAGAGGAGATCTCCCCCACACTCATTGAATGAACTCACTGCTGTGAAGAGATGCATTTCCAAAGGGTTGTCGGCACATTGTGTTATGTTAACTGGAGCCAACTCTCCATGCCATGAGCCTGAAGTCCTGGGGTCATCTGATGAAACTTGTCTTAATCAAGATGCCTTGCAGAAAAATAAAGAAGGATCTGAGCACTAAGATGGGGTATTTGGGACTTACGTCCTGAAACTCAGGAGTGGTCCTGTAGGGCGTGAGGGCGGGTTGCCCATCTGAATGGGGAGTCTGCTGACTTCTTGTTGTAGAAAACACAGTGAAGCTTCAGGCACAGTTTGCTTTTGAGTTGCTCGGCATGGGAAGGGAATGGATAGACTTTCCGCTACTCTTGATAGCAGAGACTGCTGGGCAGCAGAACAAGGAGTTCTCTTTTTCCCAAAGCCCTTCACAGCACTTGATCTAAAACCCAATCCATGGCCTTGTTGATAATCTTTACAACTGCACACAGCTAAGCCATTGGTCCACGTCAATCTGGAGGATGGTGTTTCTGCAGTAGTCTTTTGTCTCTCTTTGCATAATGTAGTTTTCATTCGGTTGGACAGCATTGTGTGACTTCAGGTCTCTGAATGAATTCCTTGGCCAGTGCTATGTGGTGGAGCAGGCAGGAGTGCGGGGCGTACAGAGGCAGGTCTGGTAGTTTCAGGAAGGAAAAAGGTTTATTAGTGATCCCTTATGCAGCACAGTGGAGTCAGCAGTAACTGTTCACTCCTGACTGGCGCCCTGAGTCAGTGGGGCTGGGAGGAGGCATGCCAGGGGTGCGGGCAGGGGGCTGCCCTTTTCCTTGCCATGCTCCTTCGGGGATGTCAAACTAAAGCCTGACCCTGTGCCCTTCTGTGGAGGGGAAGGCTTTGCAGGGGTGTGGGCAAAGGAGTCAGTTAAAATGCACTCCTCACACTTCTGGTACTCAGTGTGGGGATTGCAGAACAATTGCAAATCAAGAGGTAGCCCAGTAGATCCACTGGATCCATCTATTTAGAGATCCACCCCCTCTCTGGCCTCCCCAGTGCCTGAGGGAAGATGTGCTATACTAGACCCTGGTCTCTCTTCCACGGCTGTATGTCAGCAGTGCCCCGCAGAAGTCAGTGGACTTAGAGCAGCGTCGCGCCTGGAGAAGTGGGAAGGCCTTGCGTGAGGTGAGCGTCATGGAATTTCCTGGCCACTCCACGGCCCTCCGGAGGGTTTTGTGATGGCAAGAGATGATGCGCCCCTTTGAGGTGAATCTCTGGCTACAAGTGGGCATCACTGGAAGATGGTGACTTTAGCAGATGACTGTAATATGTACCCTTCAAGAGTCCTTAGGGTTGGGTGTGATCCAAAGCCCATTAAAGTCAATGGGAGCCTTACGAGATTTTGCACTCATGTTGAGCTCAGAGTTAAACAACTTGTGTCTTTATTATTTTGTTTCTTACTTTAATATGGCCAGCTGTTGCACTTAAACTCCAGCAGGGGCACAGCTTTTAAAATGACACTGTCTTTTAGGTGCAACTGTTCTAAGCACTGTTTTTTTTGATGGCTGACACCTTAAAATTGGCTAACCGACATTAAGGCATTGCTGCAGGAGCGGGGAAATCAGTTCTGGGCCAACAGCTTGTATGTCAAGTTTTGAATGAAAACAATCCTGGAAGATACGGTTAATAAAGGCAATGTCAGTTCACCCTGAGCTTTAGCAGGTGGCTAATGGGCATTAGGGCCATCTGGGAATTGTTCTTCGCTGGGCAGCAAGCTCTCTCAGATCTCTGCAAGTCTTGGGTTCTGTGCTGCTCCTGCTCTTCCTTTTACCAGTGTGTTTTTCTCTCCTGATCTTGGTTGGTTTCATTTAAACAGCTCTGCAAATGCTTTACTGAAGCTCTTGAAGTCATTACGTTGAGTGAGCTATGTATGCAAAGGACGGTTCCAGTGGCAGCTCTGACTGACATTCAGGTGGGTGTTTTTCACAGACTCCTGTCTCCAGCCCGTTTGACATGCTGTAATCTAATGCTAGTTTCTTTCATTAGCTTGGCACTCCTACTTGGAATATAAAAGTGCATCCTAAAAAACCCGATTAGTCAATTGTCAGCGTGCTCCAATTATACTAGCTCTTAAATGCTTGGAGATAATTGCCAGTCACTGAAAAGTTAGTAGGATGCCTTGGGCAATCAGCTATACTTGACTTCTTGACTCCTTTTCCCATTTATATGGGGTCAGAGGTGCCCATGATTCTTTGCCATTTCATATATTCCGTGGCATGAGTTCATAGGTCTTGGCGTTCCTTTCCTTTTCTCTTCCAACTTCTCTTGACAGTGTCTTCCCATTCTATTCTTCATCTTCCCCATCCTTTCTTGATGTCTTCTTTCTCCCATGGTTTCTTTGCTGGTCATTCTTCGATTCTTATCACATGTCCAGCCCACCTCAAACGTGTGCTCTCCAGCCTTTCTATCGCTGAGAGACCAAGTTCACAATCCCCTTAATTACTTCTTAATTTCTACTTGTCACTTGCCTGCCAGTCCCAGTATATCATTTTCTACTAGCAGTATAATTTTTTCTTCCATTTGTTTCCAAACCACAGAGCAGGCAGGGGCACATACATGCAGGATAGGGCATCCAAACAGTCAAAGTGAGAAGTCGTGGTGCTTGCCAAGGACAAGGTGGTGGTGGTGGTGGCCGTAGGGAATTTTGGTGAGGTTTCAGGGATGTGCGTCATAGAAGAGTTGTGGCACACAGCTGGCTAGAGCGAGAGGAAAGTGCCCGTTCCAAACTCTTCCGTCCTCAGCCAAGTACTGCCTCTTCCCTCTCCTCTCCCATCCTCCTCCCCTCTTTCAGAACAAAAACAAGGACATACCATTCTCTCCGCTTCCAGCTGGGTGAAGCAGCTGCCAAAGCAACCTCCTGGGCTTTGTTTGGAGAGCTGATCCAAGCCACAATTGCACAAGAGATGTCATGACGTTGGCTTCAAAGACATTTACATTTGGGAAGGACAGTGTGTGAATGGTCCCAGCTGGAGATTTTGTCTTCTTTACCCATATGCATGGTCTGTTTTCAACCTTCACTCTATTTCTAAGTAAGTCCTTCACTCTAGTATTGCACAATGAACAGTCATTTACAGTATGTCTTGGGTGATGCACAATGTAGCAAGATATATGAATGGTTCCCCAAAGGTACCAGTAAAACCAAGGTGCCTGGGCTGCAGAGAGTGGAGATACTTTTGTCTTGACTGGGGCCTTACCATCCAGAGAATTGGCGTTAGGCACATGGATGGGGAGGAGATTTGAAGCTCTGTTCTCCTCCTGTGGCCTCCCAGTTGAAAATATTTCCAAAAGATTGAGATTGTCTTGCTTTGTTTTGATGCAGGCAGCATTAGAAATAGCAATCACCAAAAGCATTATTTCAAAAATGTGAGTGTTGGGCACTGCTGATTACCTGCTATTTTGATGTCTGTGTAATTCCTGAGCAAACAGCTCCAGCATAATAATTAGCATAGCTCTCGTGAAATCAATGGTCCCGTTTCTGTGGTAGAGTGAATCAGTGCAGCTCAGTCAATGGGCCATATCCTCAACAGAGGTAATTCAGGGTAGCTGAGTCAACTGTTGCTTTCCACCAGCTGAGAATCTGGCCCATTATCACGACTGATATTCTACAGTGTTGTTCAGAATTTTTAAAAACAGGTTGGACAAACAACTCTTAGGAATGGTCTAGGTTTACTTGGTCTTATCTCAGCACAGAGGGCTGGACTGGATGACCCTTCAAAATCCCTTCCAAATTTACATTTCTATGATTCTGTAATAATTAATAACTTGGTACAGTAGTCTGCATAAACATTGGAAAGAAATCTTTTGAGATTTGTCCATCACTTGTAATAAATAATATACAGTTTGGAATCCTTTCTGTTTCTTTCCAGGTGATTTCAACAGTGCATGCAGCACTGACATGGTGGGGGTATTATGAACCGTATACAGATTATTACAAGTTAAAGGTGAAACTGTCGTTTAAACAAGCATAAAAATAATTGTCCTTGGAAGTATTACTTAGATGTCTCTTTCCTGAGCTTAGTTAAAAATGTAAAAAGCCATTACAGCACTTTTATCTTGTGCTAAGTACCATAGAAAATAGACAAGAATGCACGGAGAGAAAAGCTCTTCCATTTTAGCATTTTTGTAAAGAAAGAAAACTAATATTCTGAGCTGATGCTGAGACACATTCTAAACATTTACAAGTATTTTTGCCTCCCAGTGCAAATTAATTACTAATTGCCCTTTATGTGATGTGTTGAAATTAGTTCTTTCTTGCTCGCCATTGCCTTAGACATCTCGCCGCCCACTTCTCCAGGAGGTCAGGGCTTCGGCCTCCTCTGGAATCCCAAATGAGGTTTCTCAGTCAAGCGTAGCAAAATCTAATCTCAGCCAGAGAAAAAGAAGAAAACAGACCAGAAAATGATCTGATTTTCCGATTTCATGGCCAAGGTTACCCTGGGAAGTGCCGAAAGTGGCATTTAGAGCCCGTAACTAAGGCGGTATGCCAAACTAAGCACTAATAACAGAGCAACCGTGTGGAAAGATACCACTTTAACAATTTTACAGTTGCTAAGTGTGAAAATTGTAGTGTGGGCAAGCTGCTGAAATCTGTGGCAATTGGTTCGAAGAGCTGGAACTGATGCTCAACGAGAAAACATTCTCGGGCCTTGTAACTTTTAACCACTGATGAAGTCAGCATCTGCTTTAGCTGTTCAAATGTAAGGTTGAACAGCTTCATTAGAGATATAGTATTTCTGTGGTAATAAAAAAAACAAAACAAAAAACCACTGCTGCACTGGAAGAGTGGGGCCAGGAGGGACTGATGGGGCTGATGTGATGCTGTTTTGTCACACAGCTCTAAGGGAGGGGGAGAAATAAGTGACTGTGGTTTAATAATGATAGAGTTCCCTTCATAATGAGGAAATGCTAGGAAAATACCTGAGACTCCTGTAAGAGATGAAGAGATACTGTGGTGATCAAAACTGTTTCTTTAGATCTGGGTGAGAGAACTGTGGGTTCTCAAGCAGCCCCCACACCTTGGCCACCATGGGGCAGCTCACCCAGAACTCCTGAAAGCAAGGGGGTAGTGGAACCCCTCTCAGAGGCACCATCCCCAAGGACCCTGATTGGAAGGACGATGACCAGCCCCAGTTATTGGCCACACCAGACTGTTTAAGCCAGAAGGAGGCATGGAAAGTTGTCTGAGCAACTGGGAGACTTCCTGACTGGCTGCTGTATTGGGCCTGACTCTTGTTGATTCCTGGTTTCTGAGTCCAGCTCTCACCCCTGGGTGGACTCTGACCACTAGGGATGATCACCCCTGTTTTGACCACTAGGTCAGACTGCCCACATCCCGGTCCTGACAACCATTGATGTCCCACCATTTTCTTGCTACTCCTTAAGGGAGAGGATTTCTCTCAAAGGCTGCTTTCCTTTCCAGTCACCATCCCACCCCTTCCCTGCACCGTACAGGCCCTGATCCAAAAATAGATCCCACTGAAGGTCACACACCACAAATAGGCCCACTGAAGTGCATCTAGTTAAGCGTGTGCGTACGGCTTTGCAGGATCGGGGACTTAAAGTACGTGGTCACGTGACAAAAGCTATATTAAGGACAGTTTTGAAGAGACAGGCCGGGGATGAGCAAGCTTGAATGCGGTGGATGTAATCTCCCCATGCTGCTTTGCACTAGAGCTGGGTGAAGACTTTTCTTTTTTTTTAAATCAATAATTTTTATTCAATGAACTTTTGTCTTTTGTCAAATAAATGAACGGTGAGCGTCTGACCAGCTACGGAGTCAGTTGAACCCCACCACAAATCTTAATAGAATAAATTCTGCAAGAACCTCCACACCCTAAAGGACAAATAATGGGCCAGGCCATCCTCTTCTGTGTTCAGAACCAGTGCAGGGGCTTTTAGTAGGACGAAATCTCCTCACGCAGATCCCCTTCCCCCCATATCTCATCGATGGGCTGGAGTTTGCTCCCTCCCACAGAGAATACAGAGGGCCCATCCCGAGGTCACGCAGCGGCCACGTGAGGCCCTGTGGTTGCAGAGCTCCTCCAGCTCCCAGCCAGCCTGTGTCCCTGCACGGCCCCATTGAAGCCTGGTATACAGGTGTCCATGGTGACTGAAGCAGCGTTGCAGGACTCCCGGAAGTGCTCTGGGAGACACGGCCTTGAAGACTGCTGGTTCAAAGTGCAGTGGACACACGATGCCTTCAGCAGACACGTCCCTGCTGCATCTCAAACGATCTCTCGGTGGAGCACATTTCTTTCCCCACGGCTGTGGCACGGTTGGTTAAGGGGGCAGAGGCGGGACTCGCTGGGTGACATGCCGTGGCCTGCATTCTGCTGGCGCTCAGACTAGATGATTGTGAGAACCCTCCTGGCCTGAGGTGGGAGAAGAGCTATGGAAGCTAAAGGATAAGGTTGGCACATGAACAGACGGGGATAAAATGGCCATGAATTAATTTAGGCTGAAAATTAGAAGCAGAAGCAAGGATCTGGAGCAGCCTCCCAAGATGGATCTAGCTTTAAAATGGACCTCAGTAAGTTTCTGTGTGGGATTATATGCCTAGGCTGCCTGTGATAGTCGGGGACTGGAGTCAGTGACCCAGGAGGGCCCTTCCAGTGCTGTATAACTTAAAATATATGCACATATGAAACCTTTGGGCATAAGGCACCACAGGTCTGATCCAAGACCCATTGAAGGCAAGGGCAGTGGCTGGATACTCTGCAGGTTTTGAAAGTCAGATCACTTAAGTGCCCAAGTATGGATTTAAGAGCCTAACTTTATGTACCTATTTTTGAAAATATTGCCCTAAGTCTACTTATATTGCTGCGTGTCTTGGGGAATTAGTACTGCAGATCACGGGTGGTGTGCTGGTGGAGGGCCTAGCCCTTAGCTGTATTTGAAAATTTGTTTCTAACCCTTGGCTTACAGGAGAGTATTATGTACTAAGCACAGCTCGGGAACTCTCAAGCATTATCCATTTTTTTGTTGACATTTCTATTTATGGGTGTTCTAATGCATTTCTGCCATCGCGTCTTTTCTCCTAACAGTTTCCAGTCTTGCCTTTTAAACATGAAGATCCCAACGAAGTTACGTTAGAGAGACAAAATGATGAGTTGCCAGCAAAACAATATATCACATTTGTGCAAATCCCTTACAGTGAAATAACCACGTGCAATGTCCATGCGTCACATTTGCAGAAAGAGAAATCCACAGTGTCACATTTCTTAATGTTGCTCTGGACAAAAGAATGAAACTTGGCGTGCTCTCCCACAGTGCCACGCTCTCGTATCTCAAGGAAAATCAAAACAAATCGCCCAACACTCAGCAACACATGCCGTAGAATGTCCCATAAAATCTGAATAATGGCTGGAGCGGTCGGGCAGGGTGAAGTCCGTTGTTGTAGCAGCTGCAGCCTCTCTACTCCAACTGTGAATGGTACTCATACAGTGAGACAGGGATCTGTGTAAAAGCCCTGACCTGTCCCTTTCACTGCTTCCGTTGTGGCCTTCCATGCCTCTCTCTACGAGACCGAAGCAGATACCTTCCATGGTGCATAGAGTGTCAATGGGCAGCTCGGCCCAGCTGCTGTGCCCTAATGGTCGTCTTTTCTAGCCCCTGTGTAGGGCTCAGGTGGTGCAGAGAGGAACTTGTGCTTAGGGTGAATTTCACATGCAAAGCATGAAGGGCCAAATGCTGCCTCCTCATGAAAATCCTGAGGAAAGTGGAAATCTTCCAGGCACTGGACTGTAAGAACATTGCCCTGCATCTGGTGGCGTGGCATGGGGCACCTGCTCATTACCTCCTCTGTGCCCCCTGGTTGGGTGGTCATGCACAGTGGCAGAATCAGTGACCACTTCTCTGCACTGGCCATCATCCAAACGTCCCGTGCGCTGCTGCGGAGAGAGGCTGTGTGGTGGAAGAGGCGTGCAGATTGCTTCTCTGCACCCTCTCTCTGCACTGTAGAACAGGGTGTGTTTAGGACCTCCTGTGAGTTTGCAGAAAGCGGATAGAATAAGAAAATGCAGTCCTAAGACAAAATAAAGAAGGGGAGAAGTGGAGGGGCAGGAAAAATATCATGACCAGCTCCTCAACTTCTATTTTCTGAAACCCCACTGAGTTCTATAGTATTCTGTGAAACACAGTCTGGAAAAAGAAATCTTAAGTGTAAGGTGCAGTGTTTTGTTTGGCTGCCTTGCCGTCTCTTTCACAGCGCAGGGAATTAGCAGGTGTAGGCCTAGGTGAAGAGAAGTGTTGGATACCAGCATATTGGAAAACATGGCTTTTGTTCTTGTTTGCTGTGTTTTAACTGTATGGGTAACACTGGTGGTGCTGGGGAAATCAGATCATTAGCAGTGTGTTATACGCTGTATGCAGAATTGTAAGCTTGTAATTTATTTGCAAACAAAATAGTCTATTGGTTTCTTTGAAGAGGTCCTGTATTGACACCTTAGCTTAATTTCAGACATGCTCAGTAAGGAACTGTACGTACCCTTCTGAAGATTTTATCCAGTCAGCCATTAATCTTGTGTTCTGAACCCACTTTGTAGGACTCCTCTCTCTGGGTAAGAGACTTCCTGGTGACAAGGAACGTTGGACATTTGATTTTGTATTTCTGGACATTTTTCAAATGATAGAGCATCCCTGGCAGGAAATAACCCCCCCTCCCCCCGATCGGTCTGGGAAAATATGTAAAAATGAAGCTAGCTGATATTTAAAACAGGCCACACTTGAATAACTTCTCACTGCTAGGGGTCAAGAGGAGGGTCAGGATATATGCATGTGGATAATATAAATAAATATGTATCATGCAGAAATGACAGAGCAGCAGCATCGAGTTAATTCTCTGTTAGGGAAAGACAGATTTCAGTGCTGTGGTATTTTGCCCCATTTATTTTACATTTTTCCTTAGCGTTGATTGTTAAGTTTCTAACTTCAAGCATGCCATTGCTCCTTGACATTGTTTCCAAGGGTTTCTCCTGGTATCTTTGTTGCTAAATTCTGCATGATCCTGCTGTCCTGAAATAAGGATATAGGCTGACCTCCGATCCTTTATTTTAAGGCACCCTATATTATTTCATTGATTTGTCCCTAAGGGTGACTACTTGACCCTTGTTTTAAGCGATGCCCTGTGACCACTATAATCATAAGTTGAAGCTTGTGACAATTGCACTGTATATTTGAGGGCAGTAGAAATGTACACTTGAGAGGAAAACATATGATTTGCTAAGAGAAATAGGTCTCCCTAAACTACCACTTAAATTAAATTTTTGTCCCTTATTTTTCATGTGATATTCCCTTATTTCCATCCAACAAAGGTGGTCACCATACATAAGTGCCTATACTGGCTAAATTCTGCCCCTTGGCACATCGCTTCACACCTGTTTGGCTGGAATCACCCAAGGAATAAGCAAGCACAATTCACTGAATGAAATTCAGTGGGTTGCTTTCACTAATAGTAGGAGTGAATTCAGTTAGTTAACTTCAGTGAGGTTGTACAAGAGTAACTATTGGCTCAATTTTTGGTAGAAATTCACCAAAAAAAACCCTGATTTTTGATAGAAGTTTGTGATGTTTTGACAAATTAGAAATTTTCAAACAAAATTAACATTTTGTGCAAAAATGTTAATTTAGGGGAAAAAAGATGAGATGGAAAGTTTTCAGCCAACTAGTTAATGCTGAGTCTTAGTGCTTTGGTATAAAGACATCCAAATAACCCTGGATCCAAAAGACACAACAGTTCCATCATCAACAGCTG
Source organism: Mesoclemmys tuberculata (assembly GCA_007922155.1). Classification (NCBI taxonomy): domain Eukaryota; kingdom Metazoa; phylum Chordata; order Testudines; family Chelidae; genus Mesoclemmys; species Mesoclemmys tuberculata. Next base: position 30,183,919 of record ML675617.1, read on the forward strand.
GTGGGCTCCTCCTCCTTGTTCCTCATCTGACATGTAGCATTTTGAAAAATTGTGCAGACTTCTGGGAGCATTTTTCTTTTGCAGTGATTGCCTCTTTCTGCTGTACAGATCCTAATTTTCATGTGATTTTCATTACTAGTCATTTTCCTGGGTTGCCTCTCATAGTTACACCAAGGATAAGATGAGAAGATGAAAGGTGCAGACTCCTAATACAACCAACTATAGTGCAACTAACATCATCTTGACAAGAAGGGAATTATAGGGCTGGGTTTTGGGGGGTTACAGGGAGCAAAGCAAAAGGCGAAATTAACATTGGACATCATGTGGGTAATGGTTTTCTTGCGTTTCTTTCCTATAAAGACCATGAAAAAGGCATAGAGATGACACTTTCTAACGATGATGTAATTGTCGTGAGGTCATAGATGTGAGAGAAATCTTCCCCTTATCCAGAGACAGTTCAGTTCCTATGGCAACAGGTGAAATCTCAATCGGATTTCCCAACCAGCACTGAGGGAAGCAAAGAGAAAATTCAAATTCTCTTTCTATATGCGTCATGTAAATACGCAGCTTTCTCCTATCACCAAGAAGGCACGGTGCACAGATTGCAGGAGATACGTAGGACTTTTCAGCCCTCATTGCAACAGAATTGCTGATTAGTTCCTTTTGTGTCAGCTCCGATTCAAGGTTTCCATCCCTAACAATGCCCACTAGCTGCATCATCTCTCCAGAGACAATCAGTTTATTGTGAATTGATCAATCAAACAATTCACATCAGGGTGGCCTGACCCTAAAATTCCCCCATGTCACTATGGTAAATAGATTACTGGGAGACGGGACTAGAATATAGATGAAAAAAATGTGCAAGTTCTAGTTTGCTTTTAGATATAGGCACGTCCACTTGCTCTGGAGTGCTAGATGTGTCTGTCTCACGGCTATACTATGCCCAGAAGGGCAGTCCAAAACAGAGGTCTCAAGGTATTTTGCTGTCTGTGAATTTCGGACAAAGCTCATTTCTCATCTCACACCACTCATGTTTTACTTCAATAAGAGCAGTCAGTTCACTCCAGCGCCCAGCCCCAAGAGATTCAAGGTAACTGTTCCCTCTGGGAGACAGGAGACTCTCCCATGGCTACATGAAAGGTCTGTAAAGACAAGAGACCTTCCAAAATGGAATCTACTTGGCCATTTGTATCATCCGGTAGCTAAGGGAATCCCCCGTGTTGCTAGACCTGCAGGACGTGTCATGCGGGAGAATGCTCTGACTACAAAATGAATTTTGGTTGCTGCTGTAATCTTCGCTTTTTTTCTTAATCTGCTCCCAACTATGGCCATTTCCATTCTTCTCCTTGTGTCATGCGTTCCACAGTGAGACATGAATTTGGTTTTCTCTTCTCCTTTGTAACAGCAGGCTCTGCTCTGGTACATTATAAGGTAATTTGCTGGCACTGCTCCAAAGATATGCTTATGGCAACAAACATCAGCGGCTACAACAGCTATTTACTGCGTTGCACATCCCAATCGTATAGGCATTTTGGGTTGGATTTTTGCAAGTGGATTTGCTTCAAGAGCATCAGGCAAATGTAACTATCAGAACAATTTAAAAAAAATCTGTAAGCGAAGTACGGAATAAAGGGACCTTTATCTGCAAGGGGGTCCTCCCACTTACCTCCCCCAGGTGCAGGGTTAAAAGTTGTTATAGGAGGTCAAGGACATGTTTGGCGTTTGCCACCAATGCGCATACATTGTCCGCTGAGGACCAAATTCAGGAAGTTGGTTTTTTTTTCCCCTCTTTTGAAGACCTTGTTAAAGCCTGTGATTGCCTTGCCACCCAGTAACAGGCCAATAACGAGAGGCTTTTGATGGCTGTCATTCTGCGAGAGACGTGAATGAAGTTAGATGACAGTGATAAATTGCTTGCCATGTCGGCTGCGGAAGGGGTTAGGACAGGGCAATTGTCTGCCTGAAGCAATGTGGAGCAGGTGCACATCCACCTTCACGCACTAATAGGAAGTGTATTATATTACTCTTAATCTGTGCGTCCGTGTGTGAGAGCGCGAGCTGCTAGATATTGCTGGCTTATTATTGTGTAATGGAAATCCTTAGAAGGTGCCGTGTTTATAACAGACATCAATATGTTAATTTCTCCAGTAAACAGGATTTGCCTCAGCTGAATTTCTGGCTCTATATCTCTTTCCCTCACTTCCTTCCCCCTTCCCCTATGGCTGTGTAGCCAAATCTCTATTCCAAGCAACTCTCAAATTATCAATCTGTGGCAGAGTTATATGGGCCAGAACATTTTAAAAGGATCCTGCTGGCTAAGTAAATTCAGGAAGTTTCCTTCAAAATAATAAAGGTTCTGGAGCTCCTAGTGCCTCTAGTCCAAATACATTTGTAAGTAAATCTTTAATTGGAGATATTTCCATGCTCCAGAGCAGGCCAAGCCAAATTGTTGCTGACGATCTACAAAGGGCTTAAATTTATCATTGTCAATTAGCTGCAACACTTCCCCTCTCCATCCAATCTCTCCACATCAAGGTTTTGCCACTGATTTTAAGGATACGATTGCTCCAGAGGACCTTCTCTACATGAAAGAATGGATGGAAGGAGAGCTCTCTAGATAAGCTTGACCAAGCTTGCCTCACAGCCATTGCTGTGGGAGCTCTGGAGCCAGCAAATCTGTAAGAATCTGATCCTGTAATTCCTGGAAGGAGGAGATGGTATACCAGTTCTCATACAATCTGAACCCAGGAGAGGTCTGTGTCATCATATCTAACAAAAGAAAGTGATGATAATTTTTCAAGTTGGAAAACGAAATCCCTCTAGACATTGGAGGAACTGTACTTTGTTCAGAGCCAGGCTAGGTTTCCTACATGTGCCCCAGAGGAATGTTTTGAAAATATTATTCAATTTCTTAAAATAAGTTTGAGGAACAGACATAGGGAGACCTCTCAGAACGTACAAAATTCGGGGAAGGACATTTTCAATATACTAGCTTTACCGCATAAATTGAGGATTAAGAAACTCCATCTCCTCAAATTGCTAGCCCCTTGAACAATAATTGGTCTGTATTTATCTTTAGGGTTGTCCTGCATATTTTTGGGAATTGGTATTCCTAAATATTTCATGTAAGAAGATTGCCCTTGGAAGTCTGTCTGAGAAAAGGCCTTTGTGGGCCTATTTGTTAATGCCTAGGTTTTCTGATTTACCCCAATTAATTTTAAATTGAGACTGAGAGGAGTCCATTCATACTGATAGTGGCTACAAGGTTAGGGATGGTAACGTCCACTTAGGTACTAATACAAGAACATCATACACATAGAGCATAATGATGTGCTCTGTTTGGCCCACCCTGATACCAGGAATATGTTGATTTGCTCGAGTGGCAGTGTCTAAAGGCTCTAGAGCTAAATCAAACAGAAGAGGAGAAAGGAGGCAGCTCTGCCTAGTACTTTTCTGTAATGGAAATGGGGCAGAAATAACACTATTGGTAACTATCCTAGAAGTCAAGTTAGAGTATGTGTTCTTAATCCAAAAATACATTGGGTACATTAGCAAATTTTGCTAATAAATGAAAAAGATAATCCCAGGCGATGAAGTCAAAGGCCTTTTCGTCAGCTAAAGAAATGACAGATAAGCGTTCTTTAGAATCTTGATGTGGCGATAACATCAATCAGTTGCTGTAAATTATCTGAGCAAACAAAATTTTAAGTATATCAGAAGCGGGAATCCTGCCAAACAATCAGTGGAGCCACTGGGCGATCAAAGGAATAAAGGAGCATTCAGGAAAGACAAAGCTGTTGCAGAGAAGGTAAATGAATTCTTTGCATCAATCTTCACTGCAGAGGATGTGAGGCAGATTCCCACAAGCGAGCCATTCTTTTTAGGTGACAAATCTTGAAGAACTGTCCCAGATTGAGATGTCAGTAGAGAAGATTTTGGAAAAAAATTGATAAATTAAACAGTAATAAGTCGCCAGGACTCAAATGTGAACTACCTATCGCATAAATCAGCCTCTGTACCCAGTGACTGGAGGATTGCTAATACAATGCTGATTTTTAGAAAAGGCTTCAGAGGCGGTCCTGGCAATTACAGGCCAGTAAGCCTAACTTCAGTACCAGGCAAAGTGGTTAAAACAATAGTGAAGAACAAAATTATCTGACACGGAGATGAAGTTGGAAAACATAATCCCAACTACATGTACAAAATGATGGGGTCTAAATAATCTTTCTGGGTATTGAAGTTAAGATGACTGGTCTGTAATTCCTTGGGCTGTCCTTATTCCTGTTTTTGTAGATGGGCATTGTATTTACCCTCTTGCAGCCCTCTGGAATCTCTCCTGTCTTCCATGATTTTTCGAAGATAATCACTAATGGCTCAGATATGTGCTCGGTCTGCTCCTTGAGTATTCTAGGATGTATTTTATCAGACCCTGCTGACTTGAAGAAATCTTTCTTTCCTTTAGAAATGTTTTTTTCCTTTAGACTTACTCCTCATGGGATCTTACCTATCAACCCCCCGAGTTTGGTAAAGTCTGCCTTTTAGAAACTGATTATTTTTATTCTGCTCTTTTCCCTCCTGTCATTCCTTAGAACCATGAACTCTTATCACTTCATGATCACTTTAACCCAAGCTGCCTACTGATTTCAAATTCTCAACCACTTCCTCCCTATTTGTCAAAATCAAATCAAGAACAGTCTCTCCCCTAGTTGCTTTCTTCACCTTCTGAAATAAAAAAAAAAAGTCTCCAACGAATCTCAAGAACTTTTTGGGTAATCTGTGCCCTGCTTCATTATTTTTCTAACAGATGTCCGGGTAGCTGAAATTCCCCATCACCACCAACCTCTGTGCTTCAGATGGTTTTGTTAACTGTTTAAAAAAAGCTTTAACTCCTTCTTCTTTCTGGTTAGCTAGTCTATAGTAGGCCCTACCATGAGGTCTCCCTTGTTTTTCACCCCTTTTATCCTTACGAGATACTTTCAACAAGTCCGTCTCCTATTTCCATCTCAACCTCAGTCCAAGTGTATACATCTCGGATTTACAAGGCAAAAATTGGGGTTGAGAAAGAATTTTCCCCCAGGACAGATTGGCGGAGGCCCTGGGGGGTTTTCACCTTCCTCTGCAGCATGGGGCATGGTTACTTGTTGGTGGATTCTCTGTACCTTGAAGTCTTTAAACCATGATTTGAGGACTCAGTCTTAGGTTAGGGTCTATTACAGGAGTGGATGGGTGAGGGTCTGTGGCCTGCATTGTGCAGGAGGTCAGACTAGGTGATCAAAATGGTCCCTTTTGACCTTAACGTCTATGATTCTATAATTGCTCCCTTTTTCCCCTGCCTGTCCTCTCTGAGCAAACTGTCCTGCGTATTATCCCACCAAGTCTTTGTGATGCCAGCTATGTCGACAAGGGTATCAGTTCTCTGTTCTCTCTGTTTCTTTTTTAAAGCTGATGAAAGCTTTAAAAGCTGACCAAAGTGTGGCAGCTGATGAAACAGTGGAGGCATTTGAAGAAAAAAAATCTAACTCCTGCTGGATAGACTTAACAAATGATGCATCAAACTGCAGAGCGGTATTTAATCTCCACATTTTAGTTGGGGGTGCACATCCTGGGGCCTAAAAGCCTTGTGTAGAAGAGCATGGTCAGATGTAGCAACGGTTTCAGTGCCACAGTGATAGAATTGATCAAGTCTTAAGACACTAAAAAATAGTCCTATTTGAATATGCTGGATGAGTTTCAGGAAACAAAACTAAACAAAGCAAAAAACCTATAGTCTCTGGCCATGGTATTACCCTATTTCCACACTTTTATAAGCCTAAATCTGCCTGTTATGTTTGAAGTACTAGATGCATATTCGTGTTTCCATGTGGCGATGGAAAGGATTTATCAAGGACGGAGTCTAAAGTTCTGTTAACGTCTCCATCTATAAAGATAGGATGGTGGCCATGTCATTTATACTTACGGTCACTGTGTTTTGGTCCATAGAGACTGGCAAAGATGGCTATAGAATTGCCAATTTCAGCCTTGAGGATAGTAAATCTGCCCCTATTTTCAGACCTTGTGCTCAAAATATAAGCACTCAAATATTTACATGTTAGCGTAACAATGCCCCTTGCTTTAGAATTAAAGCAGCTATAAATGGGGAGGCTTACCCAGTCTCTATTTAGGTTACAAGCTTCAGGTTCTGTCCACTGTGTCTCCTGGAGCATGGCAATGTGAATATTCTCTTTTTTAAGCATTGGGCATATATTTTTTGTGTGTAATAGTTTTATTAAAACCCTTTATATTCCAGGAAACACATTTAATGATCTGAGCCACCATTTGAAATATTTACAGGATAAAATATAAAGTCGCTTTGCCAATAAATGAGAAATTTGATTTTTTTTTTCTGATCAGCATACAGTTCTGTCACATATAAGCAGCACACGTTATATAATCCAGGGCTAAGGTATTGCTTGCTGGTACATATTCCACAGGAATGGGAAGGAAATTCCCAGCATAGGAGCATAATTGTAACAGGGCCGAAAAGGGACTTATTTAAGTGAAAGAACAAAACTGAATAGATAGTGGAACAAGAAATACATATTAGTGCCATACAATCAGAAAGAAGAATCTGTTTAAACAGTCCAATTGCCCCCCCCCAACATACTTTACACCTGAGGGGAGGAGGGGGAACAAGGTGAAACTTAGAGATCCTCAGAGTCCTGGGGGCATCAAATATTACGACTATAGTGAATCATCTAATACCAGTAGACCTTGATACATTAGTACATAAGGGCACACCATCTAAAAGGCAGTGATTGAAAAAATTATAATTACTAATCAAATGATTGGCTTTACATTAATTCTCATTTCCCGTGAGTTAATTCAATAGGAGGCAATTGATGACCCTTTAAACCTTCAACCCCAATGAGAGAGGGAAAGAAATAAAAGGAACTAACACATCAGTATGAACTAGTGCCCATCAACTTCTTTTGAGGAGCCATATCAGATCTCTGAAAGCAGTATATAAATTCTATCCGATCAGACCCTTCCATAGATATCTCCTCTTGCAAAGGAGGAGTGTACAGATTTTTTAGGTATATTTCTGCTTCCTGAGGAGAACTGAATGATACTGCCTTCTCACCATTCTTAATAGGGAGTGTTTCTGGGTATTTAATAAAATATTTGAAATCCATCTTCCTGGCCAGTTGTTTTGTTTGGTTAAAAGCTGCCTCACTGCAACCACATCATTGGCATAATCTTGAAAGATCAGTATTTTAATTGCTGGTTCTCCCCATAACAGCTCCTTTTATTTCCTCCAGATTTCTGCCATATGAGCTCCTTAGTGGTCAGCTTCAGGATTTCACAATCAATGCTCCAGCCAGCCTCCTGGATCTGGCTTGGAGCAAGGGCCGGTAGGCTCATTCTGTATTAAAACAAAAATGTACCGGCAGATCCAACAACTTAGTTAGCAGATTTAGGGAGAAATTTAGACTGTTTACCTTTCTGCTTTCCCACAGGGTCACCGGCAATCCTAGTGTGAGCAGCTTTCTACATCGATTCGTTTAGTCTTAATAGTCTTGATACCATTCCTGTTCTTCGTAACCCGTAATTTGTTCTCTCTGAGATCATCTTCCACTTCAGAAATTCAGTGTTCTGCATCACGCATCAATCTGGATAGAGCCTGTAGTGCGCTCCGAATCTCGGGCATGGTGGCTTGTCAGGTGGAAATGGTAGATTGAATTTCAACGGTATCTGCAGTGTTCCACAGTTGGAGTTCGGCCATCAGGTGCATTCCAGGCTCAGGCAGCTCTTCATCTGTAGACGTGGGGAAGCCGATCTCCTCTGGTCTTGTGGTGATTTCAGATTTGGAGAGGAAGATGCAGCGCTAGAGGGTATCTTGGGGGGCTCAGTAGTCAGGCACAATACTTCTCGAGATTGGATGCTGGGTGTCAAGGGGCTGATGTTTGCGGATTCCCCATGGGCTGCTTCAGAGCTCGAGCAACCTGCATCCGACTGGGTTGCGGCATCTTCTGGTGTGATCCCCTTCTCCTCCTCCTGCTCTCTCTCCTTGCCTTGCCTTGGGGGCTACCCCCAAACGGCCTTTTGCTATATGCTGCCAAACAGGTGAGGGTGGCGACTGACAGGAGAGGATTTGTGAGAGGAGGCAGCAGAAGGGTGGAGAATAGACAGCTGTCAGACTGACCGTTCCCCACGGAGCGGTCAGAAAGATGGCGCAATGTCCTGGAGTAGGTTGGTATTCCTTGGTAAGGGTGAGGCATATCCCATAGGGTAGACTTTAGGAGGTGCAGCCTTCTAAGGAATACAGCGTTCCTTTGGAGGGGACAGGGCATAAGTTGCCACCCTTGCATTTCAGTTTTTACTGACAGGAAGAACTAAAATAGATTTTTATTTTTTATTTTTTTACTGACACAGTCAACTTTTCCCTGCCATCACTAAAAATACCATCAATGACGCAATGACATTGCAAAAGTACATACTCGCTCGCAATGCTCTGGACACAGGAATTCGGAATTACGGAATTGTTTTAGCTGCTGGTAAATCAGTCAGGTTCTTTGGGCATAGGCAATCATAGAAAACAGGAAAAGGATAAAGTCATGGTCAGGGTAGTTTTATGATACATGAAGCGATTGTGAACGACGGCAACAATCAACGTCAAAATACAATATGTTTTATTTCTTCCCAATTTCACAGACATTTTCATTTATTTACAGGTTTACAGACAGTGTTAAAATTGTCCATTCTTTTACTGACTGACTGTAAATTTACAGACGGGTGGCAACCCAGGTTAGGACTTGACCCGTGAAAATAACCTGAAATTCCCATCGTGATCGCTCATTGTGTTAGAAGGCTGGGGCGACTGCACAACATCATGCCATGTATGCAAAACCAAACGTCTTTAACTGAATCTCTATCCTGTCAGCCCTGTAGCGTTTACATGTCATTTCATTGCATTCCCCTCCTTTCTCCTCTAGCCAATGCATAGTCACTCCCTTCGAGCTTGTCACGTGGCTGGGTTTTGAGCTGCAGCCACCTGCCAGCAAAAGACGATGGAGTTAAAGATTTTCCCAGTTCCACTCAGCATTTGAAATTTGGAGAATGTGAATTTTACTTTGTTTTCTGTTCAGTTCTCAACAGGAAGTTGGTGCTGGGTCAAGCACAGTTATAATAAAAATGATAGAAAATAGACGCTGTGTTGAAAATACGTTCTATGCCCTCACGCTGACTTGTGAGGATTGTGTTTTCAGGCAATGCCTCCCCAGTTAGCTACTTTGGTCCAGTGGTTGGATGTAGGCACAGGATGTAGCAAACAGAGGGTCTAGTCCCTGCTTTGCTATGAACTTTCTGTGTGTCTTTGGGCAAGTCACTTAAGGTAGATCTATAGTGGAACAAAAAACTCCGGGCAATGAGTTTCGGAGCCTGAGTCAATTGACGTGGGCTTGGACGATGGGACTAACAGTTGCAGTGGAGACGTTCCTACCTGGGCTCTGAGTCCTTCCCTGGGGTATCTCAGCCTAGGTCCAGGACCTTTTTTGTTTTCCTACAACAGCAGAAAATGCTAGCATGGAAAGGAAGTGACAAATACCCTCTTTCCTACCAGTTCGCTCTTCCAGGAAGATTGTTTCTAAAGTAAAACAAAACAACAGGGGCAAACAACTCATCCAGGGCAAGGCAGGTTTGCATCATCGGAACAAAGTCTTATATCAGATGCAGTCCAGCCCACAACCTTGTGGAGACTTCGGGCCATGATCTGAGGATGTTGTCACTGCGATGTCAGCTGTAAAGAGGAACAAATGGACTTCCCTGTTCCTGGGAGCATGGTGAGAATGGGTATTTGTAGAGGGGGGTGATAACAGATGTTAGGAAAAGACAAGTCCATGCTATGGGACTCTCCGGCCCCTATGAATGAAGTAGGTCCAGCGCCCCAGTGCCAGAAGAGGTGGTCCCAGTTTGACAAGTGAAGAGGCTGGTTCAGCATCTGGGGCTATAAAGCATCGGAGCACCTGGACCCTAGAAAGCAGGGTCAGAGGAACTGGGAGAGACCTAGTGAGTCAGCCTCCTGGATCAGACAGGGGAAGAACAGCGGCTCAGAGCTGCCAAGGCCTGGAGGCTATCTGGTTCCTGGGAGAAGGGTAAAGGCAGGAGAGCAGCAAGCAGAGATTGCTGGCTGGGGTTCCCAAGCCAGAGAGCCAGGGCTGGAGGCCAGGGAGCAGCAGAGGCTTACCTGCTGGTTGCTCTTTCTTGAAGAGAAGAACAAGAGGACCAGGAGGAGTGAGGGATGGTCTCCTAGGAGGGTGATCACCCAGCAGAGGAGCTATGGGGCTTCCCTCTAGGAAGAGCAAGACTCCCCTCTGGAGGGCTGGGGAGGCTCTCCTGACAGAGGGACAGAAAAGGACTGGCAGAGAGCCTGGGTGTGGCCGAAGGCGCCAGCGTGTGCTCTGTGGGATGTTGAGGGACAAGAGGTGCTGAGTTTTAGTGACTGCTTGCCCTGGGTGTGGGAAATGGACTTTGCTGGGAATTAAATGAACTGTGCTTTTGTAATGAATTGGCCCCAGGCAGGACATTACTCAAACAGGTGAGCCTGGTGTGGAGTCCTGGGGGTACTTAGACAGGGGAAGCTGAGGCAGATGCCCCTCTGATGCTATGGTCTGCCACCAGAGAGTGCTCCAGTCAGGACTGCACTGCAGAAGCCAACTCCAGCTGCTTCCTTGTGCAGCTGATGGTCACTATTGTTAATGCTGTGTGTTACCGTTGCACCAGGATGTCACAACTGAGAGAGGGCCCCCTGGTATCAGGCAGTGTGACGACACATAGTAAGAGACTGTCCTTGCACTGAAGAGTTTAGCATCGATATAGACATACCAGAGGAAGGGCGGGAGGGAAAGCGACTTGCCCGAAGTCACACGGCAGGTCCGCAGCAGAGACGGGAATAGAACCCGTGTGTCCTTATCAAGTGACCGTGCAGCCTGGCTTATCCAACTCACTTCACCCCCCGTACTGGAGGAGCGGCAGGAACGTTGCAACGTGAACAGGGTTACAGCAAAGCCGAGGGCCAGAGTTTCAAAGGGGTTCAGCAACCCACTGCCCCCATTTTAACCCCACAATAAGGAGTTGCATCCATGAGACTTTGCAACGCACTCAGGCCTTTTAAAATCTGGCCAGTTCACGTTGTTATCTAAATGGGAAAGCTGAGCTGTTTTGCAAATCTGGCCCCAATTTTGTGTGCAGAGAACTCAGGACAATCTGGCTCTAAATATTATCACACAGAGCTTGGCATTCACAGGCGAGATCCTGAATCTGAACCAATGCCAATTTTAAAAGACGTGTCTTTGTGGCTTCTCTTCTTTTGGTTCGCACATCCCATGGGGACAAAGTCAGGGAGATTCGCCTCACACCTCATGAGCATCTCATGGATTCCACATTCTCTTGATTTAAAAACCATCAATTTGAGGATTTGATGGGGAAGGGGAGGGAGTGGCTGTGATGGAAACAGGCAAATATTTAGGAGCTGAAATATTGAACCATAGACTGCATGAGAGACTAATAAAGTAGAACGTTGATAATTTAAGTGATCCAGAAAGTCTATATTATAAACATTTTTGCATAAAACACAGGATGTATTACCTTTGGGCTTGATCCCATAGTCAGCTGGGAATGACCTTGAATACATGATCCCTCTTATTAACACCGCTTGCATTTGTGTTTGTGGCATCAGGTCATGTAACTCTTGAATGTTTCCTGGGGATTTTATGGTAAATTTTGTGACCACGTCTTAAAATATGATTCTGATATAGTAACGTTTAAAGCAGACAATCCATTTTAATAAACATTTCAGCATCTGGATCATTAGCTCATGTTAAAATTAGCATTTCTTAGAACAGCTATTATCAAGAACTACAGCTAAGATACAGGGATGGTAATGGAAAATCTGTCAACACAACAGACCAATAGCATTTTCTGTGCAGGCGCGCACACACAAAGTTAAACCATCATTTTTCCCAATAGACCTTTCTGATGTAGAGCATGTTACCTCAAGTGTTCAATGGAAAAATAAAGAAAACAATACAGTTTTCCTCCACAGTCTCACTGATTAACTCTTAGAGTTAGAACTTTGTATTAATGAGTGAACAATGTTTTCATTGCCTTATGTTACCTGGACAAAATAAAATGACCAGGGAGAGGAGTTCTAATAAATGACTTACTGTTTAAAAAATAAACCCAAAACAAATACTGCCAACTAAATAAAGAGGGGTGGAAGTCAGTGGGGAAGGCAGACATTGGATATATATTTATTATGTTTCAAGGAGTACATTATTGCTGATTCAATGAAATAAGAAAATTGTTTAGGCTTGCCTGAACGAGCATTACTTTATCTAATCAACCTTTTCTAAATTGGTCTTAATGTACTTCTATAAATACATTATTTCCAAACTCCAGGTTGCGTGGGCAATAACATTATTACTTTTTTCTGTCTTAGTGCCAAAAGGCGCCCTTCTAGTTTATCAGGCTTGAAAAGTCTTTTCTTTTCTTTTTCTTAAGAAGCCAAATATATTCACCCCTCTCAATGTGAAGGTGGAATTTATTGTTCATGATCAACAACAAAAACAACATTAACTTTAACATTAACATCAGCAAAAAAATACGGAGCCAATGAAGTCCTCCTGTCTTCCTCTAGGGCTAATCTAATCAGCCAGCTCACTCTCACATCCCTACTGTGGTTATTTATTCCCAGTTCTGAAACAGGGAGTATATCTACTTCCTGTGTTAGGGCCCTGCTGATTTGGGGATGAGAGACTCTAGAGCATTACAGGGCTCTTCGGAATCTCTGATATCTTGCAAAGAGGAGACCTGAAGATGAAAGAAGCAGCAGATTTCAAGGCCTTCCTCTCCAAAAAAAAAAAAAAAAAGACACCCTCAGAAAAAAACAGTAAGGACCCATGGGGAGAAGAGAGTTTTTGGGGGAGAGATCACACACAAGGTTAGGATGAAGGTCCTATAGGGCCAGTTTGATATATGGACAGTTTGTGATATGGAGAGAGAGGTGTTTGTAGGATTCCATTTTGTGTTCCAAAATGCGAGCTTCCATTTAAAACAAAAAATGGGTATCTAGCCCTTATAGATGGAGGGATAACTTCTAAAACATGAATGAAGTGTAAACCAATGTGCTGATTTCTATCCAAGTCTACAGACACCGTGACACATTAGCTATGAGCGATGCAAACTGACCAGCTTACTAGAAGGGTTTATTAATAATTCTGATCATTTAAATACCAGCCTAGTTAGCAATTTTACTGCTGATCCAAGCGTGTAAGAAAGTAAAGAGGTACAGTCATAATGTGAAGATCTAAAACGTTTGCTCTGAGTTGAGCCTTGTGTTACAAGCTCCAGGAGGAAGAGCTTGGGTTGAGGGTTGGATAGACCCTCTTCCTGACTAACAGTTTAGGTACCTTTTAGATAAGCATGTGTATGTTGCAGGTTTATCTGAACCAGACCTGAACTCCAGCTTTTTTGAGCATTGTCGGTGACTAGCATGAGGCAAGGAAAACCGTCCAAATGCCCACATCTCAGGACGACGCCATTAATAAATCCAGGACCTCTATTCGCAGACCAGTTCAGTCATTATTACACAGTGCTTTGGGGAAAAGGGCTGAAGGTGTCTGTACATGGATCATGAAAAATCAAAGTAACATTTCTGGATTGCGAGGTAGCAGACAGTGGTTTCATGTGAAAAAAACAACAAAACAAAACAAAACCCCTCCAACTTGTCAGTTTTACCTTTGATAACTATTTCGTTCTACCTCAGAATTGGCAGCGTCCCCTGTACTTAGTATAGGAAATTCTTAGGGTATACTGCAAACACCAAAGTAATGTTATCTGAGGCAACTGACAAGAGTTTAACCATGACTACTGCATGGGAATCTAAATTCCAGAAGAGATTAATCCAAGACCTTATGTAACAGCATGGGCTGATGTGTGGATTTCTTACAGATCAGCAAAAACAAATGAACAGCAGATTTGTTTTAGTTTCTGTTTAGTTAAAAAAGAGGTACTCCTGTAGTTTACAGATTTCGACTTTTCATACTTATTCCAGGTATTCAAATACACCGTTGACACAGAAACACAGAATGGTACACAACTTGAAGTTTTTCTGCTTGTTTTTCAATCTCTGTTTGCAAGAGAGGGTTCTTTTAGCTGATACACGTGTCCATTTTTTTCCTGGACTCATATTTCTTTGTAAAATGTGCACTGCTAAAATGCTGCATTTTTAGGATACCTTTGTTTGTTTGCTATCCTACAAACAGGTTCAAACAGAAGACATGCTATTTAGAGTAATGTCCGAGGGGTAAGATTATCTCTTTAAAAATATGGTTTGGTGAACAAAGTCACTTTTAAAAAACACATTACTGTTCCACTAATGATTTTGATAACATTTGCGATAGACCCATTTTTTAAAAGGGTTTATTTCAGATCCTGGGAAAGGGAAATAACCAGCTCAAGCCTGTATGCCTCCCTCCAAGCACTATTCAGAGGCTTGAATTTTTCCATGATCACAAAGGCCAGAAGCTTTTATTTTAACTTCAGGAACACAAGCTGAGGTTCTCATGTAATCACGTGACTCCAGTTGGAGCTTTAAGAAAAACACTGAATTATCATAAGACCAATGATAAAATTGCCAGTCAGCAACAGTGACATTATTCATACAATACAAAAAGGGAAACCGTTAAAGCCCAATGAGAGCATGAAAGAGGACAAAAATACACTTTTCTTCCCTGGTGAAGATGTAAAAGTTCTTTGTGGCTTCCATCTATGACCTTCTGATGGTATCAATACGGAGATGTGGATGAAATGACTTCTGTTGTATAGAAATTAAATTATTGTGTGAGAATATGTCCTGTGAGGAAAAGAAGTAATTTGGAACACGTGTGGCTAGATTTCAAAAATATTGCGCTTTGTTCACGCAGTTGAAAATGGTTTCGTACTAACGTATTTTTGAGAGGGTAGGCATGGCATTCACAAATAAACACTCAGACAGGGTGCTAATCTATGCTGCCTGTTCAGGACCTCCCAGAGTAATTGGCTTTTGTATACCTTGTTTTCTCCAAACTCCAAAGATTCATGAAGAATAGTATTAGGTGCACAGTGGGCACAGATAAAAATCCAGGTAAAAAGAACAAAAAAGTCCCAATGTGTTTGTATGCACAATTTCCATTCCACTCAGGCAATTTTAGACAAGTGAAGCGCAAAACTAAGCAAAATTAAATCTATTATAATGTTCTAAATTACAGCAGGTAGGCCTGCAACTATCCATTTTAGCTGTTAAAATGCCTGTGGGGTTGGGGATTAGAAATAGAAGAGATATTTACAAGGATCAGGAGACAAGATCTCATGGGGGCACATTGACATGTAGGGAAATAATGACTATAAAATTTTGGGTTTTGAAGAAGAGCAGATTGGTGATAACCTGACAATAAATAGACCCCATCTTGGATTGCTGTGAGAAATTTTGAGAAGTTAATTGCATAGAACCTATAAAGGTTAAAACATCATAATTTATAACCTTTTAAGCAACAAGCTCAATGAACAGAACTGGTAGATAGCAATCTAGTGATTGATTTATTTGACACGTTTAAAAATTTAGAAATAGCTTCTCTATGTTTACTGCCATTTGAATTGCATATAGATGCAAGAGTAAGCCACTTATGAGTTTCACGGACCCTGGTGCCATATTTTGGTTTTTAAGAGAGGTCAGTTGAACCCTCTCCCAGAGGCTGGTGGATACTTTGCTCCTCTTGTGAACAATAAACATGCAGAAATGTGAAAGCCATTCCTTTGTCTACAATTGAAATGGAAAGATCAGTTGAAATGTCATGATTAGAATTCATGAGCAACATTCTCATAGTCAATCATTTAGAATAAATTGCTTGAGTACAGGCTTTGTGTTTGTTTGTTTTATTTAATTTTCTTTTTTTTAAAAAGCAAGCTGACACAGGTGTTTGTAATATATTTAGATACTCACACATGATAATGCAAAATATTATGTATATACATTAGTTGTTTTTATGTTTGTTTAGGGTGAGTTAGCTAATAAAATAACTCTGCGCACATATATTATAACACACTGCGGAAGAACCTAGGGATTTGTTAGAAGCCATAAGGATTATGGATCACAGCTAAACCTGGTGTAAAATTTTTTCAGCATTGCTCGATTGAAGCCAATGGGCTGGATCCCCATTTGGTGTAAATCAGCATAGCTCTATTGAAATAATTGGAGCTAGGCTAGTTTACAGTAGCTAAGGATGTGGCCCCAGGTGTCTTTGGGATCAGACCTGTATGATATTTTGGGCTCATGGAAGTAAATAGGAGGTGAAGACATTCTCCACTGTAAAGGCAAGTTCAGCATCTTCCAGGATCAAGCGTTAAGTGTTGAGAGGGCATGTAAATAAAACTGCCCACCACAAATGGTCTCAAGGAGCAATGATCTCAAGTTGCAGTTGGGAAGGTCTAGGCTGGCTATTAAGAAAAGCTTTTCCACTAGGAGGGAGGTGAAGCACTGGAATGGGTTACCTAGGGAGGTGGTGGAATCTCCATCCTTAGCGGTTTTTAAGGTGCAGCTTGACAAAGCCCTGGCTATGATGATTTAGTTGGGGTTGGTCCTGCTTTGAGCAAGGAGTTGGACTAGATGACCTCCTGAGGTCCCTTCTTCCCTAATCTTCTATGATTCTGTGACAGGAGATTATAACTCAGCAATAATGTTAACGGCAAGGGAATATGCAAAGCAATAAGCAGGTGTTCAGCCACATTTCCTGATGTGTTCCTGAAAGGTGGATCTATCTATTTCTGCTATGTAGATGTCAATCTATTTAAATATGGCTTCCGTTACGGAAGCATGTAATTTGGAATTGGAATACGGCGTCTCTTGTGTCCTGGGTTGGCTTCAGGAAATTAAGTTGAAGATTTAAAAAACCATCAGTTTAAAGTTTGGCTCCTAATTTCTTTTTTAGGAATTTACAGGGGAGATATAAGGATAAACATTTTCTCTAGGAGGCACCGGAAGGGTTACGTAGGGAGCTGGTGGAATCTCCATCCTTTAAAGATTTTTAAGGCCCGGGTTGATAAAGCCCTGGCTGGGATGATTTAGTTGGGGTTGGTCCTGCTTTGACTAGCTAACCTCCTGAGCTCCCTTCCAACCCTCATCATCTATGATTCCATGATTCCAACCATTGGAGAAGGTTCTGTGGGAAGCAGGTGTCTGGGAAGTGTCTGGTTTGCTCAGAGTTGGTGACTGGCATTTTCAGTGACGCATACTCAGCCCTTCAAATACTCAGGTCGTTTTTTAGAAATCAGTCCCGTCATTTCAAGCGTGAATCTAATACACCGGCTTGTCCGTGCCATTTTGGATAGTTACCTTAGTACAGCCTGGGTTCAGTGAGGGTCCATTTGTGCATGGCATAGCGTTTGGTGGGTTTTTTAGGCAGCTGTTTCTCGACATTCTTTTCAAGGCAGACACCGCCCAAAAGGAAAATATCAACAGTTCAGTGATCATCCCATTATCTTTCTTTTATCGTGTGCCTCGAGGCACAGCCCTGAACAAGGGATGGCACGTGAACCACGTCACCCCAGGGGACGCTGTCACTGAGCCCTGGTCTACACTTACCTGGAAATTCGGCAGCAGTCGACAGGAGTTACGCCAGCTACGCAGAGTAACTTCTGTCGACTGCTGCGCTTCCCTTCGCTGCACTGCGCCGAGGGCTAGCCTCTGCCTTCATGTAAATCACGATTTCACGGACTGCATAGAAGTCATTAAATTAGCCCAAGACTGCAATTTGTTCCCACCAGTAAGGAGGCAGGAGCAAGAAAGGGGCTGAATCTGCTGTTAAATCACAGGATTGGGCTAATTTGGCTGCTCGCAGCGGGGGGTGTTTGTAGGCGGTGTCAGCCATCTGGGAAGCGGGGAACAGCGGATGGTTCATTTCCCTGCTGCTTGCTGCCTGGCCGTTGGGGAGATGGGGGTGGCACTGACAAAGTGCGGCGATTTGGAGCTGAGGCCCTGCCCCGTTAGGAAGATCGGACTGTGTGGGGGAGGAATAGATCCTGCCAGGCCTGGGCCCACACATACACCTGGTTGTGCTTCAAGTGGCAGATCCTGGTCTCAGCTCCTCGCTCTTGGTTCTGCCCAGGGCTGCTATAGGACAGGCTGAGATGGGCCTGGGTTTCAAATTGCCACACACACTCCCCTTCCCCACCAGTTGGACCTGAAGCAGCAGTGGCCCGGGCTATAACTGGGCCAGACCATCCATAGAATCATAGAATATTAGAGTTGGAAGGGACCTCAGGAGGTATCTAGTCAAACCCCTGCTCAAAGCAGGACCAACCTCAGCTAAATCATCCCAGCCAGGGCTTTGTCAAGCCGCAGCTTAAAGCCTCTAAGGATGGAGGTGCCACCACCTCCCTAGGTAACCCATTCCAGTGCTTCACCACCCTCCTAGTGAAAAACTTTTTCCTAATGTCCACCCTAGACCTCCCCCACTGCAACTTGAGACCATTGCTCCTTGTTCTGTCGTCTACCACCACTGAGAACAGCCGAGCTCCATCCTCCCTGGAACCCCCTTTCAGGTAGTTAAAGGCTGCTATCAAATCCCCCCTCATTCTTCTCTTCTGCAGACTAAACAGGCCTAGTTCTTTCAGCCTCTCCTCATAAGTTGTGCTCCAGCCCCCTAATCATTTTTGTTGCCCCCTGCTGGACTCTCTCCAACTTCTCCAGTGCACGTATGAGCCACACCCACTTCCCACCATTGCACACCATCCCCCTGGGATGTAATCAGCTCACAATCTCCCACAAGAAGCCACAACCTCAGCTAGCAGGCCCAATTCTGCCTCCCTGAGATTGGAAAAATCGCAGCAGTTGATGCGGACGCAGCCGTAGGAACAGCAAGGTAACAAGGAGATGACATTAGTCCCTGTCCAAATGTACATACCAACAGAACACCCTAATATTTTGTGCAATAGGACCCTTTTAGCATCTTCGTTATCATGGAAAGTTAATAAAAATGGATCTGGACTGGTTTGCGGAGATTTGTGGCTGTTGGGAACATTGGGACTTTCTTGATTACAGCGCTCTAGCAGAATGAAACTGTGCAAGGCAACTCACAGAGTATTTCAAATGCTGCGCATGCATCTCGCTGATAGGAAGCTGACAGTGTGTAGCCGTGCCCGTGTGCTTATTAGCAGAGGTTATTAATTCATTTTGGATACAAAACTAAAATTAGTATCCCTTGGCTTTTCCCTAACTGGAAAGTGCTTTTTAAATATGTAAGAACCAGAAATCATTCTCCTGATAGCTGGGTGCTTTGCTGAGTCTATCATTCACATGATCGTTTATCATTAGGCAGAGTGGGTAGGAGGTTAATTGTAATTGCATGGTCACCTGGACTATTGTGCGATTGAAGCAGAGTCTCTCTGCTGTGTCAGATCCGACAGTATATTATTTCAAAGCGTTGGTGCCGGGATGCTCTTTAAATCTGCCATGGAACTGAGGAAAAAGTAATTTAAGTGTTTGATTTAGCACTCCCTTCTCGCTGTCTGCTTCAGGCAGTAGCAGAATGTGAACTGAATTAAAACACAGATGCTTCAGAAAGAAATGGAAATCGTAAGCCACAAATGGGAACTTAGATGCCTTCCGGTTTGTAACTTAATACAATGTTTCTTTGTTGACAAGTCTATAGGTAAATCTTTAACTATTCTAAACTATTCACTTCCCCTCAAGGAAATCCAGAATTTAACATTAAAGGCTAGCCATAATGAATGAAAGCCTTAAAGAGATTCCCCACAGGTTTTATTAAGCTGCAGAGAAACCCCAAGATTCTTCTGCAGAATGAACAAGAAGAGTAGAGGAGGCAGTGATTTACTTACAGCCCTGGAGATTAGCTAGGTTTCAGCGGAAATAGCAATCACTTTAAGACTTCAGTGACAATTAGTTTCCTATCTCTGAAAGAACTAATAAGAGAGAGAAGGGTTGATTCTGAATTACACTAAGGCCTTTTTACGCCGTTCTGGCAATGTAAAGGTAAATTATATATGCCAGAATAGCATAAACAGGTCCTGGTGTAAATGTGAATCAGGCCCAATGTCTCTCTCCCTTTCTCTCTGCCCTCTCTATTCTGAGGTAGTAGCTCATTCTGGAAGTTGCATGGCTATTGGAAACGGGTGTTGAATGTTGAGTCTTCATCATGGCTTTCCCGAGGTTATTTCAAACAACACAGTTTAAAATTGCAACCCCGAGCATCTCTCTGCATCCCAAAGAGCAGCTGCATGTCATTCTATTTTTGTCAGGCACTTTTCTGGTGTCAATTAAACTGTGATTGAACTTGTTGAAGACACCAAAATTGGAGGAGTAACAAACACACAGGAAGATAGAATCCGCTTGATTATATTGGGGGATTCTAAGATTTGTCTTCCATGGCATGTCCACATCCATTTTGAGATTCTGTTGCTGCGACAGCAGAAAGCGTATTTTACTAACTAATTGGAAATTGAGAACTTCATAAAATTGAACATCTCAAAATTACAGTAGGTTAGGTACATAAATTGTAGTTGGGTGCACTGCATTGCTTTCTTCCTGTCCTTCAAACCATGGCAAAGCAATTTCAAGTGCACTGAAGGCATCAGAATGTGAAGGGCTGTTGACTTGTTCTTCATCAACATCACTTTCATTATGTGATTTCCCTCCTGCCCCCCATGCCCAATCAAGAAAAATGGTTTGCACAACTGGTCATTCGTGTGATTGGTATGCATAAAATCGAGGTTCTGCTGTACTTGCTTTATGACCTTTCAGATCAGTACATGTGTTGCTGCACATTGCTCCATCTTTCTGCAATAGAACCAGATT
Source organism: Mesoclemmys tuberculata (assembly GCA_007922155.1). Classification (NCBI taxonomy): domain Eukaryota; kingdom Metazoa; phylum Chordata; order Testudines; family Chelidae; genus Mesoclemmys; species Mesoclemmys tuberculata. The sequence goes on from ML675617.1 coordinate 30,204,803, forward strand.
TTCATACCTTTACTCATGTTTAAGGTTAAGATTTTATCCTGGTTCTTTTCAGTAAATGTCAGGGATGGGTCAGGGGCAATAAACAAAAATTCACAGAAGCTCGTGACCTGTCCCTGACTTTTATTAAAAATAAATGTGACAAAATGGGGCTGTCGGGGGAATGACTGAAGCCTCAGTGGGAGCTCTTCCCCCCCCATATTGAGAGCCTGAACCTTGCTGTGGGGAGGATATCCGGGACTCACCACCGCTGCGGTGCTTGCTGCCCACAGCAGCTCGGAGCTCCAGGGCACCTGCCAGCTGACAGCTCTTGCCCTGCCACCTGGGGCAGAAGCAGAAAATGTCACGGAGGTTTCTGAATGTCAGGGAATCTGTGACATCCGTGACATAATCTTATCCTCACTCTTGCTACCTTTTTATTCCACGGTTGGTGCTGTTCACGTCCATGTGGAGGAAGGGGCTGTTCAGTGTGGGGAAAGGGATGAGAACCCCTTTAGAATCACTTCAGAATCAAAACCTAGCTCACAGGGTCTTCACTGCTATTGTGGCTGCTGCTTATCAGTTATCCCTGCTACGAATATCTTCCACGTGACACAGCTTTATATTTAATCAGGAGACTGGATTTGCATCCAAAAGGTCTAAAGCCACCACTTTGGGGACCGACTAACCCCTCTGATATGGACTACATTCACTCATGCCAGGGAGGAGGAGGCAGGAAGACCTGTATGGGCGGTCTGGGTTCACAAGAGCAAGCAGCTGGTGGTGTGAATGGGTGACGAGTAGCCCGGTGGTTTGAGATGATGAGAGGAGATTTCGTATTGTCGACTACAATGGTACAAAGTCTCCAGGGGCTGCCCTCGGTGTTGTGTAGTTGATTCACCTCTTCTTGATCAGAGCTGTGATTTAAATCACAAAGTAGCCATGAGAGATGCCTTGTGACCAAGGTTCATGTGGTGCTCAGACAGCAGACATCTTCACTTGTAGCGTGGAGTTACCTAGGGAAGCCATATTTCCATCCAGCAACCAGGGAAGATACCACTCTTGCCATTCACTCTATCTTAGATGCATTCAGTGGATCTCCTTGGAAGAATTTCACCCTTAGGTGTTTTCTCACCAGCACAGGAAAGCATTTGCAAGACTTCACTGGAAGGTATTCCCCACTTGTACTCAGCTCCTACCATGCTCATTTGGGTTTCAGATTACTGTTCCTCTAAGTCAACTCCAACATTTCCAAGAAGCTTTGATGCTAAATTGGTAATGCTAAATTATCATAGGGGTCTCAGCTGTGACTCATTGATGAAGGCTGTGGTGGATTAAAATATCTCTGTTTAACACCTTCACGAGAGAATTTATTCTCTAAATTTAACATGAATTATGAGTTTGTGATGCTGGTACAACTTCAGGCCTTTTCTTTCTGAAGGCATTCTTGTTGAAATTACAGAAGAAGAGAAACCTTTAGACTGTGAAAAACATAGACATGTAGAGCTGGAAGGGATCTCGAGAAGTAATCAAGTCCAGTCCTCTGCGCTGAGGCAGGACCAAGTAGACTTAGACCGTCCTTTACCGGCATTTGTCTAACCTGTTCTTAAAAGCCTCCAGTGACAGATTCCAAAGCCTACCTTGGAAGCCGGTTCCCTAAAAAAAGAAGATAAATCACTATCCTCAGTGATCACGTATCGTCAGTTACGTACACACAAGATTTATTTTTGGTTTCATCCCTTTTCCTCCTCAGCTTTGTATTTTACTCCATCTTCCAGGAGGTGAAGCTCTGAGTGATTTCTACGCAGATGCTCCATCTGTCATCCCTGGTTCTGCCAGTAAATCCCTTTGCCACCATTTCAGTCATTTTTCAGGGATCCCAGTAGCCCCTCTAGCTGGTTGTGAATTATATCTAGGCTCTTGGAGAGAGGTTTTTGAAGAGTTGCAAATGCTAGCTCACTGCCCAGGGCACTCGCCAGTACCACTCCTTGGAGAGGAGAGACTGCCACCCTTCCCTTCACTTCACTTATCTGAGGCCATACCAAGGACTCTTTTGAAGGTGGAATCTTGTCTTTGGGCATCTTAAATGTATGGATCCTCTTACCTTATTCTTTAGGAGTGAGAGCGGGCTTAAAAAACCCAACCCTCTTCCCCCCACCCCGCACATGTTTAAAAATTCATGCAGGTGAATGTATATTTAACATTTCTCTGCCTGTTCCACCCACTCTTTATATTGTTCTTGGTTACTTTCCTTTAAGAAGATATTGATTAAAGTTTGCAATTCAGGCTGCATTTCAAGCAGCTCTCTTTATATGTCGTTCAGTATGTGAAAAGCATCCGGTTCTGCACTGCACTGCAGCTTTCCCAGATAACCGTTCCTTTCCCCCTGCTAAATGGACATCTTGTCAAATAGTGTTTGCACAGTCTGACAGCAATAGAGGTCTTGGAGAAAAAGCCAGATCCCTGTGCATACGCTCTAAAAACAGAATCAAAATGTCAGGCACAAGTGAAATGTATCACTGTGTTCTCCTGTCAGACTTTGCTAATATCACCCAGATAAAATGACAATGGAACACCTGCGTGATGTTAATCTATTTTCATCAGAGATTGTTTCACATATTTATAGTTAGTTAGAAACAATAGGCTATCAGAAGGAAGGGTTTCAATTATTATGCTTTTATGCGGGAATGAAATGCCCACACTTCATCATACAGTAAAAAGTTCAGGGCAGGAAAGTCATTTCCAAATAGCAGAGCAATTAATAAAGAAAGAAAAAATAATTTCACAGTCCACTGTTAAATTAGCAATTCTTCCGAGTGTCTAGAATTCCCAGCAGAATTAATATGTACTTTGAAGCCTTGGGCAGCAGTACGTGTGTATATTTCATTTACCCTAGCAGCCTCAAAACTGAAATGTAGGGGAGGAAAAGATCTTAAAATAGCAAAGAAAATACACCAATTCTTATATAGCTGTCATTCAACAGCTACCTAGCTTACAATGAAAATATAAACATTTGGCTTTAGATTACAGCTGTGACTCTTGAAAGCTGAAGTAGCAGAGACAGTTTTTGGAAAATGACAAGCATTAAGTAATGCAGGAAAAAATAGGGCAGTCAGCAATGACAACATACATTTCTGAACAGGGGAGAAAGTATATGATAAACGTGCGGTTTACTTTCACCATGTTGAAGGGAAATATTTCACATAAGCATTTCATAAATAGAATGCATCTCCATAATATAGGAACAAATTTAATTGCAGCTCCTTTTGTTTTTTAAAGTTGGCTGGATGACAGGAGAATTTGTATTCAAAATAAACAACCCGAGGTTTTTTGCCACTTATCCATATGCTGCTTTTTTATTTTTGAAAGTTATGTAGAACTTCGTTAGGTTGTATGGCCTGAGACATTCCTATTCAACATTTCGCACATCTCTCTCTCTCTGCAAACAAAAGCCTGTTTTAATCCTTTTTTAAATTTAATGCTGTTTTAATGTTTAATTTAATCCTGTTTTAATTTAATGTTTTAATCCTTTTTAGATGTTGGAGAAGCAAATGGCTGTGGCCTGGTCATTAAAGCACAGATTTGAGAATCCAGTAGAGCTGGTTCTGCTGGAGGCTTGCTATGAGATGGGTGAAATTGAAAGAGGAATGGCGAGGAGATAGTAAAATGGGAAAGGAGATGAGGAGGGAATGATTCACAGGGGGAACAGGGAAAAGGAGAACCAGAAGCAGGGAAGAGAGACAGGCAGATATAGGAGGAGGGCGAAATTAAGGAGCCTGCCTACCTCACGTCCTCTCTTCAGATGCTTGATAGTCCCAGTCCCTAGTCTTGCTTGAGCACAAGGGCTATGCTGGACTAGAGCTACCACACAGAGGTGCTGAGGCATTGAGACACAAAGATGGTGTGGGACTAGCCCAGCATCGCTAGTGAGGCGAATGCAGAGACACAAGGATACGGGCACAGAGACACAAGGATACGGGCATAGAGACTGCACCCCCGGGCAGAGTGCAGGTGATTTAGTCGAGCCTCGTGAATGCAAGAGATTCCATTGCTCGTTCATGTGTCTCATGGATATGAAAATCATGTCTCTGGTGCTTGTGTGCATGCACACTTAAAAACACACCAATAAGGAACCACAGTGTGGCTTCTTCACATGCTGTGACTTTTTGTGACATACTTTCTACAACATCAGAAACAATTATGTACAGCAAAGGTCCGTGTTTCATGAGACTTATTGAAAGCAGTATTGCCTGTTTCAGTCGCTCAAAAATCATGAGTCAGGCATCCTCAAAAATCAGAAGGTTGACTCAAAAAAAAAAAAAAATCACAGGATTTCAAAGAAAATAAGAAAGAACCCAATATTTGACTTGCCTTATGGTTTTTTTAAGCCTTTATGGTTCTTGTTTTCAAGCATTTCTGTAAAACCAGGATGGCTAGAAACTTTTTTTAAATGAAAGCTAAGATCTTCTCACAATCATAGGATTCCAGGTGTTGGGGCATTAAGAAAAGAAAAGAACAAAAAACCCAGGTACCATGGGTGTTGGGATAAGATCATGACAATTGGCAACGTTAATAATGGGTAGAATATTCGTCTAGGGCACAGAATTTCCAATGGAGAATTTTTATGTGGAGGATGAGAAATGTTGGTTGCTGTTGTTTTGAGACATTCCCAGAGGTCATCGCTTGCCCCTCTCACCAGGAGTAGCATACCATTTGCTTACTGGAATACTCTGCTTGCTCTAATCTAACAATTCTCCTTTGTTGCATTCATTCTTGATGGGCATACTCTACTTTTGACTTTGGCACAGGCCTCTCATTTACTTCAGCGAATAGTGTTCCACACACGCCACAAAGATAGAAAATGGTTTTTGATTACCAGTGCTGACTCGGTACATGCATGTTTTGTTTGAATGCAGCCGGAAGCCTCTCCCCGGTAATATGACATCATTAATAAAAGGAAGAATTTGAAAGTCAATGCAATGAAGAAGTGAGGTGTGACAATGTTAATAGGATGTTCTGTGTTTCCAACGCAAATACGTGCTTGTTGACAGTGGTTATTTTTCTGGGGATAGCTGAGGAACCCATTAAATTTAATAATAGTTTGAGGATCAAACCTTCATAAATCAAGCTTTGACAAACTGCCAGGACGACCAGAACAGCTGCTGCTAAATGTGCTGCAGGCTAGTGCTTGATGGTATGTTGAAGTCTGGCAATGGGAAATGGATTTGTCAGGGCGGGAATTATAGTCAGATTATATATAGCGAGAAGGAAAAGAAACCTTTGCTTTGCTTCTCTTCTCCTCCAAAGTTTTGGAACATCTGCACCTGTTACGAGACCTGTTTCAGAGGAAAGCTAAGTTGATAGCAGGTGAATTCTAATCCACCTTGGACACTGACAGTAGGAAAACAGTACACAACACTAAAACATCTTCAGTGTTTCCATTTCTAATAATGCCCACAAAAGCTCCAGTCACAATCTAAAGGCAAAATTCTCCACTCTGGACTCAGCCCTCTTGTGCCCTTAGATCTGTGGTGGTAATGACTGAGTACTTTGTCTTCCTAACTAAAACAAAAGCAGGGCTGTCAACGCCAGGCTCTCAGGAGTCAGTCCCCTCCAAAATTCTGAGATTGTCTTAAAAATCATGATTTTTTAAAAAGTAAATAACAGGGGTTCTATTTGCTTCTTGTTTTGAGTCTTTAGGTCCACATTTCTAAGATTTTCCCTACCACCATCAGGGCTAGAAATCTTTTTTTTTTTTAAAGCGAAATCTGAGCGTCTCACATAATCACATGACTCCAGGAGATGAGGCTTATAGAAAAACACAAAACATTGTGAGACTGTCAGTAAAATTGTGAGAGTTGCAACACTGCCTAGTTCTGTGTGTTCAGAACTCCTTTTGTTTTACGTCGTTCTTAAAATGCTTTTTTTATTCAGTCCGGGTTGTTTGGGAAGAAAGCTGGGGGTTTATATTTATTTATATATATATATATATATATAATTTACTTAAGTGTAATAGAATAGGGTAGTCAGCTTTCCATATGCTGACACCATGTTAGTTTAACTGAAGCCACAGGAGGGTAGGCGGGGGAGAGAGACTCATCACTGTCTGGTTTTTTTTATCTCTGTGTATGTATGCAGATACACTATTGCTCCTAGATTGCAGACAGGGTGGCACCCATTAGCACAGGTGGGTCACCCTGGGTTCCCCTGTAAAGCTTCCTGGGGCACTCGTACTTGTATTCAGCATGTGGCAGAGGATTGCCCTGTACATTGTTTGATCTGTTGTGATCTCATCAATCTCAGTGTAATGGCCTGGGGGGTAAATCAAGGCAGAACTTGGCTCAATGGGAGTTGCATCAATGGAATTGAGAGCAGAACTGGATCCAGTTTGTCGTGATGGCATGCAAAAGCCACAGGATTTTGGGGGGAAGGAGCCATACAGTTGATCTGAGTGTTGCTTTACTGGGGAAGTCAGTGCTCAGCCTCTGTGCTGTGAGTGTCACCTGAAGCAGACTTTCATTATCTGGTGGCGTGTCTGGGATTTAATAAAATATGACCCAGATTTGCAAATGTGTCTGCACTTTACTCTCGCAAGTAGCCCACCTGACTTCAGGTTTATTCCTGAATAATGCGTGTTTGCACTGAAGGCCCAGAGATTGTGGACTGCACAAGGTGTGTCTGAATCCTCCACCGTGATGATTTGAATAGGCGTGTCCAGCGGGGTGCGTATTCATCCATTGCGTGTTAGTTAAAAATAAGTTGCATGCTATCGCAAGTTCTGCTGAAGCGGATGATTTTGAGTGTGAAACCAAAAAGCCAGCAAGATACAGGCTGAATATTAGGAAACAAACTTCCTAACTCTGGTAGGTAACCTGTTCCCGTGTGCTAACCTAAGGAGGCGGTGGAATCCTCGTCACTGGAGGTTTTAAGAACAGATTAAACAAATTCCTGTCAGGGATGGTCTCGGTTTATTTAATCCTGCATGAGATGGGCAAGGTGACTGCTCAAGTTCCTAGTGGCCCTACATTTCTATGAAAAAACCCCTGTGTGTTTAAATCAATCTTTTTAAAATAATTAATTCCCCTGCCCTAGTCTTCCTGCAGAGTGGATAGTGTGGATCTCATTTCGGACCCACGTGCCAAATGACGTCAGTGGAGGCGATAACGATTTACACTCGCTAAGGATCAAGCCCAAAGGGTTTTAAAGTTCAATAACCCTGTATTTCTTTCTCCCTGAAGGGCTGTTGTCACTAGACATGCTCTGGAGCAGGCGTGCTCACGTCTCCCAGAGATGAAGTTGTACAACGTCCAAGCATCCAGACTGCTGCATATCAAGAATATTTAGTTGCTGCTAAAAGACCAGAAATGCCCAGTGTGTTAGTTGAGGCTAAAGCCCTGAAATGCTGGTCGAGCAAACATCCATGACATCAATCATCAACATAAATCCTCCCAAATGTCATCTTTCTTAACCACAATTGGCTGCAATGTTCTAAACCACAGCATAATTAGAGAATCTTTCTGTCTTCGTTGGCCAGGATCCAAATCTGTATGGCAGGCTGAATGAGAGCGCTAGATCTCTTTTGCAGGATTGTGCCAGCAAACATCTGGGTTTGGGAAAGTTTACTCCATTTCCCCGTGGATTTCACCCATTCATTGGTTTTAACATGTATCGAGACACAGATGTCTGTGCTAACATCCAGGGAACTTCAGATGTGATAGCTTTAGGGCTTGATCCAACTCTCATTAAAGACAGTGAGAGATGGGGCACTGATTTTAATGGAACTAGGGTTGGACCTTTGGGGCTCAATCCTGCTATTCCTGGTTAGTCAGCTGGCAGGCTGGACTGCCTTGGAACTCAAGGGACATTCTTCCTGAGCAAGGACTGACGCATCTGGCCTATCTCTATTCCACTTGCCTTGTACAGAGATTCATAGATTCCCAGGCCAGAAGGGACCAATGTGATCATAGAAGTTCCCCAAAATAATTCGTGCTTAGAAAAACATGCAGCCTTGCTTTAAAAATGGCCGGTGATGGTGCTGACCTGAAATTTTAAGTCAAAATGTATATAGTAAAGGGAGAATAAAATACACCAATAACACCAGAGTATTTGTAGATGAAAAATTTTAATACAGTCCTATGGCTGTTGTTTTACTCACACAAACATCAGGAAATTTCAAGTTACACTTCCCGGCACAATCATATTTGTGCTTCCATGTCGATTAAGCTGTTAGGAAAGGGCTAGATAACAAGACAAAAAATATAATGCTGCTGTATAAATCCATGGTATACCCACATCTTGAATACTGTGTGCAGATCTGGCTACCTCATCTCAAAAATGACGTCTTGGAATTGGAAAAGGTACAGAAAAGAGCAACTGAAATGATTAGGGATATGGAAAAACTTCCATATGAGGAGAGATTAATAAGACGTGGACTTTTCAGCTTGGAAAAGAGATGACTAAGGGAGGGATATGATAGAGGTCTATAAAATCATGACTAGCATGGAGAAAGTAAATAAGTAAATGTTGTTTACACCTTCTCAGAACACAAGACCTAGGGGTCACCCAATGAAATTAATATGTAGCAGGTTTAAAATGAACAAAAGGAAGTATTTCTTCACACAGCACATAGTCAACCTGTGTCACTCTTTGCCAGGGGATGTTGGGAAGACCAAAAGAATAACGGGGTTCAAAAAAAAAAATAGCTAAGTTACTGAAGGATAGGTCCGTCAATCACTATTAGCCAGGATGGACAGAGATGCCCTGAAGTGTCCCTACTCTTTGTTTGCCAGAAGCTGGGAATGGCTGATGGGGGATGCGTCCGAACAGGAGTATGTGCTGCCAGTGTGTGGGCCCTGGGGATGATGGAAATGAAGCCTGGCTCGCAGCAATAGAATACTTGAAGGCTCATGTAAGACTTACAAATTCATAGATTCCCAGGCCAGAAGGGACCTCTGGGATCATCTAGTCTGAGCTCGTGTCTAACAGACCAGATCCCTTCCCCAGAATAATCCCTGTTTGAACTAGAGCAGATCTTCTTTGCAAAACGTCTCATACCGATTTAAAAATTGCTGTTGATGGAGACTCTGCCACTCACCTTGGGTTAGTTGTTCCACTGTTTGAATACCTCACTGTTAAGCATCTATGCCTTATTTCTGGTCGGAATTTGTCTGGCTCTAGACAGTTTAGAGGCTGATGCCCTGCCACTTGGTCTGATGGTGCTATGGAGCACACAGGGACCCTGAGGTTAGTCTTGTTTTGAGCAGGGGGTTGGACTAGATGACCTCCTAAAGTCCCTTCTGACTCTAAACTTCTATGATTCCGTGACCAGGGGTGGCTTGGAGAGGGTGGAGGGATACACAGCGATGAAGTGGGGGAGAGGAGTTAGTTTTGTAGGTTGCAGACTGGCAGAGTTCCCGTTTGAATGATCGTTGTAAAGCAGCTGGGTGTTTTTGCTTGCAATGCTAATTACACGTCAGAGCCTTGCATAGGTGGCTTCTTCTTATTTAAATCCAAATAAATAAGTATATGCAATGTGATCAAGCTGTAGCTGCTGCGGGAGCCCTAACTTTAAAGACCTTTCTGTGTGTAGCCTCTCAGCCATCATGTCCCATTCCCGTAGATTACAGTTTTTCCTCTCCGTTAAAAAAAGAAACCAAACCAGAAGAAACTCAAGGTGTCACCTATTACAACCAGTGTTTGCTTGTTCTGCGGCGCGGCACCCCCATGTGCACGTATGATTACAATATCCTTGCAAGTACCAGGGTGATCAGCCAGGCAGCTGCCAGCCCCGATGGGCACCTTTTAATGCTGGCTGAAAGGGAGCGGGCTCTGAGAAGGTAGAGAATTTGAACTCAGTGTGCAAACAAATGACAGGGCTGCCACATGGTGCTCACCCCATTGCTCACCTCACCGCAGCTCTGCCTCAACCTCTCACCCGAGGCTCACTGGCAGGTAGAAGCCGTGGTTGTGCTTTCTGATGGCTCAAGGCTGTGGTGGCACCTGCTGGGCCGGCAGCTGGGTCTCTCTTCCCTCTCATTGCCCCCCTACCAGGGTGCCAACTGGGAAGGAGCAGTTGGGTGTGACAGCCGGAGGAAAGCGTCTCAACAGTGGCACAAGGTAAGGGGCCCAGGCTCCTTTCCTCCTCTCCGCTGACAGCCAGCTGCACCAGGTCTCCAAGCCCACCAGGACCACCCTGTGTACCTAAGCACCCACCAGCCACACCAAAAATACTCAGCACTCAATCAGCCACCCAGTGCCCAGGGCAGGCAGTCTACCATACCATATAATAATTAACAGCAATTAGTGTTTTTCATCAGCAGATTTCCACGCACTTCGCAAAGGAGGTCAGAATCATTATCCCCATTTTAAAGATGAGAAAAACTGAGGCATGGGGAAGGGAAACGACTTGCCCAAGGTCACCCAGCAGAACCAGGAATAAAGCCCAGGTCTCCCGAGTCCTGGTCCAGTGTTATGACCGCTCGGTCACGCTGCCTTACTATATGCTTCAGCCTCGGTCTTTGTATGGGTTGCGGCCCTCACTGATTTGGGGACCAGGTTCAGAACAATGATTGTAATGAAATGTTGATGTGGTTTTATTCTGTTTAGAAGACACTCGTTGGTGTCATTAATAGTTGTTAATTCTTGGTTTCCCAGATGGTGCACTCATGTCATAAATTGCTGTACGACAATTTAGTGGCTCACGTGGAGAATAAATTATATTTCAGGGGGAGGAAGTGGAAGTACTAATTTATTTATACTCTAGTTTTCAAGGTTGCTTTCTTATTCAGAAGCTGGCGATGATTTGGATGCACAATGCAGACTTGACCCTTAAACCTGGATTGAAGTGGGCAGGACAGATTAGCATAAAAATACATGGTATTCCCTAAGAGCCAGGCCCTCCTTTTCTGTCATAACAAGCGTTCCCATTTTGGATGTGCCTACTTTCAAGATAAGTTTCGGTGCCTCCTTTTTTAAGGTGCAAATCAGTCAGAAGACCTGTTTTTGCAGCAGACGGCATGAAACAGCTTAAAAGGCCTGTTCAACAGATCCACAGCTGCAGCAAAGATCTCTGAGCTGCCTGAGGATTCTGGGTCATCTCAGGGCGTCAGACAAATGGACAGCTTTGCATTACCGTGTTTTATTAGTGGATATTTATTTAATTCCCTTCAGATCCCCTGAGAGAGCGAATGGCACACACACACACTAGCACAGACAGACGAAGCAAAACGGAGACATTAGCAGGGAAGTCTGTATGTTTCATGTGGCTGTATATCCTTAGCAGCAGTTTGAGTCAGCCTGCAGTTCAAAGACAGTTGTTAGGAAGTTCAGGATTAGTTCTTAACAACCTGCTTGAAAAATTCTTCAGGAACAGACTTGGTTTTCCTGTGGCGTTCTCGTGTCTTATTTAAAAGGCCTTAGAAATCATCTGTTTTATATTTTTGGTTATAAGACAATCAGGATAATCTGCTTCATTTGTTTTTTTTTTAAGTAAACATGTATGTCATTATCACAAATCAAGGCTCAAAGCAGCTTGGTTGTTTAAATTGATTCCATACTTTAAAGGTTGTTCAAAAACAAAGGGCCTTTTTTTTCTTTCTTTCTTTTGAGTTAGTGATATAATAGACATCAGCCTTTGGTTCAAATGCTTGAAGGCACAGCAGCTCTGGAGACCCAGAACAAGATCTGATTTACTTGTGACTCTTTTTTTACCAAATCTCAAAGTAGGCTCGCTTTGTTAGAGCAATGTGCTAATGAAGGCAAAGCTGATTAGCTGTACTACACATTTTTCTTACTGCTGACTATAGACAACAGACTCTTTGCCTTTGCTTCAGCCTAGACCTTGAGCCTAGCTCCTGTATCTCTGTGGGGTTTAAGGTCACGTCCTGTAAGGGGAGGCTGTATCGAATCCCGACAAGCAGGAGTTCTTTTGATAAGAATCATAGAAATGCAGGGCTGGAAGGGACCCTGAGAGATCCTCAAGTCCAACCCCCTTTGATGAAGGAGGGCCAAGTGAACCTAGACCATCTTTGACAGGTGGTTGTCTAACCTGTTCTTAAGAACCTCCAACAACAGAGATGCCTCAGCGTCCCGCGGCCACCGGTTCCAGTGCTTACCTGCCCGTTGACTTCGAACGCTTTTCCTAATACCCAGCCGAAATCTCCCTCACTGCAAACGGTGAACTTGCGCTGCAGTATTTTGTTTGACTCCACACTGACGTTTATCGGCGAGCTGAACCACCGTGGAATGGCTGGGCAAGGCTTGTCCCAGGAGAGAGGGAGTGTGGCTCTGCACCATCTGACGGCAGCGTGAGGAGGTCTTGTGCCACAGAGAAACATCGCACTTCCGAGAGCTCTCCGCACTCCAGGGAGGGCATGCCTTCTACACCAGCCTCTAGGAGGGATGCACTTGCTTTTCTTTCTTGGGTGCATGGCCTGTTTGCTGGTGAGGAAGGAACTGTCTCACCTCTTCTTTTTCTTTTTGGTACACCTAAGGGTGAACATTGGCTGGGAACACTCACAGGAGCGCAGAGGCTACGGTGGTACCCAGGAGCACAAGGGAGACAAGGCTCCATGCTCCTCTTCTAGGCACCCATGCAAAAGGGAGATACACTAGCACCCCCCAACCCCCTTGCTAAGCTCTCTCAGTGACTTCACTGGGCATTAGATCATGTCCTGTGGTGGGGCAGATCCCTTCTTGCAGTCAAGAATGGGTTAAAGAGCTCCTCTGGGCATGATCAGCCTCAACCCAGCACATCTGTGAGGCATGTCAAGCCTGGAGAAGGGCTGGTCCTTTACGGGGAGGGAGGTGGAGACAGATCCAGTAAGCAATGGGGGGAGAGGAGCGAGCAATGGGGTCAAGACCTTGGGGGAAGAGGCAGGGTAGGGGCGGGGTCTTGGGGGAAGAGGCATGGTAGGGATGGGGCCTTGGGGGAAGAAGCGAGGCAGGTGGCAGGGCCTCGGGTATCCGGTTACCAGGAATTAGAAAGGTGGCAACCCTATTTTGTCTTTGGTGTTTACTACTGAGTTCTGCTCGAGTATTTATGTTGCACAGAAAGTTCAGCTTTGTCATTCATTGCAAAAGGCCAATGTGAAACCCTCCCAATGGTTCTTCTCAGTTTCTAGCAGTGTTACTCTCAGGATCTTGTCTGCCACTTACAAAGCTTCACTTCCTAATCTGGCCAGTTTGAGGAATCAATGCACAATATTCCGGATCCAATAGGCTCTTCCTGCTTTCCTTCTTCATATTGACCTCCATCACTTATCCATCGTTGAATCATATGCAGAATAAGTGAGGAGTCCATGGAGAAGACTTTCTATTTTTTTGGTTAAAACTAAAGAAGGCCAAACTTTGACTTGCTAATAATGGATATTCTGCTGATGGAAACAAATCCGTGTTTGTGCCTGATTCCACCATATTTCCTGTGGACTCTGGCATATTCTCTGTGTCTAAAAATACCTTTTTCTTCAGCAACTATTTGTATTTAAAGAATATTTTCACACATTGGTGGTTGTTAATCAGCTAAGTAGGCAGCAGTTCTAATGTTAGGAACAAAGAGGTAGGTGTCATTGACAGCTCCAAACTTTATTTGAATTCTTTTAGCCATCTTGTAGCTAATGAGCAGGAATCCTAGGGTTTCTCTCTACTGGTTTTTCTCCTCTCTTGAAATGAGAGGGGCTGCCGTGAGAATGAACCTGTATGCCAGGCTGGAGATAAGTACCCTTTCAAAAGCTGTTCAGTAAAACACAGTAAAATAAAGTAAAGAGGAATAAGATAAGATTTTATTAGAAATTAAACCCCAGAGACCTGGGTAATTTTAAGTAAAATCATTTATACTGCATAAAGAGATTTCAAGAGTGAATGACAGCAGAGAACCTGTGAAATAAGAGAGCAGATTCCAGGATATGTTTAAATTTCCCATAGGGAAGGTTGTGGGAGAGGCCCGCTCTGTGCCCGATGCTCTGAGAATATGAGTTGTTATGGCTGCAGCTATGGAGGTTTGACTGTTTAGCTCAGGCAACTTGTGCTTTACGTCTGGAGGTTTCTGGGCTCCATCCCCAGTGTGTTGGCCAGGATGGCAGGTATCACACTTAGTATAGAGAAATTTATGAATGTTGTTGCATTTATTAATTATGACTGGGATAGTCACAGGAGACTAAGTGATTTAGATGCCCAACGTCCATGGAAATTCAGTGGGGGGAGGTGCCTAACTCCTTTAGGCCTCTTTAAAAATCTCACCCTGAGCCTGGATTAATGAAAACCTCATTTAGTTGAGTTGTGTGGATGTCTTGTTGCGGTTCTGGTAGGAACAGTCTTTATTTTGCTCACTTTAGGAAGGGAAAAGCTCACCTGGTGAGAAGAGCTCGAGTCTGTGGGCCCACAAGAAGCGCACGTTGTTGGGATGAAAAGTGGATTCCTTCCCTCAAAGTTGAGGCAGAACGTTCCACTGGGATTCTGGGCCTGGGAGTCTGTAGCTGGGGACATGTGGAACAGGAGTGGTGCTGAGATCACACACACTGCCTGTCCCCTAGCCACAGCGGCCTCTCTGTAACACAGCAGGTGGAGCTTATCCTAAGGATCCCTCAGAAGATAGCACTTCCATCCCGGCCATTCTTACACCGTTCCAGTCCTGCCAGTGAGTCACTGAGTCTTCCAGACAAGTCCATCTCGGTCGTTCCCTCCAGCTCTCCTTTCCCGTCTTTGTGAGGAATTCCCCTCTTTGGACAGGAACATGTTACATCTCCACTAGGTGTTGCAGACTCTACTCTGTTGTGGGGGTTGTACATGGGCTGAGCTTCACCCTAGGTATGACGCCCACAATTGTTGCAGCCATGTGTATGCTTCCAATATGGCCCAGAATGCTGGACAGCCTGTGGGCCTCCTATTTCATGTGTTTTAACTCAGGCAGGCCATTTAAAGTCCAGGTTTCTGAGCTTCCCATTGGCAGCAGCCATCTTTCGGAAAGTGACATCATTGGGATCGAGTGGCGGACCTCAGGCTGTAGACTAGTGCGCATTCTATTCTTGTACCGACTTGGGCCCCAATTCAGAAAGGTATGTAAGCAAGTGCCTGACTTTAAGCATGTGACTAGACCCATTGGAGTCAATGGGGGTATTTGTAAGCACCTCACTGAATCAGGAGCATGATTAAGATCAGAAATTAAACAGAGAGAAGGTGGCGTATAGTCCTCAGTGCCAATTACTACCGCTGTCACAAACGACATTGCTCGTTAACAAGATGGCCGTAAGTAGCAGTGATTCAGGAATGGCAGTCAGTCTTAGCAATTAGAGGAGTGTGTGGTGGTGGTGTCTTAGAAGGGCATGGGAAGCTCCCACGTGTTGTGCAATGAGTGAGGGAAACCATGGCAAGCTACTAAAAGAATACCTTCCCAATGAACATCCTTCTTTATGGTGTGATGGCACTCTTCGGACCCTGAAGTGGTGTAACACACAAATTCCCTGATTCTTCTACGCAGTGGGAAAAGTCAAGTGGGAAAAGACTTGCACCATAAAATGCCCCTGGATGCCTGGGCGCAAAGAAGCATCCCAGTTAAGGTTGCCAAGTGCAGCAGAAACTTAGGACATGTTGGTGTCAGTCATGAGGTCAATCCAGAGGCATCCCAGAATCTTAGAAGTGGCATAGATACAATAACTTAGTTGAATGTAAAAGCAGAGATGGCTTCCCTCAAGAAGCCCTACATACAGTAGAAGCATTTCTCAGTGTGGTGCATATGTAAAAGTCGATTAAGCATTAATGTATGTCTGTACAGATGTGTGGTTGGGTTTTCTTTGCAGACACTACAACTGATGATATATCCTATATTCATAAGTGTGTCTTACTACATTCCTCCCCCCCTGAAACAGTCAATACTTTTTGTCCTGTTCCACCTCTATTTCTACAACTCTCTCCTTTTTAACCGAAATTTTATTTTCACATGAATTTGATGGCACACTGCTCTGATGCTTTCGTGCTATGAGGGTTTGTCCTGTGGTTGTCAATAGAAATGTAGACCTTTTCTCCACCGAAGGGTGGCATACAGCTCAAGTGGGCATTCAGATTCTGTGCAAATGGGTCCAGCTTTTATTTTCTTTTAATATCTGTTATTAAAATATGATGTGAATATTCTGGGATGCATGCATCAGGGCATGTTTGTTAGCATCGGATTTATTCATGAAAATGAAACATTCTGTTCAAGTAGAGCTATAAATCGCACTGTCATTGGCAAATTGTGCCTTGTTGAAAATCTATCAAAGAAAGCTGACTTATCTTGCATTTGCTGCTTTACACAAAATAGAACCACAGTAAACTCTTGTGCCATAATGATTTTCTGTCTTTCTTGATGAGACATAATGAGATAAATTCAAGACCTTTTTGAAGGCTAATTACATATTGCATACTCTAGACATCAGTTGTCCTTGTTAGATGTTCTGCATTTTTGCTTTCATTTCCTCTTCTCTGTCTGTGTGCTCATATGAATTTGGTTTAGCTTTGAAATACAAATTGGGGGAAGGGAGGAACTGTGTGGATTTTTTCACCCCAAAACTTTGTAGATATTGTACTGTTACACAATGCGTCATTATAGATAGGCCAATACTTGGAGGAATATGTGAAGTAAATAAAAGGCATGAATTTCAAGCATGGAGCTGGGGATGGTGTCATAAACTATGCCAGTTCTTGAGTAGTTTATGTACACCCTTCAGAATAAATTGAAATCTGAGTGTGCTCTGGGGCTGGACGTTTCTGTTATTTATATGTATGGCTATGGCCAGATTTTCAAAAGTTTTCAGCACCCACTATGGGGCGTAGATTTTAAATGCAGCTCAGCTCCAGTGTATTTAGGCACCTACATGGAAATAGCTCAGTGCTGACCTCTTTTGGATATTAGGTCCTTAAATTTTCATTTTAAATTTAAAGGGCTCCCTTTAGTCTTTTTAAGGAGCGAACATTCCTTGTCAATATCATGGACCAAGTATAATGGCTGCTCTTAAATTCTTTCCCATTGCATTAAAAACATAAAACTTTTTGTTCATTGGTCATTCTCTTTTCTTGTCCGTTTTGTAATCCAGGAATTCCCAACACAGTCCCAGGGGTCTGCTGCTGGCATAAAATGAAAAGGAAACATACATTATTTATTTTACCGTGTTCTAGTTTATATGTATGTAATAATTAAAGAAAATAATTTTCCACAAAAACTGTTAATAGTGGGTCCGCAATGCCTATTGCAGCTGCACAGGTGGGCCTCAGGGAAAAAAGTCTGGGAACTTCTGTAATTACACTCGTTCTGTTTTCTCCCTTCTGGAAGCAAGACCTGTCAATCACCCATGGTAAATAGCATGGAAGTATGGAGGATTTCTGTGTATTCTTACCACACTGCCATGTTTCTTGTTTGTTTCTGAATTGCAGCCATATTTGCAGGTGCTGTTGTTTTAATCGAGGGTGACTGGTTGATTTCAACAGCACTGGGTTTTTTTCCTATCAGAGGGAACTGAGTTGGTTTTGCATCACTCTTTTGTCATGATAACTTCTTATGATGTGGTCCTATAGAAGCCAATCTGAAGAAGCCAACGTCTAGGAGGTGTGATGAAGGAAGAGTTGTGTGAAATCTTTCATTTGTACAGAGACTAGAAATTGGCTCACTGAGCATAATTTACCTTGTCCCACTAATAAATAAATAAATCCACACTTCATCCAACATGATGAGAGAGCCATGTGGCAGATCTTAAAAACGGGTCCTGTAGTTATACAACATGCTGATGTTGAGGTAATGAGGATTTTAATAGTTGCCAACAAACTGGATAGCAGCTAATTTTCTTTGCACAATATTCACTACACAAGAACTTTGAATGACAGACTGAAAGTCTCTTTCATTTCCATGTACCTTCTGTAAGTATGACTGAGTGCCTGTGTATTGTTAGTAACAAGATGATCATAATTATTTTGCAGTGATTCTCAAGGGCTCAGAAAAGTAACAGCATTGTGGAGCTGGCAAACTGAGGGGGATTCTATTTTAGAGGAATGGCAGCAAATCAGCTTCCCAAAAGGATCAATCTGGACTTTAATTTTTCTGGTATTGATGGTTGTAGATCTAACAATTAAAGAACTAGTTTGCTTTCTTTTAAAGACACGAGACACATGTGCAAAACTGGACATACGTTTATCATGGTTGAGTGTGCAAACAAGGTGAACAAGTGAAGAAAAATGACCAGATTTTTCTAAAGGGCTTAGCACCCAGTAGCTCCCAGTTACACTTAAATGGAGTGGCCAGATTTCTGTCAAGGCTGAGGACCTAGCATTTCCCACTGAGATCAGTGGGTGCTGCTGTTAGCTGAGCTCTTTGGAAACTCTCGCCCTTAATCTCCAAAGGTCTGACCCAGTAATGTGCAGAGCACCTCCTGTAAAGTGAAGGGAGAACCCAGTGTGTCTCATGATTGGGTTGCAACCAATGAACTTTGAGCCTGTGCTCTCGGTTCTGTGAAAGCAGACACATGTAATTAGTGCATGCATCTCAAATGGGGGGGAAGCATCTCCAATCCAACCTCGTCTGATATACTGGGGGAGGGGGGAAACAAAAATAATAGCTCTCCGTTAGTCTGTAAGGCCCATCATACATATACATTACAGCTAGAGAGAATGTATTATACAGAGAGTGTAGCCAGAGAGAGCTGTCTTATATGGAACAGTTCAAAATTCTTCACAGGTTTTCTGGAAGCAACCCTAGGGAAATAGTCTGATTAGAATTTCTTAAAGCTGTCTGTACAGATATCACCTCCTCTCCAGGACGGCATGATTATTTTATTTGCTGAGACATTGATTTCTGGGTGTGGGACATCTTAAATGAAAACCACAAACCCTGTTTTACCGTTCTCCTAAACTATGTCTAAGATTGAGTGAAAAAGCAATACTTTGATGTTTTCCAAAGCAGGGAGAGAAGCCAGAAGATCTGTTAGGTCTAATACATTCTGCAAGGAAACTAAATATCTGACAAAGGCAGCTGCTAGAGAAATCAATGGCCAAAATATTCTCGTTCTCTTCTGCACAAATATTTTAAACATGTACCACATATTAGCATGAAAATATCCCATCTTCCTCTTGTGTTTTTTTAAATAATTCACAAGCAAATAGCTCATGATTGTTTGTTGTTGTCTCTTTCACGGAGGCTAGGTCTACACGGCAGCTGGTGTCACTTCCAACTCGGAAAGCTGCACGTGCGTAGCTCTGCTAAAATGAGCAGCGTGGCCAAGGTGGCCCTGGCTGTGGCTCAGGCTAGCCGCGCAGCTATTTTTAGCATTCTTGCTTGAGCAGAGCTAACTCAGGCATGTCTAGTTGCGCTGGAATCCCACCTCCCAGCTGCAGTGAAGAGATGCTCTAAAGACCTGTGTTAAAAAGAAACAGGAAAGGAGGAATATTTGCGGGAAGAGCTTAACCTCTGGTTCCTCTCTTGCAGTCTGCAGACCTGGATTCTTCAAGGCCTCTCCCCAAAGCCCGTCCTGCAGTAAGTGTCCCCCGCACAGCTACACTCACGAGGAAGCGTCCACCTCCTGTCTGTGTGAAGAGCATTATTTCAGAAGGGAGTCGGACCCACCTACGATGGCCTGTACAAGTAAGCAGCTGCCGTGTATCTTTTAATTTGCTTGGGCTATTACTGGACAAAGAATGGGCCCAAGGAAAACAAAGCATGTGCTTTTACAGGCTTTGGGTCTGCTCTTGACCTGGCTTGTGCTAGTTTGACACTGCTGCAATTCACTGGCTTCATCTAAATGACTCTGGATTCGTACCACTGTACTTGAGAGCAGAATCAAGCTCTTTGCCTCTCACGTGGGCATTTGATTCAGTCAGTGTTTGAGATTAGCATGGAGAACTGGATGTACAGCCTCTAGAACTGCACGCTGCTGGGGTGTGTGTAAAATGCAGGTTGTTAGCTATCAATCTAGATAGACACTATATATGCGGGCCACTTAGTGTCACCGGTTATTCCATTTCCCACTAGTCAGCTTTGGGAGCCAGGGAAATAATGAGGTGTCTCGCCTTCCTACCAACTTCGGGATAGTGGTGTTGGCTGGACATACTGATTGTGCAAAGCAAGAAACAATGTGCCCATCATGTTCAATGGATGGGGGAGGCAAAGTTATTGTACGGGGGAGAAATAACAAACAGTGTTGTCTGTTGGGAGCTGAACAGGAGCTGGAGTCAGAGGAGAGGGAGAGGGGAAGTGATCGTTTAAATCGCTCTGTTCCCACAAAGTGACAGGCTGCCCTCTCATCTGTCGCTTGTAGACCAGTCGCTGCATCTTGTCCACTTCTAAATACTTAGGCCCTGCCCTACAAAGACTTACACCCATGCACAACCCTACACTCAGAAACCCCACTGAAGTGAACTTACCACAGTGCCTAAGGTTCGGAACTTGCATGCGCCTTTGCTGGATTGGGGCCTTCGCTGGGAATCGTGCCATCTTCCAGATATAATTTTATAGTAGAAAGGGAGTTGAAAGGAACTGAAAAAATAGCTGAGCTGCTGGGGAAGGGAACGGTAGAAGTGAATCTCAGAGATGGAAGAAAGAAAACGGAGAACTAATACATTCAGAACAGCTGGGAGAAGGTGAAGACGGCGTTTCTCACCATTTTTCTCATCTCCTTCTCCCAGGGCCTGTTTTCAGTATGAGAAGGCTAGATGTCATAACCCCCCTAAAATGGCTGTGCACCAACCAGCCAGCACTCTGCTGATCTGTACTGGGTCACAGTGATTATTTTACTAGGACCCTCTCTGCAGAAAACAGAACGGGGGAAGTGGTTCAGGGCCCCCCGTGTGGTTTCCATATTAACATGGAGAAACTGAAAGAAGCCTTGAGAGAGCGTTGCAGGGAGAAATGGGAATAAGCAAGGGTTGGAGGTGGGGGCACAAATAGTGACAGTTTGCCACCCCTTTCTCCCAATGAACCCAGCTGCCCTTTCTGGCTACTTTCAATTTGCCCTCTGTTTTGGCCCCGATCCTGTAAACTGTTGCACCCCAGATGAACCCCTTGGCCTCCAGGGGGCTAAACTGGGCGCACTGAACATCTCGCCATTTGGCTTTCACAGGAGAAGGGGCCTTGGATCGTACTGCTTTCTGGCAGGCGTAGTGCAGCCCCAAGGAGGGAAGGGCCAGCCTCGGAGAGCCTCATGGTAGGCAGTGCTGCTTCAATGTCAGAGAGAGGAGAGTGCAGCTAGTGAAGTTCTAGTGTTGGGAGGGGAGGAAGAAAAAGGACCTTTGAAAATAGAGACATTCCCAGGACAGATTAAAAAACTACTTCTATATGTAGGCTGAGATTTGCAAAGTTAGCTTCCCAGCCACCACTGAAATTCAGCAGTGAATTCCGGTCAGTTTCTGTGACAATCCCAGCCGTACCGTGGAAGGGTACCCAGGTTCTGTGTTAAATAGCTTGTATTCTGCTAGTGGAATAAGACGTGCCAGGATGTGCATTAGCCGGGTATTTGGGGGCAGACTAAAGTGACAACCTCCACAATCTGCAACCGGCCTCCCAAAACACACATTTGTGGCTCCTTGCTCTGTGTTACTGTACTGCCAAGACATAGACACACAGGGCCAGGCCTTAAGCAGCAACTAGAGAACTCTGTCACCTTGAACTTCCCTCCTTTTTATGAAGCTCCTTGGTGCAGCACACCCTGGTCCTCTCCCATGAAATTGTGGAACTCAATGGCTGCTCCAGTCAACAGGGAAAAAATCCTGAGGCATGATTTGATTGACAAGTGTCATGTGTTACAGCCACTAAGTTTCTGTTGTAAACGTTCACTGCCTCAGAAGTTAACGGAATCTCAGAAGTGTTGGGCTGGAAGGGATCTTGAGAGTTCGTATAGTCCAGCCCTCTGCACTGAGGTAATGTTAAAGAGATTTCATCAACTTGAAATCCAGTAAAAGGATGTCTTAACATTAGTTTTAAGTACTACATTGCCAAGATATTTGTGGTTCTATAATGTTTTCCTGACTTTTTTCAAAGTGCTTGTCAGTTCCTTGTTGCTGTGTGAAAAACCCCACACAAACAGGGGAAACTGATTAACTCACAATCAGAGCGAAACAGAGAAACTGGCCATATTATGAAAAGCTGTCATATTGTTTCAAATAAACAAACAAAAAAGGAATAGAGAAAGACAGTTTGTTCTTTAATTTCTTTGTGTTCCAGTTTCTTAGGTGGAATTGGTAACAATGGTAGATGATAATTTTTTTTAAATCTGTGATTTTTAAGTTGATGCCTTGTTAAATTTTGGAATAATTTTCTCAGTTGGACTCAGAGTCTGTTTCTCAGAGAATTTTATGAAAATTATTATTCCCTTCCCAGAAGGTAAATAGCTTTTAAAACAAAACGATAGCTTTCTTTCTTTTTTAGGACATCAATTTAAAAGGAAATAAAAACTGATGCACTTTTGAAATTTATGGGCACAATGGAGAACTTTCCAAATGGTATAAAATATAACAAAAACAGAATTTTCTGATAAGAACAATTCAGATAATATTCTGTCCCCAGAAAAAAAATCCACAGTTCCCTTTAATGTGAGTTGTGTGGTAAATATCAGAGGGAAGAATTTGTCCCTCAGAATATATTTAGAAAACACACATTTACTTAATATTTCAGATTTATTATCCATCAAAGAAAATACGGACTTTGTTTTCAGCCAGTATTTACATTTTGGGTCAGTAGATCATGATCTGGGATGGGCAAGTCAGTATCTGTTTTATAGTCACATTAGCTATCTTTTTTATCATGATTAGTTCAGTAAACGAACTTCTTTGTCCTTGACGAAGAGAGGTCATAAATAACAATGTACCTCCTGAGCAGATAATTTAATTCCCTGGTTCTTGGAAAATAAAATAACATTTTGTTTTCACCAATGTGATTTTTTCCCTCCAAAGTTTTATTGGAGCACTGTTTCAAGATTCTTCAAATAGTACTTGTTATACATCCCTAGACTACTAAAGGCCATTCATAGAGCCCCCTTGAGAATGCTAATTTTATGGGTTATGGAGTACCACTAACTTCAAAGCATAGCTATTGAAATTGATGTTTTAAAGCCGTCAAGAAGAGCAGCTGACTTGTCTTTACAGAGCAAGTAGAAACCCCGGCGAATTTAGTAAAGTAATAATTTATATACTGTTAAAGACACATTGTCCAATAAGTGTTTCTTGTGCTTGAATTCCCTCGTGTCCTCCACCCCCGCCCCGCCTCACTCCCCCTTAGTTTACTAGTAGCTGGAAAGAGTGCATTCACATAGTGGAAAGAAAAATCGGGCAACTTAACTGGTCTAAAGTACTTGAGAGCGATGCATATAACTCAGCACAACTCCAGGCCTGAATTTCTTTAGCGTCCGTTGTATCGGTATAAGTATGACAAGACGGAAAGGAGTTCTGACGGTGCTTGTGCGATGTCCATGCTAAATGGTGCTGGATTCCTGTGGGGCGGTTTGGGAGAGTTTGTATGGAATCCAGAAAGATTCTCTGATACTTTTTGTGGCGCCCTCACTGCCAGTTCCCAGAGCTTGTGTGAGTTTCCTCCTTTGCATTGGTTTAATTTTCCATTTTGAATAATTTGAAAGGGTTACCAATAGAATGAGTGTAGTGCCTCTGCATGAAAATGTCACATTGGCTACAGCAGTACGACACACGTGTGGCAATTCACCCCTTACACTTCAATCCTGCAAAGACAAGCATTCGCTTTATTTTAAGCATGCCATTGACTTAAATGGGACAATTTGTGTACTTAAAGCTATGTGTGTGTGCATAAACATTTGCAGGATTCAGTTCTTATTGGCCTCTCTGACTCCCCCTCCTTCGACTCTAAGAGCAGACACACACACGCAAATTTTCATTAGTGGCTCCCTCAATTGCACACGCAAATAGATACTTAGATGCTTTCTGTGTGTGCGGTTAAAGCAGTCAGTTTTAAAAATGGGATCCATCGAATGTAATAGAACTCCAAAAAAGCTGAGCTGCACTTTCCTAAATCCATTCTAGTTAATTGCTGTTGTTTGAATTTTACAGCAAGCGTTGATTTTTTTTCCCTATGACAGCAAGTTTCCCATAGAATTGGATAAAACGAGATCTCATAGGTGAATCAGAGCCGCTTGAGTTGAAAGAAGCACACATACTGCAAATTGCTACAGGGCTTCCCAGTAGGTGTGATCAGACATGAAAAAGTAGCGAGGGGAAAAGTTTATTGTTTAAAAAATCATGGCAGTTTCACAAAATTACCTATTTTAAATATTTCGGCATGCTTAATTATAGCAATATGAGTAGAATCAGACAGATCCAGGAAATGCAGTTAAATAAATGTGAATGCACTTCCTGGGGAAAGGAGGAGACACTTCAGAGATCGCTTTCAAGAGGTATTCACGGATTTTAGCACGTAAGGGGATTTTGCACCCTGTTTCTGTTCAGACTGAATGGGAGTTAGGTGCCTAACTTTAATTATGTGACTCCTAATGACACCGTGACTAAAAACTAGTGAATTTTGTAATAAATGTCTCTTTCTTCCTCCTCCATCACAATGCAGTCCATGTACAATATGCAGATCTGTTGTTAGGATCACCAACATGTTGTATGCTACTGCCATCCTTATGAACAAAATTATCCTTTCTCATCACATCAAGGGAGAATTTTGTCCTCAGTCTCCAAGGTGAATGTATTAAAAAAAAAAAAAACCCTTAAAGCACGGTTTGGGTGATGTTTTCCTCCAAAATCATTATCAGTTTACTACTCAAGAGATAATATAATAGGATTTGGGAAAGAAAATTTGATCTTATTTGGAACTGTTAGAGCACTTTTCTGACCAGGTTCTTTGTCCTGAGATTCATGTATTGCCCTGAGCTCATATGTGAAAGTCCCATCGACTTCATTGGGAGTTCCACCAGTTATGGAAGCCAAGATTTTCATAAGTAGCTAGTGATTGAGATGCCTCAATTTTCAGATGTCCGACCTGAGACCCCTGAAAGGAGTCTGATTTTCACAGGGCACGTGCCCAGCACATTCTACAAACTAGCACCTTTTAAAGTGTCTCGAGGCGGACATGCCAAAATGAAGGCCTTCAGAATCCCTTGTCACTTTTGAAAATCTTGGCTTGGGTTTCTGATATGGCCCACTGCAAAGGAGTACCATTCTCATGGGAGCTGCAGAAAAGCTGCTACAGCACCTTTTAACCCTCAACACCCTTACCAGGGCTCTGCAGACATCCTGAGCTTGGACAAGCTGCAAAATGAGAAACTGGAGAGTAGCCATCCAAACATCGTAACGCGCAAAGCTTTGTCAAGGCGGAGGAGAAGGCTGCAGTTCAGCACGTGGACACACCATCCGTGTTGGATATTTCAGTTAGTGTGCCAGTCCAGCTGAGCTAGTGTGTCAATTCACCCACGCTGGGAATTACAGCTCCCAGGTGTACCTGTTGGGTGAAATCCTGACCCCACTGAAATCAATGGCAAAACTCCCATTGAGATTAGCCTGCTTTGAGCAGGAGGCTGGACTAGATGAGCTCCTGAAGTCCCTTCCAGCCCTAATCTTCTATGATCTCCGTGGGGCCAGGATTTCAGTCTTAATGCCCGTTCCCTTGTTTTCTTGGCTGGGAACACTTCCTACGTGTTTGGTAGCTGTTGAGCCAGCCCTTCTGTGGGGATTCCTGGATCAGATAGGAGGGTGGGGTCCCATTATGCACACTTAGCAAGGAGGGAGAGCTAAGAATGCCCCCTCGTCGTCCCCCTCGCACACACTTCTTCAGCTGCCGCTGTCCACTGGCTCTCTGCGCTCTGTAGCAAGTGAGCAGGGCAGCCCTTCTGTTCAGCCTAGAGATGGATGATAATTCTATTTTCACCCTGTGTTTTTCTCACTTTACTTTACAAACCAGGACCCCCCTCAGCTCCTCGGAACGCCATCTCAAATGTTAACGAGACTAGCGTCTTTCTGGAATGGATTCCTCCGGCTGACACTGGTGGAAGGAAAGACGTGTCTTATTATATTGCATGCAAGAAGTGCAGCTCCCACTCGGGGCTGTGTGAGGCGTGTGCCAGTCATGTCAGGTACATCCCACAGCAAACCGGCCTGAAAAACACCTCTGTCATGATGGTGGACCTGCTTGCTCATACAAACTATACCTTTGACATTGAGGCAGTGAACGGCGTGTCTGACCAGAGCCCTGGAGCACGGCAGTATGTGTCTGTAAATGTAACCACAAATCAGGCAGGTAAGTGGAACTTCAGAGCGGGCTAAGTTTCTGGGGCGGGGGCCCTGAACATTCCCCGGGTGGAACTCCCATTGAAATAAGTGGAAGTAGCAAGATTGGGCCTTAAACCCTTACCTAGGCAGCTGGTGGTTGGATGGCTGGTGGTTTTATTTTTCCTGCTTCCTGAAAGAGCAGGAATGTTCCCTCTCACCAGGTTTCTTTGTGTTTGTTTTCTTTTTAATGAAACATGGAGCATCCTTCATAGCTTCACATTTCCAAGTCTGCATCCACTGAAACAAGAAGAATTTAATTGTCTCCCTTATTGGCGGAGGGACAGCCTAGTGAGATTCTTTAGATTTCAGATTGTAGTTCAGTTTAAATGGCCTCCCTAGCTTAGCAAAGGGTTCATTTATCTCAGCGCGACAGCCGACGTGCAAGTGAAAAGACGGAGGCTGTTCAGTGCTTCCTGGGCATCGCACTGAGAAAGCCAACGGATTTAGGAGGGTGGGGTGTCGCTGGGTCTCACGGTCTCAAGTCAGGCGTGCCATTGCTCATCGTCTCATTTCTGGTTTGCGTTGTGCACATGAAGAACACTGGGAATGTTTTTCCCTTCACCCAGTGCTATGCCCTGGGCAGAGGCAATGAGGAGCCTGGCCCGCCTTCCACAGCCCATGGAAAACCCAAGCAGAATAGCATTGTTTACACGCAGGGGAGAACAGGCACTGAAAGGCACCCCAAGGGGATCAAGGTGGGGTGGAGCCAGGGTTATGTCCCCTACACACAATGCTGCACCGTGTGCTCTCTCTCTGCATCTCACGCACCCTTGGCAGGCACCGAAGAGCCTGCCATTTTCTTCTGCCTCTCTTCAGCCTCCCGCCCGCGAAGGTGCTGTATTGCAAATGGCCTCCCTTACTAGAGGGCTGACCGTTGAACCCATCCAGTCAGCCTCCTGCACCTCCTGGGAGGAGGAGATGCTCCTCCATGCAGGGACTTCGTACCCTGCTCCTTGCCAGCTAGTGGCATCTGGGGACACCTTAAGATCCCTACTCAGAGCTCTTGCGATGACAATGCCGTGCTGTCCTGCCAGATCCCCAAGCCAGCCTTTCCTTCTCCTTTGAAAGGAAATGCTCTTACTGGAGAAACCTGGCACCAGCTGCAGAATGACAAGCAGATTTCAGAGTCTTGGCCACCAAGCAGAAAGATGCTAGACTGAGCGGGACTGAATTTCATTAGCATAGCACAGGTACAGATTTGTAGGTTCGACAGCCACCCGGGAGAGCACGGATGTGTTGTAGCTAATCAAATCCGTGGCCCGGTAATTAATTTGGCTTGCTGATGTGTCAGGCAAGCCATCTGAATATATCTCGAGGAGCGGAAATAAAAGCACTATTGGGTTACTGCTCTCTGCTGATTGACATGGCAGGAAGCTTTCGTGAATAGCACTGGCAGATGTCAGTATGACACCTGTAAAAACACCTGTTTAATTCAAATAAACAAGTGCCATGGCCCTTAATGAAGTTTAGCATTGTCCCCCTCATGAAGGCTTCTTGGACAAAATATGCACTCCTGGTT
Organism: Mesoclemmys tuberculata; assembly: GCA_007922155.1. Classification (NCBI taxonomy): domain Eukaryota; kingdom Metazoa; phylum Chordata; order Testudines; family Chelidae; genus Mesoclemmys; species Mesoclemmys tuberculata. Next base: position 30,232,542 of record ML675617.1, read on the forward strand.
ATTGGGTTGACTTTAGCATTTCGTAATCAGCAGTGGATTTTTCCCTGGTGCACTGAGCTAGATGCACATGAAGCCTAATAGATGTAGCTGTATGTGAGAAGATGAGCTATGGATGATTAGCGCTTCCTATAAGGAAACACTTCCACCCTGTGAATTATTCACAGACCTCCCAAGAGTTGCATCAGGAGTTATATGCATAACTGACTCTCTGAACTGAGATAAGAATGCACTCACTGCACAGTTATTACCAATACACCTTCTTTTGAAAGAGCCATTGTGGGAAATTTTAGCCTGCGGGTTTTGAATGATAAATGCAGCTCATGTTAAGGATAATTGAAGCTATAGCCCTGTTTCAGCCGCATGATATTCTGGATGTACATTAGCAGAACTGCATTCCAATCAGTGGAATCACACTGTAGTAGAATTGGAGTAACGCAGCGGTGAATTGGACCCTGTGTGTTTCCTTCATTGTGCGGTATTGAAGCAATATCTTTATGCTTCCTCCATTTGGTTCAGTATGTAATGTTTGCACAATCCCTTACACATCCTGTGAACGGGGGGGCTAGGCCCATAGCCCCCTCTGCTGGAAGCCTCAGGGTCCTGCCACACCCATCCCAGGAAAGGAGCAGTAGAGGAGTTTGCCAGGCAGCCTAGAGTGGCTGCAGGGGAAGCAGCCAATCACAGGAGCTGCAGGAGAGCCCTATAAAAAGGGGCTGCGGTACCAAAGAGAGACAAGTGCCTTGCTGGAGCCAGAGGAGCGTAGAAGGTGCGTCTGGCCGCCCAAGGGAACTGCAGCACCATGGACAGCTCAGTGCCGGCAGGGACTGGAGGAGTGAGAACGAGTTTCCGGCTGGTTGCTGGGCCTGAACACAAAAGAGCCCTAAGCTAAGACTGCAGACAGGGCACTTGTGAGAGGCAGATACCATGCCATTACACATCCAGATAGACATCAGCCAGCCCCTTCAAAATTAAATAATACAGCCAGGAGTATGCACTATTTATGCTTCAACCTTCAGTCCTTATTCAGCAGATGAGCAAGGTCAATGTGCATAAGCTAAAAGTTGCTGGATCTATACATCAGATATTCCCCTAAAAGATCTTTGAAGTTTAGGTTGCTTCCTGTTGCTATAGATAGCATTTGTGACACAGGTTAGGATATCCTTTGCACTGGGAGATAGAGCTATGGGGATAGGGGAATTTTACCAGTCGGAGTTACTCCCATTGACTCCCTATGAATTGGACATTTGACTGTCCTCTGTGCCTTTGAAAAACTCCTTCGCAGCTAACAAACGAGATGTGTGTGCAAAGGAGCCTCCCCCAGCTCTCTCAAACTGCCGTATGCAAGCCACTCACCCCCAGATCAAAATCTCTGACCTACACAGAGAGGCTATAGGCTTTACACCCCTCCAACACCCAGTGAACTCAACAACACTTCTCAGTGCCTTAAGATGGCATGGTTGGCTCTTCCGTCACAGTAGACACGGTCAGAAATTAAGGGCCTAATTCTCCATTCCATTACACCAGTTGTGTGCCAGTATGGAGTGGGTTAGACAATCGGAGTCCTAATGGATTGCTATAAGGACTGAACTAGAGGAAAAAGAAACTCTGCTGTAAGAAATACTGGCCCTAGGACATTAAAAAGGATATGCCATGGGACAGGTCTGGCAACCACACTCATGTTGACAGACACTTACCAAGCAGCGCCGCAGATGGAATGCCTGGTTTTGTTCTTTCATTTTTGCTTTGTCAAGCCCAAGACCTTGCTAATTTCAGATCTTCAAAAAAATGCACAAACAGCAGGATATTGGCCACACCAGATGTTTGGGGTGTTTTTTTTTTTTAAATATATGAAACCTTTGGCAACAAGCTGTGTGTATCTGGTTTGGATTCCTGCAGAGATTTGTTTCCTGAAAAATTTGTTTGTTTCTTAAGTAATTTCCCTCTCTCTCTTTTTCTTGTTTTTTAAACCGGCACCAGTAGTCAGTCTAGCATTTTCAGACTGATGTAATTTTCCTTTCTGACTGCAAGACATGTGTGAACCGTCTCGATTCAAAATTAGATTTGAAAGTACAACAAGAAAAATAACTAGTTCTGTGTGCAAGATGAAAAATATTTCATAAGCTGGGAGATGAAATTGATTAGCTAGCCCTGTCTGATCAGTATATGGAATCCAATAATGATTTTCTGCAGAAGAAGTTGAGTGATTAAATGGTTAGTTAGTGACTATCTATCAGTATTAAAAACATTGTCACAAGCACAATACCATTGCAGTCTCTAGTATGAGGATAATAAAGGATCTTCCTTTCATGAAGCTGTTTATAAGAACATAAGAACAGCTTCCCTGGTTCAGACCAATGGTCCATCTAGCCCAGTGTCCTACATCTAACAGTGGCCAGTACCAGAGTTTCAGGGGGAATGTACAAAGCAGGGCAATTGTACTGATCCATCCGTCTTCTGGCACTCAGAGGTCTAGGGTTGCCCAAAGCATGGGGTTGTGACCAACATAGCTAATAGTCATTGATGGACCTGTCACCTGTTAAGGGTGAGAAAGGGTAAAGAACACTTCTCTATTCACTATTCCCACACCATTCATGATTTTATAGACCTCTATCCCAGTGGTTCTCGACCAAGGGTACACATACCTCTGGGGATACGCAGAGGTCTTCCAGGGGGTACATCAATTCATCTAGGTATTTGCCTAGTTTTACAACAGGCAACATAAAAAGCACTAGCGAAGTCAGTACAAACTAAAATTTTGTACAATGACTTGTTTATACTGCTCTTACTATATATACACTGAAATGTAAGTACACCATTTATATTCCTGTATCTTTTTTGAGATGGGGTGACCAGAACTGGACACAATATTCAAGGTGTGGGTATACCTTGTATTTATACAATGGCATGATATTTTCTGTTTTATTTTCTAACCCTTTCCTAATAGTTCCTAACGTTCTGTTAGCCTTTTTGACCCTCGCTGTGCACTGAGCTGAAGTTTTGCGAGAACTACCCACAATGACTCCAAGATCTCTCTCTTGAGTGATAACAGCTCATTTAGAACCCATCATTATATATGTGTAGTTGGGATTATTCTTTCCAACGTGCATTACTTTGCACTTATCAACACTGAATTTCATATGCCATTTTATTACCCAGGCACTCAGTTTTGTGAGATCCTCCTAGAACTTTTCACAGTCACTTACAAATTATTCAGTATAGTTATTGTCTGCAAACTTTGTTCACTCCCTTTTCTAGATCACGAATGAATATGTTGAACAGGTTCAAGATATTAAAAAAAAAAAAATAGGAGCCTAAAAGAGATCTGATTTTCCAAAATCCTGAGCACCCATTGGCTTTCTTTTCCATGCTCCTGGGGTAGGCAGCAGAGGAAGAAGGAATGCAGGAGAAAGAGGTGAAATAGAGGACACTTACAATTCAAAAGGAACAGCAGGGTCAGAGTGGTGGATACGTTTAAAAAAGAAAACTGGACCCAAAGTTGGTATTGAAACCCCTTAGGCCCAGACCTTTCATTTCCAGCAGTGCCCTGCCTCATCCTGTATACCCCTTCCAACTTGAGTGAATAAGGTAAGGGTCCTTCAGAGAACACTCTTGTTCACAACATAGCTCAGATCCATGCTCTGAGCACTGCATGAGGCGGGAGTCCTGGGCAGGGGGATAAACTACGTGTGATCGCGTAAATAAAGGTGGTGTCACAGTGTGCTTGCACAAGGGTCTGAATTAATGTTGGATGGATGCATCACATATCTAGGGCAGGCAGGATTTGTGCAGAGAAGGTTTCCAGTCTACTTTGAGCATTCAGCTATTTTAGTGAGAACCAAACCGGGCTTCTGTGCGGAGGTGCAAGAGCTGGAAGATCTGCCAACGTACCAACTCTGGGCTGGCCAAAGTTTGCCCTACACATGTAAAAAGATGTCCCCCTGTCCACAGTCACTGTGCAGCTCCGTACCCCCTCAGTCAGGCACTGCAAGAAACACTACACTGGATCAGAGGCTACAATAATTCAAAGAAACCATTATTTGGTGATTTTAGCCTCCTTCCTTGTTCACAAATGGTCTGTGGGCAGCTTAGGATTTTCTCACGTGTATTCATTATGTGCAACTCTTTGCCAAAGTGTCCCCCATGGTGCACTCCTGGCCTGAAGACTGGCCATGACGAGTTAGTGGCCAGGCTTCTACGTATAAAATTCAGCTGTGTTGGGGCCTAAACGTGTAACTGAATGGTTGCTACAACACTTCGGTCCAAGCTCTGTAAGGACCAAAATCTGCCTGATAAGCATTGCCCTGCAGAGGGACACCACCCCGATGGGAGTTTGGAGAGGGTTTGTGCCTCAGGGAGGAGGTGCCGTCTTCCCCCAAGTGCCCTGTGGCACGGCTTGCAGGCTGCACCGTTCCCCGCCAGCTCTGTGGGTAGGTTGGGAAAGGAGTGGGGTCACAGTCTGCTCCCCAGAGAGAGGAACCGAGCAGCCCCGCTGAAATCAGTTAAACTAATGGTGGGAGTAAGGACAATAACGGACAAAGTCTGGGACAATTGGGTCCTGGTTGAGTAATGACGGGGCATATAGGTTGCACTGTCTTTGTTCCCTGATGGAACTCACTGGCATCCAGTTCAGTGTGAACGCTCACATTTGCAAGCTGAAAGTTCACCTTCCAAAAATAGTCTCTCTTGATGACTGTTTCTGTGCACGTTGCTGCCAGCAAATTGGCTTGCTGGAATAGTCACAGAAAGCAAACCTGAAAAGGGGTCGGGGCACTGCTGTAATTCATTCAATTGGTTATTCAAGCCAGCATTGGGTGAAATTATTTTGAGTTCTTCACCAAGCTTTATGATTAAATAGCTCAGTAACTATTAATCCTGATATCTGAGTCCCCTGAGGGCTCCTGCCTCTTCTGATCTTTGCACAAAAAGAGCTGTTACCCTGAACTCCTATGCAAAGATCTATTGTTTGTGACATGTAGGATCGGGATTCCAGACAGCTCACTGGTTTGGACATACATACATGCAGGCAGCCAGGCACACCCTCTGTATGTACGTCCAGACATACATTGACATAGATCAACTAAAAATTGCTTAAAATCATGCTTGCGTTTAAGACTGGTGGATCATTACAAGCTTCAAAGCTGTTTTTTTTGTTTGTTTGTTTGTTTTTTGTGGTCATGAAAAGTCTTTGCTTTGTTTGGGAAGTTTTAATACCTATACAGTCAGTTTTCCAGGATAATGACCCTGTGTTACTGACCACCCCAAGATGTTACTGCTCCCCCCCAAAAAAACACCCAGAAAAAGAAAAATAAGAAAATTCTCGCTTGTGTTGGTGACAACTTAGTTTGAACTATGACATCTGATCTTAATTGATGTTCTGTCTGTCCATTGTGTGAAAACTTTCAACTTCAGACTGATTAGCTGGCTTATATAAAGTATAAGGCATGTGGGACAGAATGTCTTTTTGCTCAGAACATGGAAAAGGTCAGAATGGTCATGGAAGACAGGAAATCCTGTGCGCCCCACAAATGTGTTTCAGCCTTTTTTCTTATTGATTTCCCTCACCTATAAGAATGAAATAGTGAGCTTATTTACTCTTCATGCTTCGCAAGACAGAGGATTTAACACACCTTGAAAACTGCTGATTCAAACTATGAGCTGCGTTGGGATGGTGGGTTTGACTCAAATGTAAATGAAAGGTTCTATCTATCCAGCATTGCATTCTATTTGTCATCGTTTCCCAACTAAGGTAAATGAATGGCTCCTGCTTTTTTTAAGTGTTATCCAGAGTTAAACTATAAATATCTTTGAAGATGAAAAATTCTCATTATTATATAAATTAATCCTCCATTTTTTACTCCCTCTTATCTGTGATAGTCAAACTGGCTGCATTTCTCTGTGGTTTTTAACCTTTTGGAGGCTGCATCACAAATATGTCCTATATAGATAGTCTGGGAAGGTACGGATCCTATAAAAGAGGAATGTCTGTCTGTAGAAATATTCTCTACAGCTTCAAACATAGTATGTAATCACTTTCAAGTCAAATAGATTTGCATGAGGAGATCTCTAGTGAGCATCTTGGTGTCTTCTGATTTTCTCCATTCCCTGGTAGAAGAAAATCCTTCTTGGAAATGTGTCAGCTAGTCATGGTCAAACTGTACCGGAGCCAGGGTTTAATCGCAACCGGCTGGTACAATGTAAAACACAACTTGCTTGCCTGCAATGTCCTGACAAACATCATGCTATCTAACTTGACTTTTCAAAGTCATGTTGTAACATAAGGCATTGTAGTGAGGAGAGATGCTTAAAGGGTTAAATTTACTTTATTGATATTAATGGTTACATTGCTGTACCACTGTTCTTAAAGATGGGTCGTGGGCATGCAGGCTTGAAACTTGAAAAGCACATACAACGTGTCCATGAATCTCCTGACGGAGTCTGACAGCTAGTCCCAGACAGACGCGCTCCAGGGCCTTGTTGTGAATAATACACCAGCAGCACACATGCATTGGCATGGGCTCAACAATTCCTGTAGTGGGTGGCTGGGCCTACATGAAAGGGATTTATAAATCATCGGGGAGTCTAGACACTAACTGATCTGGCACGTTAGGAGAAGTCGATGGGAAGTCTGTCCCAATGGGTTGGAGGAGGGGGGTGGCAGGATGCCTGGAAAAGATTTCTTGCACAAAATTCTCCATCTCTGCCATTCTGGAGCCTATGCTGTTGATTTTGGAGTTGACCAGCCAGCCAACATCCCACTCTAGAGCCCATGCCTGCTATGCTGGAGTTGGGTCAGTCATCCCAAGGTCCATGCTAGTCTTGAGCTTCAGAGCTTGAGGTCAAGCTGATAAAAGGGTTCAGTTTTATGGGGGGGGGTGTATGTGAAGTGGATTGTACATATTGTACTGAGACTCCTCTTGTTCCCAGGCTTCCCTAGGAGGTCCAGAATTCCCCTGGCTTGTCTCCTGTACAGATGCGCAAAGGCTGAGAACACCATGGAGGCTTGGGTGACTTCCTGCATGGCAAATAGCAATGATGGTAGCAGTTAGTCCCTGTCTATGTCAGTGAATTTCCTTTGGGGACCTTTGGGGTCCCCTTGAACTGCTGCACTAGCCCATACATCTGCAGATGATAGACAGAAGTCTTGAGGGCTTGGGTTCCTGCATCAGTGTGATGAGATGTCGGATCCCTGTCTGTAAGAATTTCCCTTGGTATTCCAACCCCCATGAAGACCTTCATGGGTTCATTTAGTATGGAGGGCACATTCATTGTGCCTAACTGGATGGCTTCAGGGCACTGCACGGTATAGTTGACTATCACTAATATGTAACAGTCCCCTAATGTGCTCTTCTCAAGGGGGCCCACTAAATCCATTCTTACCCATCCACTACTCAAAGTGGAATTGGGGAACCTTTGGCATCCCTTTGGCCCTGCCAGCTGGCATTTGGGGCACAAGACACAGATGTCATGGACCTCATTGTGAGTGGCCAGTAGAAGAATCTAAGGGCCACCATTTCCAATGTCTTTACCTAAGTGCCCAGCGCATGGTACCATGTGGACTAGGTATAGTAGCCTCCGGTGGAACGTCTTGGGTACCAGCAGCTGTTGCCCTGTTCCTTGGGTTTAGGGGTCTCTTGTCACTCTGTAAAACCTCTTGTTCCAGAGTTCGAAGTGGGGCTACTACTTTGCCCCTTGGGTTTCACCCTCCTCCCCATCAGAGATGGCTACCTGCTTCCAGGCATGGCTCAGCATCTGGTTCTCCTGTTGTTCCTTCATGTAGACCTCATGGCTTACTTCCTCGGGTTTCCCAGAGCTAGCAGGCTGACAAGTTGATGTCCCTGACTGGAGAGGGAGCCCTATCCTGAGTCTTCTGCCATGTCTTGGCAGATAAACCAGCTTGTTTTCAGGTCTGAATTAGTTTCTGCTGGAGGAGGGGCGGGGGGGGGGCGTGAGAGTTCCTGTTCCACTGCTTGAGGAGCTCCCAAAACCACTTCCAGTGTAGCTAGGGTGGCTGCTAAGCTGACTCAGCAAGTCTCCATGTAGCCTCTTACCATGAGCTGCTCTTTTCTCACAGGATAGAGTCACACAGCCCTTTGGATGCACTGAAGGTAGAATGGTGCACCCAACGTATCAGAAGACTCTACCAACATCCCCAAATGTGCTCTGCAAAATTTGCTCGGCCACCCTCTGCCTTCCCTCTTAACATGGCCCTCACTGGAGGTCAGCGTCCTTGTTCCAGGGTCCTTCATCCTGAATGTTGGTGAGGCTGGACAATTAGCCGCCACATAGTTCTTCAGGAGGTTCATCATCTCTGACAGGGTCGCTGGTCAATGACACTTCTGTGGGTCCAACCAGCACCAATACTCTTCCTTAAAGGTGTTGGTCCTGGAGTCAGACTCCTGGTGGATCGCTCTCTTTTCAGAACCATTGAAGGAATTTATTGGGGTTGATGTGCAGGTAGTCGAGGATGGCTGCCTGTGCCTTGGTGTAGGCCAGTGCTTCAGGGGTGGGGGGTCTAAGCCCCCCAAAAGCAGCTTGTGCAAGGCCCGTCAAATACGGGGCTATCAGAGTGGCCCAGTGCTCCTTTGGCCAACATGCCACAGAGGCCACCTGTGACCTGAAGGTGAACTGGAAGGTTTGTGGGTACTCTCTGGGGCCCATTTTCATACTCTTGATGTGCAGCCTGAAGGGGAGGACGTCCCTTGATAGTCTGGAGACCAGGGAGTTAGCTGCCTCCTGGAGTTGCTGGAGCAAGAGCTCTTGTTGGCCTGATGCTGTCTCATCAATTCCGAGAGTAGCCATTGATGCTGCTGGACCACGATCTGTTGTAGCAGTTGGCCTTGCTGTGGCTGGCACTCCACCATCCATTGCAGTAACCATTCTGTGTTCATGACTTCTCCTGGGTCAGCTTAACAATTACACCTGCTGTCCTTTAATAGGACTTGGTCTTTGCCTGCATTCTCCTCCATGCGTTGGGGGAGCTGAGGTCTGAACCCAGCAGTACCAGCTAGTGGTGGTGGTCTGGGCTGTAACTCCCCACCTCCAATGTGAGCATGCCCAGTAAGTGTGGCTGGGCGGGGCATTCCAGGCCCAGAGCTGCATTTTAACCCTCAGTTCACCAGCGTGGGGCTTGTCCATCCCATGAGAAACTCCCATTGAAATTAATGGGGCTAGTTCTCCTCTCAGTTACAAAAACACACATATTTTCCTTTGTATGAAGGCCTCTTGTGGTGCTCAGTCTTTGCTTTTTGCCCCTCTGTGATACTGAAGAATTTCAATTCTTTCTCCTTGATTTTCTTAGATATATGAAGAGAAGGGACTTTTTTTAAGTAGACTAATGGAGGAAAGTAAAATAGTTCACAAACTGATCCTTAAGGATGCAAATGAATTGTTGTGTTTTTACAGTCACTGTCGCGGTTTTCTTTACAACGAGAATATGGTCATTTACTCCTAGAAAGGGATTTTCAGAGGCTCTTAGCATTGGTTTAACTGGTCTCATGGAAGTCAGGGGGAGTTTTCCCATTAACCCAAGTGAGACTGGTTAGGGCAGCGCTGAGTGTTTTTGAAAATAACCTCCTGTCATCTTTACGCTTTCAACAGCTTTGCTTGTGGCTCGATGCAAGCCCCATTGAAGATAATGGGAAGAGTCTCGTTGATGTCAGTGTTCTTTGGATCAAGCCCTTAGTCTTCATATTTTGAAGACAGGGGGTGAGATATTTTCCTTTATAAATTCAATTGTGCATGCTGATATTTAAGCTCCATGAACACAGTTTAAAACAGAACTAACCACACAGAATCACATATTAGGCTGCATACACAAACTCATGTGCAACAAAAATAGAAATGTGTATATGTGAGGTCAAAATCCTGACTCCATTGCAGTCAATGGCAAAACTCCCATTGACTCCAATGCGGCCAGGATTTCACCTGTGATTTTTATGAAGGATTATCATAGAGAATTAGAGGAATAGAGAAATGGAGATACTGATGGTGTAAAACAAAGCCTAAAATCTAGTGACACACAAACAAGCTGTTATATGGAATCATTTACAATGACTGTATCCATTCTGCACATAAAATCTTCATCACCAGCCATCCTATTCCTAAGTCGCATGTTTATCCCAGCCCAGATGGCTGGATGTCTGCTACCAAATGAATTATGGATCAGTTGAATATTTTATAGTTTTATTTATAACTCCCTTGTGGGTAATTGTTGCTTTCTCTTAGTGTGTTATCAGGCTTTCTATAATGCTCAGAATGTTAGAAACATGTAATGCATTTTAACAGGAAAAGAAATTCCTCAGAATGGTAGAACTTTTTCTCTGATCAGAATATTATCTTCGGTTTAGGTCAGTTTTATTCTTACAGTAGGTGATCAACACTCATGTTGATATATGAACACATTAAAAGATGAAATAAAAATGTTGCATATATCTGCAGAAATGCTGTTTAATTATGACACAAAATTAAAATGTCTTATTTAAAGCTATAAATATACACAGCATGTAACAAAACAAAACAAAAAAAAAAGAGAGCGACGTCAAAGTTCCTTTCCTTACCATTGGATGTTAGTGATTAGATCCGGCTTATGACTTAAATCCTGTGTTGTGCAATATTGTATGAGTCTCATTCCTCTTCTCCTGTCCTACTAGTTCCTAGTAATAGCCCACATTTCATGAAGGAAGAGGCCTGATCCTAATCCAAATGAAATCATTGACTTCCATTGACTTCAATGAATTTGGGGTCAGGCTCTAAATGAAGAGGTCCCAGTCCTGCCCTGCTGAAGTCTGTCCCACCTTCAACAAGTTGCAGCATCAGGTCCTTAATACTTGATTTGTAACTCCTTGTTTACCAGCTCATTGCTCCATTCTTCTAACAGCCACTGTCTTGCAGTATCAGTCTCTGCAGCTGTGTCCTGTTTGTTCCCGGTATCAATCAGGGCACTATAAAAATTGGCAGCGTGATGGGTGGAAAGTGGCAGATACAAGAGCTGATTGCAGTTGACTTAGGAAAAACAGAAACATGTAGCCCGGTGTACCACATCCACACAAGGCACAGCCAAAGCCCAATATGTTTGGCATTGCTATAGCTGCTGCGACTGCTTGTGGAATTGGAGACTAACCGCTGCACCAGTGTCTGAGGACGGCCTGTGTGAACTCTGTCTCCCTCTGCAGGCGACGCAGCTCACACCTTAGCAAACAGAGCTTGGTCCTGATTCTGCAAGGTGCTACCTTAGCACAAGCATATCTTTAAGCATCTGAGTGCCTGTGTTGGCATCAGAACTCACAGGTTTAAAATTACGCATGGCCTTTCTTAGACTAACTCTTCTGGTCATGATCTACCATTTACTTTTTTTCCACCAAGATAGGCCAAGATTGTTAAGCGTATTTTATAGCATTAGAACAATGATATTGGATCATCCCCTTTTTTTTTTGCTCCCCGCTCTGGCATTCCCTTTTTGGAGACTCACATTTCACGCAGGCTGTAAAGGTTTAAAGATGCCAGCTCCTCAGAATTCATTTATACTATAAGATACTAAAAATAAAACCCCACCCCTTTAGAAATAGTGTTTGTGCCATTCTTATTTATCCATGAGTTTGCCAGCAAAGAGTCGATTCAGTGGATAAGCAGGCTCCAGTTAGTATTTTATTTGAATGTGCTGCCCCTCATCTGTTCAATGGTAGGCCTGAAACAAATCATTTCTAAATCTGGAAAAATGGGAAGTGGCCAGAAAACAAGCAAATATATTTGATTCACAGCTGCATTTCCACAGAGCAGGATTCAAGTACTATATCTAGGTCAGCAATGTCTATATCTGTAAGCCTATATAAATATATTACATCACAATTAAAAGTCTGAATTAAAGTATGCTTTAGAGTCCCTTATTTCTTCATATTCTAGAATGCTCTCCGTTCCACAAAATAGCAGTTGCCTATATCAGTGAAAGCAAACAATGGGATTTCTTGTTGGAGCCAGTTTTAGAAACAGGTGTGAGGAGCCTGGAAAGGTGCCTTTTTCGTTGGAGCAATATCTTCAGTCACATAGGGACTGATCTAAAGCCCACTGAAATCAATGGAAAGACTCCAGATAAACATCAGTGGCTTTGGATCAGGAGAGAAGAAAGGAAATGAGTGGATAATGGAGTGGAGAATATGCTCACGAAATTTGTGGATGACATCAAGATGGGAAGGGTTGCAAGCACACTGGAGGACAGGATTAGAATTTGGAACAAACTGGACAAATTGGAGAACTGTTCTGAAGTTAACAACGATGTTCAATAAAGACGGGTACACAGTACTTCACTTGGGAAGGAAAGATCAAATGCACAGCTACAAAATGGGAAAATAACTGGCTCGACGTTAGTACTCTGAGAAGGATCTGAGGGTTATATTGGACCACACATTGAATGTGAGTCCCCAGTGCGAAGCAATGGCGAAAAAGGCTCATATCATTCTTATGTGTATTAACAGGTGTTGTTCGTAAGACGTGGATGGGAATTGTCCTATTCTATTTGACGCCGGGGAGGCCTCCGATGGAGTTCTGTGTCCAGTTCAGGGGTGCCACACTTCACGAAGGATATGAATAAATTGGGGATATCCAGAGGAAAAGCAACAAGAGTGATATAAAGTTCAGAGAACCGGACCTATGAGGAAAGATTAAAAGAACACTGGGCATGTTGCTTCTTAAGAAAAGAAGACTAAAGGGGGCACCTGATGTCAGTCTTCAAATCTATTAAGGGCTATTATAAAGGACAGGAATCAACTGTTCTCCATATGCACCAAGGGTAGGACAAGAAGTAATGGGCTTAATCTACAGCCAGGGAGATTTAGGTTAGAGAGCATGAAAAACTTTCTAACTATAAGGCTAGTTAAGATCTGAAATAGGCTTCCAAGGGAGGCTGTGGAATCTCTGTCACTGGAGGTTTTTGAGAACAAGTTGGACAAACACCTGTCAGAGGTGGTGTAGGTTTACTTGGTCCTGCCTCAGTGCTGGGGGCTGGAATTGAGGGCCTCTCGAGGTCCCTTCCAGCCCTGCTTTTCTATGATCTATGAGGTTCTTTATGCTCTGCAGTGCAGCAAATTAGGATGATTTGTAACTCAATCCTGGCCTGATCCAGTAAATCACGTAAGCGCATACTTGTCTTTAAGCAAGGGCGTAGTTCAATTTGAAAGCAATGGGAATGCTTGTGCGTAGCTAGCAAGAGCTTAAGTGCTTTAGTGGCTCAAGCCAGAGCGTGCAGCACCTTGTAGGTGTGAGTGCCAAATTTTACAGCTGGCTTTCAGCAGAGGTGCAAGAAGAAGGGTTAAGGCAGCGCCCTGCGTCCCTTGTAGATGCACAAGTGTCCTTCCAAGGAGGCTGAGCAGCATGGCTGTGGGCACAACAGAAGTTTTCAGCCTCAGCCTAACTCTGGATTCTGCAGAACAATGGGAAAATCCCGATTGACTTCCATGGGAGCAGAGAGTGGCCACGGCCGAGTGCTTTTGAAACACCCCGCCAACCACCAGATTTTCAAAGGCGCTCACTCACAAGTGGGGCTGGGTTTTCAGAAGAGCTCAGCACACAAACAGTGTCCCGCCGAGAGCTGCTGGGGGCTGGGAAATTTGGAACAGCTGGCACCAGTTTTGGTGCTGAACTCTTGCAAGTTTGGCCCTGAGCTGTGTGGACAGAGCACGGAGCGGAGCACAGGGCTGGGTGGCAGAGCTGCCCTGCCCCGTGTCCTGCCTGGCCGCCCTACCCCTGGAAGATCAGAGTTACGCCCCAGATGTGTGTACAGATTCGTGTGGGCTTGGTTTGCTTTCCTCTGCGCTGCGTAATGCAGAGGCCTGCATTGTCTTTGGCAGAGACGACCGAAGCTGCCACTGTGATGCTTCTCGGGGCACCCAGAGCTGAGAGTCACCTCGTTGGCAGCTCCCTCCAATGTGAGGTAGTCCTGCTTTTGCCAGCTGGGTGTTAGCTCCCTCACGCCACCAGCCTGTCAGCGGCGCAGGCCCTCTCCTCTGGCTTACACCAGCCTGGCTGCTTGACAACAGATGTATCCTGGCCCCCAAGTCCTTTCAGTATTCCCCTGGATACCTGCAAAATCCCAGATCTTCCATTCCCACGGGCACAATGTCCCCCAGATTAACCATAGCCCACTGGTACTTTATCACTCCCCACCACTGAGCTCAATTGTAATAAAACAAAAGGGAATCTATTTGCGGAAAGACTAGAGATTCAAATAGAAACAAGTGAGTGAGGGAAACAAATGGTTACATCTGAAACAAAACCACCAAACATGACCCCTCCCTTTCCTAGCTAACGATGTAGATTAACATCCCGACGTTCCGTCTCTGTAGCATTTTCTAGCCTCAAGGAGCCAGGACCCAATCTTTCCTGGATCATGGATGCAATGTCTTTTCCCACCCCGTGCTGTGTGGACTCGATCTTTTGTCTTTATTCGCAGATGGCAGTCTCCTTACTGTCCGGTCATTCCTCTTCATTTCCAAGGGCTTTCAATGTTCTTTGTTTTTTTGGTGGTTTTCCACTGACTTCTCTGAGCTGGTGCAATGGTGGACATGATGTGCTAGTAAGGAGAGGTGACAACTCCCTCACACTTGAATGGGCCCTCGCCGAGCTATATGAGACCCTAGAGATTCTTTTTCCCTCCAAAACCATAAGGTCATCATTTTCAGTAGAGTTCATTATTTCTTCATTATTACCCGTACACACAGCTCGCAGTGATTACGAGCTTGGGAGAAGTATAAAAATATTGCTCAAGCATACAGGCGTGAAATCAGGAAGTCCAAAGCACAATTGGAGTTGCAGCTAGCAAGGGATGTGAAGGGTAACAAGAAGGGTTTCTACAGGTATGTTAGCAAGAAGAAGAAGCTGAGGGAAAGCATAAGCCCCTTACTAAATAGAGGAGGCAACCCAGTGACAGATGATGTGGAAAAGATAAAGTATTCATGGCTTTTTTGTCTCTGTCTTCACAGACTAGGTCAGCTCCCAGACTACTGCGCTGGGCAGCACAGAATGGGGAGGAGGTGAGCAGCACTTAGTGGTGAAAAAGCAGGTTCAGGACTATTTAGAAAATCTGGACATGCACAAGTCCATGGGGCCGGATGCAATCTTGTTTTACTGTATGTCACTTAGAAACCTACTGATAGGTATTTAGACATGCATTAAATCAAATAATGTCCGAATATTAACTCAGTGTGTGGGAGATGCTCTCTAAAGCAGTGTGATTACAAAGGCTTGGTGATTTTTTTGATAAGCTTTATGTAGGCTTTAGCATCATTAATTGAACAAATTGATCAATTGTTTGGAGGTTCACCCATCTCTAAGGCGTGGCTGAGCTACAGGCCTTCACCAGGGACCTCAGATGCTGCCCTTTATGAATAAATACCATGAAAGCGGTGTATTAGGTGTAGTGAGTTTGTGAAGTCTGAGATGGGAATTGCTTGTAAAGAACAGTGACCCCTTTGCCAGTTGGCATGAATGGGCCTCTGTGTCCCAGCCTCCAAGTAAAATCACATGATTTTGGTGGTTAATACCATGAAACTGCAGTGCAGCCGAATTCCTTCTCCTCTATACACACGTAACTTGGATTTCCTTTCTTGCTGTGCCAGGTTGGTATGGTATTGCTAAGACAATAAACTTTGCTGCCATTGCCTTCAAGGGAATTTGCATCTCAATTACTCATCTGGCCAGTTACATATTTGGAAGAATATTCTTGCAAACCTTCCTGGAATTATATCTCCATTCAGCAGACTGAATTCCAGTAGGTAATAACAGGGGCGACTGCTTTACTTTCTGTTACTGAAAGAGATGAAAGGAGAGAAGGTTGAAATACATAAAAGAAAGAAGCTGGGCTTCCCCTCCGCCTTTTGGTCTCTGTGGCTTTTCAGGGCTGTACGAGAAACTTGTGAATAGTTCACATCTTTCCAACTTTTTGTCAGTCTGTTTTAAACCCTGGCTGGAAATTTGTGCTCGACCGAGCGGATTATTAATTGCATTGACACTGCAGTCATTTCTCAGACAGCTAGTTCACATTGTTACAGTGAACACTTCTATGCTTCCACCCTTTCTCTCTGTCTCATGGCCAGGGCTCTATTTTTCCAGAAATATGCTCCTGCCTTGTGTATTCAAAACATGCAGCTGTGTGCTTGGTTCAGTTCAAGTGTATATGTGCAAGCTTACAAGGGTACCATTTAAGGCCCAGATTTTTGAAGTTATTTAGGCGTTTGTAACCCGTCCGTGCCCAGGGTAGCCCACTGATAATGCCAGGGTCA
>ML675617.1:30248819-30374798 GCA_007922155.1 Mesoclemmys tuberculata
CCCCCCCCTAAATGCAGCCCGCGTGACAGCGTTGTTGCCTTCAACGTTGCAGTGTCTGATATAGAAGCCCGAGTCTCATGTTCAAAAGGGATTTAGGTTCTGAGGAACCTAAATCTCTTTTGCAAAAGAGATTTGGGCTCCTAAAGCAGGTAGGTGTTGCAATGCTGAGTGCAGCGGTGCTTAAATAGTTTCAATAATCTGGACCTAGGAGCATAAAACCAATTGCTGTCCTGAACTAGAGAGGAAAAGCAGGTGTGCAGGTCTGTTGTGTCGGCCTTCTAATTAAGCAGGCATGGCTCTGTTAGTATTGAAGCCCAAACCCTGCTTCTAAAGTGGGGTAATGTATCTGCACATTTAACGACTGATTGTAAATCAATTTAGGTCAGATTCTAGCCAGACCCCATATAGTGGCACAAAGGGATTGAGAGAAGATGAGGTACAGATGGGAATAGTGCGACTAGTGTCTCAATTTTATAGGGACAGCCCCGATATTCGGTGCTTTTTCTTATATAGGCATCTATCACCCCTCATCCCGTCCCAGGTTTTCACACGTGTTATCTGGTCACTCTAGCTGGGAATGACTCTATTTTCTCTCCCCAATATACACACACCAGAAAAGCAAATTGGCTGTGCATGATATGCCACACCCTCTTCAAGGATGTTGCATCAGGTATACCGGTGTGCCCTACCTGGGACTTCTAGGAGGAATTCTGCTGGAGCCATTCCAAATCTGCCCTATGAATGTCAGCTGCTACGCAACCTCCTCCAGGAAAATACACGTCAAGTAGCCACTGAAGCTGTAAATAATAATAAAATCACACAGAAGGAGGTGAATCAGATTGGAAACAGAGCAGAGATGTTGTTTCAAGTCTGATCTCCTGGCACATGTTGTATTTTCGAGCTGTGTGGCATTCACCAAATGTAGTCGTGGTCATGGAAGATCCCTCCAGCACATCAGGGCTGCCCCAATTACACTACATGGGGAATGGCAGATTCAGAACAGGTGGGTAAGGGCATTTGCATGTCCTGCACACAAGGGAGATGGGCTTTGCATAGCTCAGCAGGGAGGAGGGTCTGGGAAAAGGAGGGCGGGTGGTCTCAATGATGGATTCGGGGCCTGGCTTTCCCAGGGAAATTTTCTAACTAGTTTTTGAGAGGAGTTCAGCTAAGCTGATTTCAAAGCAGGTTGCCGCTGCAGCTCAGATTTGGGTTAATGTGGCCTGAGCCGTTTTACTGAACTGGTTCAAAGCTACTTCAAGGGTAAGAATAAAAATGGAATGCTACTACAAACATAGTGTTGTCTAATGGATCGGGCCCTGGGCTTGGACTCAGGAGACCCGAATTCTATCCCCAGCTCTGCCTCTGACGTGCTGTGTGATTTTGGGCAAGCCACTTCACCTCTCTGTGCCTTGATTTCTCCGTCTGTCTTATCTGTTCATTACTGTCTCCTCTCTGGGTTAGGGCTTTCTCTTACTATAGATTTGTACAGCACCATGCACAGAGGGTCCTAAAACTCAGCTGAGGCCTCTGACCACTACTTTAAGAATCACAGCTCCCTACCAGCAATCCTGACCCTCCTTTTTAAGACATTGGAAAGACAAAAAAGTGTTTGTTATAAGCAAAGTCTCTGCCCTTGGTAACCAGAGTGGAGTGTACTGAATTTCGTAGGGTGCGTTGGTGAACTCTATCTCGTCTGCTAACTCTAGCGCTCCGATGATCAAGTGTAACTGCAATCCTGATCCGCCGAGCTCCTGTCCAAAGAGAGAGTGTTTTGCTCCTGTCAGTAAATACGTTCAATTTATTCAGCCGTTGGCAGTAATAGTATTTCAAACATCCTGGCAACAGCGCATTGTTGAGGGGCCAAAACCAGCACTTAACAAAATCAAACGGTAGCAGTAATGAAATGCTGAAGGCTCACTCCCTGACAGGGATACTCTAAAAAAGCTTTGCGGAGATTTCAGTTGCTTCTGGTAATTTTTTTAACTGTTGAACCCTGATAGCGGTCTTCGCAGGAGTACGTACCCGGAGACAGGAGAGGAAGGCTGCTGCTGGGGTGACAGTGTTAACCTGGAACTTGGGGTACCTAGGATAAAGCCATTGAATGGTTGTGCGTGCTCAGATGCTGTGGTGATAAAGCCACATGCCTTCCCTAGGAAATCTTTTCGACAGGGCAGTAATTTCCCGGGAGCGGTGACCCCCTCACCTTTCCTAAAGGAATGCCCTGACTGCTGATCATGGTATAATTATCACAACCCCCCCGTGCTTCTTAGGCCGGATGGCGGCAGCCCAGATACCGCCCCCGTGGCTTTTGGGATTTCGGCACAAGTCCCATTCGGAGCGGCAGTCTCTCGGCGGGGCGTTCGGGCAGCAGAGTCAGCGTCACGAGCGGCACTGTTTATTTCGGGGTGGACTGCGTCTGTGCGGGCAGCACGGGTGAGGAAGGAGCCCCTCCCCTCCCCGGATGGGATGCCCAGAGCTGGTACTGGGTACCCACTCACTGAGAAGCTGCTGTGCCTTCCGCCCCCCCGTGTGCCAGCTGGCCCATTGCATAGCTTGTCGCTGGCCTGTGCCAGCAGCCAATGACAATCCCAAAGAGCAAGGGGAGGGGAATGAGGAGTCGCCAAGTCACCGTGGTTCCTGGGGCTGTCCCTGGGATTCTGCAGCTCGCACGGTACAGGCACACGGGCTGTGCCTGCGGGAACAAAGTAGCCTCGCATGTGGAGGGCTTTTCTCTCTCATCTTTAGGAGAGCGAGAGAAAGAGAGAGAGTTAAGCACCCTAAAAATCGCTCCACACCGTGTGGCCGCCAAAGGTTTGTGGCTCTCAAGTGGTGCCCCAATCCAACTGTTTTACTGTTGCCATTTGGCCTAGTCAGAAGCTCCTATCGCAGAGAGAAGCAGCTATGTCTCACAGACCAGCTGCTCTGTTAACTGGGCCTCCTTGCAGTCCCTGGGCACCCCTCCACACCCTCTAGAGCCAGAGCAGTCTTTGAAGTGCCATTAGAGTGTCTTCAGTCTGGGGTTGGGTTTCATTGGTCAGGTGTCAGTCATTTACACTGAATGGAAAAGAATTTTTCTCTCATGCATGAATAAACTCTCTAGTTTGCCCCAAAATAATCCTCCTTAGCGGCAGTAAAGGCGCTCTTGTTTCAATGTAAGACTGGAGGAGGAAAGCCAAAAGGAAACCTAGCAGCTACAATATTGAACTCTAACTAGAACCGCACTGACTTTATTTGAGTGCCGAGTTTGTTCAGTAATTAGAAAATGAATAAATCAGATGGAAAAAAAAGAATAGATTGGGAGAAGCAGTGTGAGTCAGGGGGAGAGAGGGAAGGAAGGGGTGACTTTAATTTTGCAGAAGACAGAAAGAGATGCATTTCGCAATCCCACATCATGTGCAAATAGGTATTTTAGTTCATATTCCATCACGGTTTGATGAGATCTGCTTTTGAAGATTTTGGTAGTTAGTTGGGAAAAGAAGGTGCGCTTACTGACAATATTTATGAGCTCTTTAATTACATTTCAGAGACTGAGTTGCAATTAGAAAAAAAAAGATGTACTGCATGTGTTAAAAGCATGGTGATAAATCTGTGGCTAAGGAGTATGGTAAACAACCTCGCTGCTCATAATGGCATCATTGGCACACTTCTATTTTTAGGTGTTTATTTTCTTTTTCCCTCCCCACGAGCAAATTGCTCATAAAATGGTCAGATGCCAGCTTTCTTTATTCATTTTAAAAGAGTCAGGAAAAGATCTTTTGTGACCACTGCACTCCAGTGCTTTTACTTCCTGTCATATAGTTAACTGCATTGTAAAACAGCAGACTATAAAAGCTAGACACAGACATATCACAATATTTGTCTCCCCACTTGCATGGCTGATGTCAACATATTCTCATTATTGGGGTATGTTATTCGTTAGAATAATGTTATCCTGGACATTAATTACTTTGTTATAATCTCTTTGGATGAGCTTCTTACCTGTATGAAATGATAGTTTATTATCTGAAAGTCAGGAAATAACTTTGGGACTGGAGTTTAAAGAGTATTCGGGATCGGCGTAATTTTGCTCCATTGGAGTCACAGTGATTTAGCGTTGGCATCAGTGGGAGCAGAATTAAGCTAACATCAAGTGCTGTTTTAAAAAGTCACCCTTTGCTTACTTTGCTGTAGAGTTCCATGACTGATGGAGGATGGGTTAGTGTATTTTAACTTGTACACGTGAAGTGGCTGCCATTAAAATCTCCACAGCTAAGGTGTGTATGTGATTTACTCTGCCTTTGTTTTGGTATCCTGTATTACTTTGGCTCGTATGTAGCACTTTCAAATTCTGTAGACCTCACAGTGCTTTCCAAAGGAGGTTTGTGTCATTACCCCTGTTTTGCAGATGGGGAAACTGAGGCACAGGGCTCAACATCACTCAGCAGAACCTCGGTCTCCTGAGTTCCAGTTTCCTGCTAGAGAACACACTGAATACTGCAGAATCCTTAATTAGAGTAAATGTAAAACTGCAAACAATTGAATGTCATGCACTGAAACACTAGCTGTGGGGTACCCAGAATTGCCTAGTGCGGTAAAACAATGTTACTTCTGTTTCAGAGAACATCACTCCTTTCAGTGCTTGGGGATCAGGAAGATGTGGTATTAATTAATTAAGAGAAAGGGTAGTAGCATGTTAAACAGTTGGGGTGAAATCCTGGCCCCACTGAAATCAATGGGGATTTTTCTATGGACTTCAATGGAACCAGGAGCTCACCTCTGAAACTTAAGTGAATCTAAGCAGAAACTCCGTTTTCTTTGGTACAGTCAAACTCATAATCTTTTTTTATTTAAAAGAGCAGGAAGGTGAGATGGAGTGTAACATCCAGGTTCTCATTTGGCAAATGCTGTCAGGGAATCATCCGAATGCTATTAAAGAAACAGGACGTGCTTATTGATCATGGAACCTGGCCCTGTAGGCTGTTAGGAAGCCAATGCAGCTTTGCTGAGTGTTGCACATAGATTACTCTAGTTTAGAATATACATTCAAGCTTGTCAGAATTGTGCTCCTTTCATCTGGGCTGACGTCTGAACGAGTGATATGAGAGGGTTCACACAGTCAATAAATGTCTCCCTTAGCACTGATGAATTTGAAGGCCATTGGCTCACAAGCCATGGTGTTTATGCAGTTCAGGTGATTTTCCCTCTGTTGGCTGCAATATTTGCTACTGTATATTTCATAAAGAGAAAAATCCAGTCAGGATGTTCACTTCCATTTGAGCTTAGTTGTGCATGATATTCCCGTACACCATAATCAATGGGTAGAAAAGTAGACCGCTGGGCATGATTTATCTGTAAGAAATGCACCTATCAAATAATTCAGATCACACAAGAAAGGCATAAAACACCACAGGGTACACATTGAAGTTAGGGATTATCTCCATTTTACTGTCAATGCATCAAACCATAAGTGAAGGAAGCTTGTGAGAAAAATAGACAAGATTGGAAACTCCACTGAACAGTGGAGAGGAATTTCCAGGAAAAGAATCAAATCAGTAATTCAACAGCGGTGAGAGTCTAATTTTTTTAAAATCCATTTAATACAGTAGAACCTCAGAATTAGGAATCCCTCGGGAATGGAGGTTGTTCTAACACTGAACAAAATGTTAGGGTTGTTCTTTCAAAAGTGAACAACTGAACATTGACTTAATACAGCCTGGAAACTTTACTATGCAGCAGAAAAAGGCTGCTTTTAACCATCTTCTTTGAAATGAAACGAGCACAGAAGCAATTTCCTTACCTTGTCATTTTTTTAACACTTTCCCCTTGTTTTTTTAGTAGTTTATGATTAACACAGTACTGTACTGCATCTTGGAAACACCTACCCAGCTGCTGGTAGTTTATGTATTTACTTACACAATCACACTCACTCACTCCTGAATATTCTGAAAAGAATTCAGGAGTTTAATGTGGACCTGAAGCAAAGTCTTCCAACTTCATCAAGGTGCTGAAATGGTATATGCCTTGTTCTGATTGTACAAGTGACCTTTCAAGGTTCAGTTGAAAAAGGGCGAAGAAAATTACTTGCACGCTAATTGAGACCAAGAAAATTCATTTTGATGGCCTTTCATGGACTTTTTGTTCATTGTTTAAGCTGTTTTGATACCCAGAGGTATATATAACACTACACTTTTTCAAACTGGACAAAATTCTTCTCTCAGTTACCTGGTGGCCACTCCTGCTGAAATTGGTAAGAGTAACCACCCGCGCAAGAGAAAGGAGGATTCGGCCTAATGTCTAAAGTTGATTTTAAATCATTCCTGATGTTTTCTCAATGCCTGCACTGATGTTTGCTTGACTTCCAGCTTGGGTGATCCTGGATTTTTTTCTTCCATATTGCTCTTTATTGCTTCTCATGGACTTTCAAAAACTGCCCCAGCCTGGTTAACCAAAACAGATTTTCATTCCTTTTGTATTTTAACTCCTGTTGTCAGACCGCTTAATACAGTAACTATCCTTGGGCTAGTTAGTGAAAAGACTGATCCAAAAAATTAAAACACTGAGACAGCTAGATAACAAGACAGTTATGTACCAGTGAGAGAGTCATTGCCAAGAGGAGACAACAGAAAAGATATAAAGTGCAACCATAATTTTACATGCTGCACCCAGATATTAAAAGCCTTGTTCCCAGTTCTCATGAAAAAGAACACCACCTTTTAAGTAGTCCAAGCTGTTTTAAAATGAAAGCAGTGCCCAAATGATACCAATTGGGTATGGGGCTTTATGGTCCAAACTTACGTAGGAGCAGCCACTGGGGAAAAATGCATTGATTGTAATAGCACTTTCCTTAAAATATACTGCAACATGTGCTGTCGAGTTAGTGGGTGGAGTTGTTTTGACAGGACAAATAGGTAGGTAACATGAAGTTCATGACAGATCAATAAACAAGAATCTTGATAAGCACTAATGGCCCACGTAATTTTAAATTCTTGCTTGGGGTACATTAAGTGTGATGTGCCAAATGAAATAATATACAGCTTGGAAAACAATTGTTTGGCAGTTTGTAGGACTGAGTGGAATTTATTTTGTGCTTGGCTGGGTAATATTCTGAGCTGGACTCTGAGAGAGGAGAAAAAAAGTATATTTAATGGATCTCACTTTTCTTTTACATGCTGATCACTGATAGAAAAGATCCTTATGAAAATAATTCAATAAGTAATTCTTATCCATTGAGCTTTAAAAAAAAATATAGCACTGAAATGCATGGGGGATCCTACAGACTGAATATGATTTTTTGATAATTGCGGGTCGTTACAGTATTTTTAATTATGAATGGAATCATTGCATTTATTAGACTGATAAATGTTACAAAATTCTTGGCATTTGTCTGAATTTTAAATATATATTCATACCTCTGGTTCCAACACCAACTTTCATTATGAAAATGGAAAATAAATTTCCATTTTGTTTTTCATGTTCAGATTCTCAAAGAAGTCATCTTTGGGTTTCAAACATTGTGACAGTATGGTCTGGTCATTTGCATAAAATAACAGTCCCAACTGAAATTTCTGTGAGACACTCATTGAAGCATTTTTCTTGCTTATAGGTTTTACAAAAAACTGTTTTCACAACAGCTGAGTTTTAAAACATATTTGAGTTGACATTATCTCTTTAAATTACACACTAGAGCTGGGCAAATAATGGATTTTTCAGTTTGATGGGTGTTCTGGAGAAAAATAAAAACTAGTTCGACTCAAACTAAAAATGAAAATCAAAGAAGTCGAAAAAGTGTTTGTTTCGGGTCAGACAAGCCATTTCCTTCAAACCCCAAATGAATTATTTCATAGCAATTGAAATGAAGGGCTAAGTTCATAAAATGGCGGCAGTGGGAGTTTGAAAATGACTTCCTGACCCCTACAGCTATGATCTTTTGCCCTGAAGCATGAAAATTACTGTTCCCTTTTTAACTAGGAATGTTTTACACTTTTCTTCTCAGAAACACATGGACACAATTCACCCAGCACAGAAAGGAGATATTAATGCATTTATAAAGAGTACATGGAAAAATGCATTCTTTACAATGTGCTGGATAAAAGGAATGTGTTGTAGCATCATTTTGAAATATTCTGAAATAGCTTGCAAAAGCGAGGCTGATAAAGCATTTCTGGAAATAGCAGTTCTCTTTAGATAGGTTTTCATTTACCATCAGGATTACTGTGGGGATTGCCTGAGTGAATAAGAATTACTGACGAAGTGTGAGACCTGGAGAATAAGGCCTTGTTTCAACCTCTGCCCCTCCTCAAAATACTTACATTGATGCAAACCCCTGTGCGGACTCACTTATAGCAACAACTTGCCTAGAGATGTGCTGAATTCCCCATCCCTTGAAATCCTTAAATAAAGACTTGATATTGCAAATAATGTTCTAGCTCAACCAGAAGTTATAGGCTTGATGCAGTAAATACTAGGAAAAAATTTGGGGCCTGTGTTTTGCAGGAGGTTAAACTAGATGAGCATAATGGTATCTTATGGCTTTAAACTGCATGGACGTTGGTTTAAAATTGATTTTATTGGTTTAGCTTGTACCTGTGCATTTATGGACGCAAGCTAAACAGCAATAAGCTAAGTTTAGATTGAGTTAAAAGTTTCCATGTACGATTTTACCTACATTGGTTTTAAAACATAACCTTTTTTGTTAAACTAGCACAATTTTGTGCATAGACCTGGCCTAGAGCCCTCATACTTTACTTATCTTCTTTGGCCACCATTCTTAAGTGGAGCTTTTAGGAATAAAAGATATTTTCTCATGTATCCGTGTTCGCTGCAGTAACCTTGATAATGTGAACACGTCACATGTTCTACTCCCCAGAAGGTCTTAGCCAATATATTTTTTAAATGGGATTAATTTCATGCATTGTTAGGATGCAGTTTTCAATGCTGTTGAACTAAGAATAATCAGACCTAGTTAATGTGCTTTATTTTTGTATTAAAGGGTCGGGGAACTCATCAGTGGGGGTAGAAACTGGATTGCTAAAAGGAGGTAATCTGTGTTTTGTTTTTGGCATAGATTAGTAATGATCAGTTATCACTTTTAGCAGGTAGAGAAGTGAATATATCCCAGTATCAAGAGTTACTGTTGTTTAATCATCCTGCCTGATGCACTGTATTCATCATTCACATTTTTTAATGCCACTTAGTGTCAACATTTCACATTTATACAGGGCAAATTTAGGGAGAAAAGATGAATTCTGATATAGAAAGTCCTGTAGAATTTACTATCGGTGGAACCAGTGGGGTGCTATAGAAATTTAAAAGGTTTGTATGAGCAGGTGGCATTCCAGCCATGCGCCAGATAAATTCTCCATGGGCTGTGTAACCTCAAAAGGAGCCATTGCCTGGGCTTTGGCTTTTTTGGTAGCTCCGATAATGCTAATACGTACCGCAATCGAAACACAACCGCAGCCAGACATCTGACCCCAACTCTGCGTTCCATGCCAGCTCTTTCGAATGACAATCCACCGCAGAGGAGTCACTCAGCATAAAAACCGCCTCCCCTAGCAAAGGGAAGTTACCCTGACCAGCTAATCATTTGAAGCAGCAAAATTCACTGCACCCAAACCTTATCGCACACATACTCTGAACCCTCCTCAAAGGCCTACCACACTGTGAAATCCTGGCCGCACTGAAGTCAGCGGGCTTTTACCCAGGGTCCTTCCAGCATGTGCATTTGGGCTATATTTGAACTAGAGAGAGTGCAAGGTCATAGAGCCAAGAGAACATCCTGCCAGCAGCTACCTTTCTTCTCTCCTAAAGAAGGTCCTGCATGAGGACCTCAGTTGACCACAGCCACAATAGACTGGTATAGGAATGTCCCATGCCTCTGAGAACTTTGTAGATCAGAACCAACTTACTGGAGACCAGTAAGCCACCAGAACCAATCAGGAAGCAGAGCTTTGGTACCAATGAGACACGTTGCTTAGTAAGGCCGCTGTTTAGTTTCCAGGTGGGTTTGAGGTGTAGCTCAGTGTGGATTCAGCACTGTAGTGGTGTAAACGTGAGCCAACAGATCCCTGGATGACAGTAGCATCTGAGGGCAAAGATTGCAACCTCCTGCCCAGGCGGTGATGGGAAATTCTAGGCCTGGCCACTGCCACCATATGATTCTCCAAGGGCAAGTGGGAATCAAACATCACCTGTATGTTGTGAACTTGGAGGCCAATTACAGGCAAACATCCTTGCTCAAAATGGCTGATACTATTTCTGTCATATCCTCCAGCTGCTACCCCAACCTGCTGTCATCAGCCACCTTATTTGGATTGCTCTGCAGTCACATTCGAACCCTAGCCTCAACCACAGATTGCACCATCCAAGTTGGGCTCATAGTCATAAAGCTAGGCTTCATTCACAGCCTGAAAACATCATGTCTCCCCCCTAAGCCTCTGAATGGCCCTGTCTACATACTGAATAAGGGGAAATAAGATGGAAACCTCCAGTCCCTGCGGAGCAGAGCCCTTCCCTGAGCTACCTGTCACAATCTTTCCCACAGCAAAGAAGGAAACCACCAAAGGGCAGCCTGATCTAGTCCCACTAAGGTCTTCCCGGTAAGTCAATGCCTCAGTGTCAATGGAGTTGAAGGAGGCTGATAGATCCAGCAATAGCAACATGGACAGCTAGGAGGAGTTGTGACACTTGCTGGGGTACGGCTTGGTAGCAAGGTGCCTCACAGCCCTGCATATCCCTGGCAAGCATCACAACTTGTGACCCTTGTGTCCTTAGCAGCACAGCCCTCTCCTCTAGGCACACAGCCCCGTTGTCTCTCTATGGGGTAGCAATAGGCACACCCCAGTGGTTAAACCTGCTGGGCGTCTCTCTTTCAGATTTCACAATCTCTTTTTTGCTTGTGGCTCAGTGTGCAAATTGGTGTGATGTTCACGATACACAGTCACCTGTCTGGCTATTTATCTCCTTCCTGAAATGCACCTTTCTGGGCCATGTCACCTTGTAGTGACCTGTCTTGGCTTCAAGATCTTAAGAACATAATTTTTAGTATAGATACATAACTCCTTAACTATTATTTGTACACACATTTCACAAGAATTAAGATGACCAGTGGGCTACTGGTTCTTTGTAGAGACCTCACATTCCCTCTTTAGTGAGCTATTCTGCATACATCCAACCTAGGATGTAAAACCCTATGCACCCCCTGTGCCCTCTGCCAGTTGTCACCAAGATGTCCCTGGGTTACAGAGATCATTGACCAACAGGACACAAGCATGGCAGTCTAGTTGTCAAAACCAGTTCTGTATCCAGACTGACCAGGGTCAAGGAAATCCCAGGTATCTAGTTTTTATTAGAAGTGGACTTCCACAACCTTCTCCACAATATTAACTCAGGAATGGAAAATGGGATGCTCTTGGATAATCGGCTAGATCATCAATGTCATGATGTGGGTTCTTGAGTGAAGGCTGCAGGAATATTTTCTTCAAAGCAACAAGCAGTCTGGCCTCTCTCTGAGGGGGATAACCAGCAATCTCTAGGAATCACGTACACAGTGCTTTCCTGATGGCCTTCGCCAGCCAAAGCTCAAGGTGTGGCATATGCGTCTCTCAACACTTCAGAGAGTAGCAATGGCTGAAAGTCACACCAAGAGGAGGAGGAAAGTCACACGTCAGAGGAGGAGAAGGACCTTGGGGTATTGGTTGATAGCAGGATGACTATGAGCCGCCAATGTGATATGGCTGTTAAAAAAGCAAATGCGGTTTTAGGTTGCATCAGACGAGGTATTTCCAGTAGGGAGAAGGAGGTGTTAGTGCCATTATATACGGCGCTGGTGAGACCCCACCTGGAATATTGTGTGCAGTTCTGGTGTCCCATGTTTAAGAAGGATGAATTCAAACTGGAACAGGTTCAGAGACGGGCTACTAGGATGATTCGAGGAATGGAAAATCTGCCTTATGAAAGGAGACTCAAAGAACTTGGCTTGTTTAGCCTGGCCAAAAGAAGGCTCCGGGGGGATATGCTTGCTCTATATAAATATATCAGGGGGATTAACGTTAGGGAGGGAGAGGAATTATTTAAGTTTAGTACTAATATAGGTACGAGGACGAATGGGTACAAACTGGATATTAGGAAATTTAGACTTGAAATTAGACGAAGGTTTCTAACCATTAGGGGAGTGAAGTTCTGGAACAGCCTTCCGAGGGAAGTAGTGGGGACAAATGACTTATCTGGCTTTAAGACTAAGCTTGATAAGTATATGGAGGGGATGTTATGATGGGATAGTTTAATTTGAGCAATTGATTTGGATTATCGGCAGATAAGTCTGCTCAATGGTCTGTGGGAATGTTGATGGGATGGGAACTGAGTTACTGCAGAGAATTCTTTTTTAGGTGCTGACTGGTGAGTCTTGCCCGCATGCTCGGGGTTTAGCTGATCGCCATATTTGGGGTCGGGAAGGAATTTTCCTCCGGGGCGGATTGGCAGAGGCCCCGGAGGTTTTTCGCCTTCCTCTGCAGCGTGGGGCATGGGTCGCTTGCTGATGGATTCCCTGCAGTTTGAGGTCTTCAAATCTCACTTTTGAGGATTTCAATAACTCAGTCATGGGTTCGGGGTTGTTATAAATGTGTATGGCTAGGGTTTTGTGGCCTGCCTTGTGCAGGAGGTCAGACTAGATGATCATATTGGTCCCTTCTGACCTATGAGTCTATGAGTCAAGTCTTGGCACTTGCCCACTCCCAAGTTCTTTCTCTGCTGGTATGGACGCAGATGGTTTGCTTCAAATCTGATCAATGAGAACCAGAAAGGGAGACGTTTCCTTATCATGAGGGTAACTGAGAGCAGCCACTAAACAGTTGCAATTACCCAGGAGGCTGCATCCCGGAACAGTTCTGCTGACCAAGGGTCTGCGGGCGCTACGAGGAAAGCAAAGGACTGTGCTTTTTCTCGTTCCAGACACAGCTACCGTAGAAGAGCTGTGAAATCTTTAAACTACAGCCCTTTGGTTTCAACATGGGACTTCCACCACTGGTTGTCCTGGCCTCCTTCCTCTTGCTTCATGGGCTGCCAAAGTCTGCAAGTCTTGATAACCTGTGAGGATGAAGCTGGGGAGGAAGGAAGCTAATGATCCACCTATCAATGTTGAAGGACGTAAGGATATTATAAAGGCCTGCCCTATCCTTCACTGGGCGGGTTTTTACAGGGACAGCATCTTGCCTTGGAGGTCTTTGTCACCCTCTGTTAGTATTAGCCCATCCACTCTAGGACCCAGCAAAACAATTTCTTCTCCTCTCCCATAGTCCGTAATTAGGCTCCCGGCACAGGTGGTGTGTCCTGAGTGGTGAAGCGTGCTCCCTGTTAAAGAGGTAGCTTCAAGACTGTCCCAAGCTTAGGAGAAGTGAGCCAGGACAAGCCACAAAGAAGAAGCTGCTCTTGAGACCGCAGCTGGCTCCCCTCTGGTGCAGATGCTTCCTGTTAAAGAGGAGCTCTGCAAATGGATTCCTGGTCATCAAGGGATTAACACAGGCCAACCAGTAATAAACGGTACCCTCAGCCCAAGCCTTCTTTCCAAATCTGGCTGTTCCTAGAGTATTCTTGCTTCTGCCCCTAAATCCTTCTCGCCGCCTCCTGGTTGAATTCACCAACCACGCCTGCCACAATGAGCCATCAGATATTTCTCTGGAGTTTCATGTCAGGTTCTAACACCTGCTACCCGGTTGGATGAGCCAAACAGCCCTGCCTCCCTCTGCAGAGTCCCCCATTTACAGCTTCTGTAGCAATTACTCTGCAAGACTGGGCAACGCAGTAGATAAGGATCCTTTCTGTAGGGTTTTTGGATGCCATGCAAGACTGCAGTTATTCAATAAATTATATAGGATGATTTAAAAACCACACTGCGGTCAGGCCTTCATTTTCTATTACATTCTGTAGCAGTTCTCCATAATGGCATAACTTTAGGTGTAATGTTCACAGGCGACGCTGCACTATATGTATTACATTTAAACATCGCTCTTCAACTTGGGCTTGGTTCTCAGTGCTCTGGCCTTGATCCAGCAAAGTACTTAAGCACATGCTTAACTTTATGCTCAGGAGAAGTGCCGTTCCCTGCTAACTGATGTTGTAAACGGGTATTTATGCACAAGAAATTAGCTTCCCCTCATTTATAAAATCGGACACTACTTTATATTTCCGTACCCCTCCTTTTGTGGCTTTGTCCCACTTTGGGACGTTAGTGCGGTGGCGCCAAGTTCTCTGTCATTGCAGCAGAGGGAGCCATCTCCCAGCAGGAATTCCTTGTGCGTCTCCTTGTTTTATTGTGTGCATTACATCAGTGCCTAGAGACTCAAACCAAAGTTGAGGTCCTTTGGTGCCAGGCACTGTGCAAACTCCTAGTAAGGCAGTTCCTGCCCTCCTCAGTTTGCAGCCTAACCAGACAAGACAAAGGAATTATTATTATCCTCACTTAATGGAAAGGGGATTAAGTGACTTGCACCAGGTCATCCTGGAAGTCTCTGGCAGAGCTGGGCAATACACTGTCATCTCTTGAGACTGTATTTTAGGCCAATGCTTTAATCTTAATACCCATCTTCTTGGATGATGGGGCATCTTCAAGGATTCTGGTACAACAGGGAAACTCATGGGAACAGAAAGCTGTTATCAAAATGCTTAACAATGAAAATCCTGTAGGCGGTCTGTCTTGGTACGGGCTAATGCAGTGTTGAGTTTGTGCTCCTATGGCATTTATAGAGTGGAATCAAAGAGAGAATGACGGTACCGGGGAGGGGATACTGTACTCACAAGACATCTCTCTGCTCCAGAACTCGCTACAATACTTAAGAATTCCCCCCAGCCCCTCTTAGCATGCTGTGATAGTACGGTAGTTATTCCCCAGGCTGAAATGTAAGGACTTTACATGGCTGCCAGTGATTCTGCCAGAGCGTTTAGTAATTTGCCTTTAATATTAGAATTCATCCACAGGATGGATTCATGTATCGTCTAGAGCGGCAGCTTGGCACCGAAGGAAATTTCCCACACCATTTAAAAATGGCCCAATGCAATGGGTCTTGCTGCAGGAAGGTGTTTGTTTGTCTAGAGAGGAAAAATAATATATTTCGTGACTTCATTCACTGGCTGAAGATTTTTTTTGGCGGGGAGGGTAATAGTCCCTAGTTTCTTAAAGAATGTTTTTGTTTAAATGCCAGTGAGATAATTAAGGTACTAAGGATAGATAAGTAGCAAGCTGTAGAAAAGGTCGTCTTTGTGCAGAGAGTTACCTTGATTAGAATCTTTGATAGCACAGGTCTCAGGGCTGCAAGAAGATAAGCATTGTGGCTATGATCCAGGAGAGCAAGAAAGCGCATTGACTTCAACACTACTATTTACCTGCTTAAAGTTCAGCACGTGCTTAAGCACTTTGATGGACTGGGCCTCGAGTGCTCTGAAGTTTTACCACAACAGCACTGAGATCAACTGGGGAAATCACAGGCAATTTGCAGGCGTGAAGAAACCAAACTCCGGTTTTAACGCTGTGGTTTTAAAAGTTAAAGGTTTGTCACTGTTAAAATGCAAATGAGCCGCCTCACCCCGCAAAATAAATGTCTCTACTTCAAACTTTAAGTTCTCAAGCAGAACTTTCTTACTTTGCCTTTCTGTAAATTTCAGTTATCGATGGAAATATTTTTTTGTCCATTTGTGCGTGGTGAAACTGAGGTTTACTGACATTTACCAATAAAAATCTAAACCTTACAAGCCTAGTATTAAGACAGCAAAGTACCGCACCAATCGTACTGTGCTGATTGAATCCACTGGGCCAAGTCTCGCAGGGCTTGCTGTGGTTTAAATGTCGTCCTAGCCCAAAGGAGGCGAGGGGAGGGGGTCACGTTGTGGAAGGTGCCTGGGTGACTTAGGAGCCAAAGTCCCATTGGAAATCAAAGCAGCTTTTGGAAATGGGACTTTGGCTCCCTAGTCACTTAGGGCCTTTGGAGAATGTTATCTGAGATAAGGAGTTACCTCTGCATGCTTCGCTTCTGTTCCTACGCAAGCAGCGGGCAGCCGGGAAGACCAGCTGGGCAAAGCTCCCGCCCATGTCTTCAGCGTGGCAGGAAGGGCTGAGCAGACGGCAGCAGCTGGTGCCAAGTTGCCACGGGAGCTGGCCACTGACATGTGGCATGGCAGCAGGATGGGCCAGCAAGTCGGGGGAGCGGGAGCTGGGTTGTGAGCGGGCCACGCGGGAGGAGGTGACCATGGAGTCCTCACCTCAGGGTGTGATAGGAGTGTGAGCAGGCAGGCGGTAGGGTGAAGAGCAGAGATGGGTGCCACCCAGTCGACCTTGGTGCTGCCGATGCGGTGGGAAGGGAGTTGGGGGAAAGGGTCACGGGAGGGGAGGATAAGAGAGGTAAGCAGTACAGAGGCCCAGGCAGGCAGCTGCTTGTGGTGAGTGATGGTAGGAGCCCAGCCGTACTGTTTGGGCCATGGCAGAGCCTCTTGTGGTTGATTCATCTTAAAACAGCATACCCCACAGGAGATCAGGGGATTGCAGCACTAGGCCACTGAGAGTGGAAAACACCATGACCCACCGCCTTGCCCCAGGACCTCCTCCACATGGGGGTCTTGGGGGCACCATCCAGCCTAAAGGTACCAGTAAAATGACTCTGGTCCACACATGATTGTAGGATCGGGTCTTAAGATTTCAAAAAGAAATTGGACAAAATTGTATTGAATTATCTGAGAAATGTTTTAAGAGCATGAAATTCGAATATCAGGGCTTCCCCTGTGTGGGCAATTCTTAATTTGTGGCATTCCTGACTTTGCATGTCCTTAAAATTCTCTTAAGGAGGGTGCTTTTAATGTACTACTAATATTAATAATAATAATATTGAACTTATTTGTTAAGAGTATATGTAATAGCTCCAGTGTGTCATAGCTCCAGGTAAGCCTGGGGTGAGCTGTGCATGTGGCCAAAGTGTAGGGACTGTTTGCATGAATCTCTATGGAAATCACCAGTGAAGCCCTCCAGGTAAATGGTGGTAATAGTCTACATGAGCCATTTCTCTTGGCTGCTGTAGTACTGGAGAGTGTCTCCTTTCCAAACACATTCAGTAGCATGGGAGTATTCAGTGTCAAAGGGAATCAGCGCCAGTCCCTGTTTCTTTCCAGTATCTGCAATAAGAATAGATTCCAATGATGTCATTACTAATTTATTAGCCTGTGATATCCAGACTTAGACACAGAACTACTGCTCTTGCTAGTGTTCGTTATTTATCACTGGTGTGGTTGGAGCAGCGTTGCCAACGCTCATGAGTTTATCATGAGTCTCGTGATATTTGGGGTTTTTCTTAAAGCCCCAGCACTTGGAGTCCTGTGATTATGTGAGAATTTCAGCTGTCATTGTTTTTAAAGTGTAAGTGTCTTGTCGTCCTGGTTGCAGAGCAGAGTTTGAAAACATGAACCCTGGAGGCGCAGTAACCAGAAGTCAGTTTACAAGAAACCAGAATGTTGTTTGTTTGTTTTTTTTAAAAAAAGTCTCACGAGTACGCCAGTCTTATGATTTTTGAGGACCTTACTCAGGATTTTTCAAAGCTTGGGGTTGGCAATACTGTAGTTAAGATTGTTCCTCCAGTTTGCCAGGCACTGTACACACACACGCACACACACACACACAAACACAATGAAAAGATGGCTCCTGCCCCAGTGAGCTTATAATTTAGGCCCCTGACCCCGCAAAGATTTATGCATATGCTTAACTTTATGCCTTGTGCGTAATCCCATTGGGGCAATTCATAGTGCCTAAGGTCTTGCAGGACCAGGATTGAAGTGCATTACTTAGCAGAATGTTTTAGAAGGATGGGAAAAATGAAGCAATGTGTAATAGGAAGCAAGTATGCAGCCAGCCAAGTTAGCCTCATTCTGTTCCCAGAAGAGGGCGTGGTGGGGGTGAAACCATTGTCCTGCCCACTGTTCTCTCTCTGTCTCTGGGCTGCTGGACAGCTCTTGGCAGCATTTCTTGGGCCATGCAATGTGGGGAAGCGTCTTACTGCCTCCCCGTTGCCCATAGCCCTCACAATAGAGCTAGGCAGGAGCTAAGCCATGTCCTGCTAAGCTCGTTCTTTAGGAACTCTTAGGAGTATTGCTTTGCCTTTACTCTCTCTCCTTGTGCTGCCTCAGTCTGTCTGCTGCACCCTTGTCTCTTGCCAGATGTTTACTGTCCAGAAGGCCAGGCTCGTCTTTTTGTTGTGTGTGTACAGCTCTAGCATGCTAGGGGACATCTGCCTCCCTTCACTCTGACTCTTTAAGAGGAAGCTGGGTGAAATTCTGGCCCCTTTGAAGCTGGCGGCAAAACTCCCATGGACTTCAACAGAGCTGGGAGTGCATCCCCTATCTTTTAAGATAGAAATGTCCCGTACTGCTTTAATGCAGATTAAGTCTATGCTTTGATTAACAGAAAGACATTGAACTTAAATGTTTCAAGGCTATATATATATATATATATATATATTTGTTATCTTAATAATGCCTGTATCAGTAAGTGATGGAAAAGCTCAATAAAATGCATGTATTTCATGGATGTGTTTTTATAACACAAATTAAGGTATAAATGATTTGAGTGGTGATTTTGCATTAATACTGCTCCCATGGTATTTTGTTTTAGTTTTACATTGATAATTAAATATTATGACCGAATTATTTTATTAAATGGGTTTGCAGCAAAAGGTAATTAGCTCTTGGTAGATGATTTGGTTGTAGTTTTGTAGTGATCCTACAGTAGAAAGTAGCTGGTCTCTATGAAATTGCATCCAGCAAAAGATGTTTATTTTATTTTAAACATAGAGCTAAATTTTTCCTGACTTTCACTCCATGCAAATCTCATTGGAGTCAGTGGGTTAGGGTTGTGGTATAGCAAGGGCAGAGGGCACTGGGAAAGTTCTAGAAGGGTGCTATGTAAGTGCTAGAATGCTCCAGGCTTTATTCCCTGTAGACTAGCCAAAGGGTAATTAGGGTCAGCTGACACCAATTAAGGCCCCACCCAGGTGCCTGATAAAAACCCTCTACTCCTGAGAGGCAGGGTGGGAGTTGAAGGAGTAGGTGTGTGGTGAGCAGAGGAGTTTGTGAAGAAGAACACAATGGAGTACAGTGGTGTGTGGAGTTGTGAAGAAGAACAGAACAGAGTACAGTGGTGTGTGGTGTTGTGAAGAAGAACAGAATGGAGTACGGTGGTGTGTGGAGTTGTGAAGAAGAACAGAACGGAGTACAGTGGTGTGTGGGAGAGAGGTGGAGTCCTGTGGCAGGTACTGGGCTCAGGAAGCCAGAAAGACAGAGGGGGGAAAGTAGCCCAGGAGAAAAGCCTGCAGCTGCAAATAAGGTGCTAGCAGCACATAGCTGCAACTCAGAGGGCCCCTTGGCTGGGACCCAGAGGAGCGGGTGGGCCTGCGTCCCTACCCCCCTCCCTGGGAAGACGGGTAACTTGCGATGCCCTGGCCCACTAAGAGAGGCAAAAGTGTGAGACCCACTAGGGAGAAGCCGGCCGTTTGCCACAGTCTCAAGGAGTGAAAGTCAGCACAGAGTTAGAGGGCATCTTTACAAAGTAGGCATGATCTTGTGAAAGCACTAGACGGATGTACCTGAGATTTGGATTCAATTTCGAACTCAAGCACAGGTTTTCTGAGTGATCTAAGTCACTTAGGGCCAGATCTTCAGAAATGCGCAGGCCCCAGCAGCTCCCGTTGAGAACATTTGGAGCTGCTGAAGGCCGAGCTTTTTGGGAAAATCTAGCTCTGAACCTCTTTGTCCTTGTATCCCATCCGTAAAGGAGGGTAATAATACCTCTTTTCTCCTGCATCTTCTCTGCCTTGTCCAGTTAGGCCCTGGTCTTGCAAAGATTTACTTATCTGCTTGACTTTGACCAACGTTTGATGGACTTGAATCCAACCATTGATTTTAGTTGGACTACTCACAGTGCATAAATTCGAACCCGTGAGTAACTCTTCGCAAGACTGGACCATTAGTGTGTGGCTACACCACTAGGGAAGGTAGGACTGCAGTGGGTAAGCTTTACCCTAGCTGAGGCAGGCTGTAGTGATGACATGATGGGATAGGCCAACTTCCCAGTACATGCCCTCCAGGCACTCAGGGCGTTAGGCCATGCCATAGTCCATGCTGCTGCATCTTCACTGCCACGATGACCAGTGCTAGCTAAATTAAAACTGGCATACACCTCCATTTGCAGTGTAGACGTACCCTGAGACTGCAAACTCTTTAGGCAGGGAATGTCTCTTCCTATGCATCTATACTGCACCTAGCACAGTGAGGTCAAAATCCTGATTGCTGTAATACCAAAAAGAAAAAAGAAAAAAAAAGAAAAATGAGTCCTAAGCTGTCAAATGGCTTCTTAAACTATTATCGCTGTAATGTGAGAGTGACCCTTTAATTTTTATTTAAAAAACCCAAACCCTTCTCTGTAGGAGATTTGTTGCCAGTGTGACAGGGTCAGGCCAGACGGCTATGCAAGGGTGCTAGAAGGCATGTATATTAGCCCCAGGCTCAGCAAAGCCCTATTCCCTGGGTGATTCAGCTGGGGCTGATTAGGCAATTAGGCCACCTGGGGCTGCTTAACTAATTAGGCCACCTGGGGCTGTTTAGGCCATTAGGACACCAGGGGCCAATCAAGGAGCCCCGCCCCAAACACTTAAAAGCCTTCAGTTCAGGCAGGCAGTTGTGGAGTGAGGAGTCTGGAGTAAGGAGGTGTGGAGTTTGGAGAGTAGAGGTTGGAGTTTACAGATTGGAGTTTGCAGTTTGAAAACCTGCAGATTGGAGTTGGCAGTTTGGGGCTGGCAGTCTGCAGTTTGCAGCCTGCAATCTGCAGAAGCTTGGAGTTTCCACAGTTGCTGCCACAACACCGGAGGCAGAGGACCCAGCTGGAGAAGCAGGGAGCGGACCATGGACTGACCCAAGGGAAGGTAGTAGGACTCAGGGGAAGAGCAGGCCCATCTCCTCCCTACCCCTCCAGCTCACCTTCCCCCAGCTGCACCACCGGCCGGGCCGAAAGAGCGCAGGACCCACGGGGCGGAGTACATCTACCTCCCCCCCCCACCCTGTTACACCAGTTAAAAACAAAAGGATTTTGGTGTTCATAACACAGCCCTGCCTAGCTGAACTCAAGCCTTGTTGAACTCAAGGCTTTTACACAGCTGTCTCTGGGATTGCTTCGGTGAAAGTTTGAAATGATGAGGAAAGTGATGGGGCAAGACCTCATGAGAGACAACAGGGATCTCCAAGGGACGAGAGAAGAATCAAACCCTGTTTCTCTTTCTCCATGTGCTTGGATTGACTGAAACCCCCGGTGCTGTTCAGAGGTGCAGATTCCTGGTGGGCTGATGGTGTGCCCCACGATCTGAGCTGGCTCCCATTTCATCTGGGTGTCTGCTTCCCGGGGTGTGATGAGAAGCCCTCTCCAGGCCAGAGCCAGAGTCCGAGAGGCCCAAGCCAACCAACCAGGCCCTTGCCGATCCACAAGCAGCTCCCCCAAGGCATGTTACACAGGTTCCTCATGGAAGCCGCCACTCCAGTCTGCTCCATGAATATACCTTGCAGAGAGGATCTCTAGTAGTTCTGCCAGACTCCCCCAGCCTCTGCCTGCTCTGCCCCACCCTCAGCCGTCCTCCCACACCCCTGGCTAATAGCTTGACAGGGAGCTGGTTTTAATTGTTAAAGCTGCAAAGAGCTGGCATGGCAGCGACCTCAGGGAGCCCTCCTCTTCACGTGGGACTACAACAGTTGACTGCGTCTGTTAGTCCTACCGAGTACTACTGAGGAAGTGAGCCCATCTTCGCCAGAGCCCATAGGCTCTGGAACTGGCTACCCCCGTGGGTTTGACACAGCCTGAGGCTGTTAAATTTCAGGGCCTGCTGCAAAGCTTTCAGAGCGGGGCTGTGGGAAGGAGACTAAGGGTGAGTTTGTGGCTTGGCCTTTATGTCTGAACGTTGTCAGGTAGAAGTTATAAAGGAAATGCCATCGTACTGTCATGGATGTGTCCAGGTTTTAATGCAAAAAGGTGACATTTTGCCCCTGTGCACACGGCCAGCACAAAGATGACCGTAGTCCTTCAAGGAGCCCCTCTGACTTCTATGCACGACTCAAATATTACAGGAATGGGACCCTGCTTTGCAAAAGGTACAGAATTTAATCATGGGTGGTAATATTCACCCACCTATAGCAATCCAGCATGGGAACTAAGTGGAATTTTAAGTTCAATTCAAGATCTCCAAATAGAGTTGCAATGGCACTGAAGTGGTACGTCGACCACGTGAATTTTACCTCATGGACTAGATTTTCAAAAGTACTCACAGACAGCAGCTGATTTAGGCACTGGTGGGTTCTGAGCTCTTTAAAAACATGATCCCAGGGGCCTAAGGTGAAAGGATAGGTTTGTTATCTAACAATCCAAAGAGATAATGTAATAGTCACTAACATTTTCCCCACCATCCTTTTTAACGTCCTATTTCTGTTTTTCCAAACCATTATCATTAAAAACAAATAAATCCAGTGCTGTTGGTAGCTTACTATAATTTCCCATTGCCTGTAGCTTCATTCAAATTGAACAATGCTAGCGTTGCCTTCAAATTCTGCAATAATCCCAGACCTTAAGGAAAAAATCCAATAATGCCATTAATTAGAAACAAACTGGAAAACTGCAGTAAACTGGGCTTTTGAAATGTGACCATGTTACTTGTATCCTAGTTAACATTAATTTAGCAGTGCACTCTGCATGGTTTTTCTCCACTTACGGCCAGTCTCCTGTGCTGCTGTGTGTGAATGACACTACGGTTTTTGGTTCTCTGATTTGATTTAATCTTAAGCATGAATCTGACTTTTGTGTCTTTTGGCGTGACTTCAGACTGCACAGAAATGTTGGCACAAGAGCCAGGAGAGCATGCCAAGGTGTTTAGAAGGTTGACATGTTAGACCCCAGCATGTTTACACATGCAGAAATTTAATCGGATGCAGTAAATTGCCGGCAGATATAAAACACTACTAACATAAGCTAAGCTCCGTAGCACAGCTTCACGTACGGAACAGACCACAATGGCTTTCAATGCTAGGACAGTAAAAGCAGAGTCTTTTTCTCTGCTGATACTTTAATCTGCTTTTAAAAGGAAATTGAAGCCCAAGTAATTGGAGAGCTGACGACCAAGAGAAGCGGGGCCAACTCCTCAGCTGGCGTAAATTGGCATACCTCCATTGACTTGAGAGGAGCATGCCAATTTACTCCAAGAGGCAATCTGGCCTCATGGAGATCAGGAGTGGAGTGAGGGTCCTGGTTTGGGGAAAACAGCTTGCTTAGTGCAATGAGAATGGGCCGAACTTGTATTTTTCTTCCAGCCTTCCCTACTGGTTAATCTAAAGCTGCACCAGATGTGGGGTTGCGGGGGGAGGGTGATGAAGAAACATTAGCCGCCATCTGTGCCAGAATGAAATATACAAAGGCCAAATTAAGTGGGCCATGGATAGCATTATCTAGAATATGAGTTGTACAGTCTGGATTAATTATTTTATCTTAGTGCAGTGGTCATTTGCCTGATAACATTAGTTTGTCTTAAAATACAATTAAGATTTTATTCCCATAAACTTTGTCATACATTAGATGTTACTAGTCTCAGAGCAGTACTTCTTTGGTACTGTATTTGGTGCCTCACTGGCTAATTCAGTACTAATGCCATTATAAAAGGTTGCAGAGGAAAAATGTTCGAAAAGGTCTTTTTCTCATGAAATCCTGTCCTGTAGTTATTCAGATGTGAACAAGAATGGGTAATTGGCAGTGACTTTTATTTATTTAGTCTGGCCACTTAATGCTATTAAGGAAATGTTACAAACAGCATAAAAAATACAACCAATTTTCTGAGATGTTATTTGGTTTATGATTAATTTTACTGTCAGGAAAGCAAAATGTACATCAGCAATTTCACACCTTGTTACATTTTCTGTTTGTCTTCATCACGTGCATGATTATTTTGGTGAACC
The DNA here is from genome assembly GCA_007922155.1 of Mesoclemmys tuberculata. Classification (NCBI taxonomy): domain Eukaryota; kingdom Metazoa; phylum Chordata; order Testudines; family Chelidae; genus Mesoclemmys; species Mesoclemmys tuberculata. The sequence continues at coordinate 30,272,805 of ML675617.1, forward strand.
GCAAACATAAATGCAAATGATATAATATCCCATTTTCGTTTTGAGAATTTTGTTTGAAATTAGCATGAACGTGCAGATTTACTTGTAAACGGCATCAGGATGTATTGTTTACATCTACTCCTTTGACATCAAGGCAAAGATTTAAATAAGAATTTCCTTCTCACCCACCCTTATGTGCAAAATGTATTATAGTTTCTACACATCCTGTATTTTGTACTCGAAATGGAACTTTTCAGTGGATGGGTTCCCTTTTATTAAAAGGATATTGCCCTTGCAAAATCAGTGACCTTTAAAAAAGCAAGTTTCAATGTAATCCTTTTATTTTCCTGAGATCATATAACACAGTATCCAGTTGCAGGCTTTTAAGATGGAATGATTGTAGACTTTGTCTGACTGCTCCGATTGAATTACATTTTGTTTGATAAAGAAAACTCTAAAATCCGTGTACCTGCCTTCTTCAGATCAGAGCGTTGTAACCTCAATGTGTTGAGGATGCAGAATAGCTGCCGTATCATTCCGGCACCACTGGGATTGAACAACATACTTAATTGGTCTTTATCTCATGATTACACTTGAACGCGTCTTCCGAAGACGATTCAAAATGGATACAGTTGCTGCCTCTCTAATTTACTTTGGGAGTTCAGTTACCCATTTTCTTATCTTGCTTCTCTCTCCTGGTAGAATATAGCATTCTGCCTGGTTCCAGCCAACCGTGTTGGATACTTACGTAGCCAGAAATTAAAGTTTGGTAAGCTAACAAAGAAAAGACACGTTGCAAAGCTGGCTGAGTGGGAAGAGCTCTATTGTACGGCCGATATGGCATTAGAAGTGAGCCCTCAGAAAGGTGAAGTCCTGCCCTCAGTCAGGTGGTTCAGTAGGTTGAAGCAGTTAGGCATGTCATCTCCCATAGCCAGTAGTCCACAAGGAAGGGATGTGGCTAGCGTCACACCTGAGCACCTTTGGACCATCGGACTGGGTACCCTGTTTACCCATCTGGCTGATCTGCAGAGGGCCTTTCAGGGTGAGCTTGAGCAAGACTCGAAGTCGAGCACATTGTCCACTGGGCCACGACGCCTCATTAGGAGTGAGAAGCTCCTGGACTTTAATCCTGGCTCTTTCTCCGGCTTGGGCAAGATGCTTCAACTCCACCTTAGTCTCCATGTCTACAAAGTGGAGATAAGCATACGGCCCCCCCAACCAGGCCATGATGTGGTGAGGATTATTGTTCACACCGCAATTTGCACAGGCCTTTCACTCTATACATGCAAGGTTTATTTTCCCTCTATAATTGGCACAGGGATGCTACATTTTCTGTTACAGATGTTCTCAGAAAGGAGATTGAGATACTGGATTTCTGTACTATAGGAAATGCTCTGAACCGCCTTTAAGATCTTAGAGAGATTTTCCAAAGGGTTGATGGGATTGAAGGGCACAGATTCAGTTGTTTTAGTGGGACCAGGGTCCTCACATGGGGAGGGGGGAGAGTACAATTTACTGGGGCCCAGAGGCCCTGCGGGGCCCGGCCCAGGCTGCAACTCCCATTACCACTGGGAAAAAAAATTCATGGCTCACGAGATTGTTTGTCTGGGATGAGGGATTGTGGCATGTGTGTGGGAGGAAGCCTGTGTAACAAGTTTGTACTGGCCTCGAAAAAAATTATGCTTGGACCCTGAGTGGGACTTGTGCTCCTAAACATCTTAGACAAATTAGAAAAACTCTCTCCTAGAAAATGAAAGGTCCTTTATCTGGTAAAGCATTCTTGAAGCTGAGAAGTCTCTTCTACTGAGGTTTTGTCCTCTGATAGAAGGCGTTAGATGCAAGGACGCACAAAGGAAGAGTTGAAATCCAGCTGAGCTGTAGAACGCTTCCTTTAAAGCCTATAGTCTAATGTTTCCCTGATTTTTTAAGGTACAAACTGTAGAAATACTCTCAGATTTTTCTCTTTAAAAAAAAAACAAACCAGCATGTTTCACAGCCCTTCTCCTTGTGAAAGCCCTTCTCCTTGAAAGTGCCAAGCAGTGTCAAGGGACGGTGAGGAAGCCCTGTGCCTCTGCTCTGCATCATGTCCCCATCCCCTTGGCCCACTCCAGCTCTTTTAACAACAGAGGTCTTGTGGGAGATACTGCCAGGATTGGTCTGGCTTTCCCCAGAACTCTCCTCTCCCAAGAAGGGTCCTAGATTGCAGAAGAAGGTGGTGAAGCACTGGAATGTGTTATCAAGGGAGATTGTGGCATCTCCATCTTTAGAGGTTTTTAAGCTGCGGCTTGACAAAACCCTCACTGGGATGATTTAGCTGAGGATAGTCCTGCTTTGAGCAGGGGGTTGGACTAGACACCTCCTGAGGTCCCTTTCAACTCTAATATTCAATGATTCTATAAGCCCTTCACAGAGGTTACTGCAGCCTCTCAAAGATCACCTTGGTTACTCATGATGCCCTCTGAAAGCACAGCCCCAGATCTGCAGATCTGAGGAGAGCCCGAGAGAAGAAAATTAAAGAAAGACCCAATTGTTTCCATACAGAACATTTCCCAAAGGGAGGTGTTGATGGTATGACATGTGACCAGCTCCTCAATGGCTGCCAGGCCGGTTGGCCTCTTTAGGCTATCAGTTTCATGTGGAACGTGAGAGGAGTTTGCTCTGAGCAACTTTTTCCTATTTTGTGAAAATTCACCGATGGCCTTCCCTCTATTGGCTGACGTGTCTCCCCTCCACACACCTCACATGTCACAACACAAACGTCTGGCATGTCACGCACACATCGGGGGAAGAGGGGGATCAGTATCAATGGAGATTCCTGTGTGATGGTGTAAAAAGAACAGCATTAACCATAACATGGCTACTTACATAAGAGAGGGGAGAGTTATTTTCCCTCTCTATGCCTTGTGCATCTGTAGACGAAACCATGACTCCTCTCTCCTATTCCCCCTTTTGGCTGGTTGCACAAAGATGGAGTCACCTGTGCCCTGAAAAGGGCTGTAGGAAATTCCTTCCCTACTGCTCCCCGTGCAGCCCAGTTCCCCAGAAGGTATTGTGCGTCTTGGCCTCCCAGCTCCTGAGATTTCTTGATACACATGCTAGACCTAAGTGTGAGAGCCTGGGTAGGTCCCATTTGCACAGGCAGAAGAGTCCTATTGAACTCAAGGAAAACACTCTCATGTGTCAGAGGTGGGTCTTTACATCGAGATGGGCCACCTTTCTAAGCATACGCTCTAGCCCTGCCATCAGATTTGAGCTTGACCTAGGGTGATATCCTATGGCTTTGTGTTCTGCAGGAGGTCAGATTGGGTGACAGTAGCGGTCCTTCCTGGTCTTAGAATCCATTAAACTGTTGTCAGGTTCGGGGCCTTTCACACCTCTCTCTCTTGAACCCCTCACCTGGGCAGTTTTGAGGGCTGCTCTTAAGAAGAGGCCACGTGGCAAAGAGTAACACCTGACAGTGTGCTCGGAAAGCCAGAGGTGTGAGAGATCAGGAAACGGCAGGTGAATATGTTTACCTGAAAGAGGGCTGGACACAGGATCCTGATTTTAAAACAGAAGTTTGCCAACAGTGTCCAATCCAGGAATAAATATTTGGAATGTTTCCCGTATTCTTTCTGGCTGAAGATCTGAGTTGGCAAAGCGAGTATGTTTGTTGTCTTTGTTATTTAATTGAGATTTTTTTGGGGGGTAACATGTTAATTAGCTGTTCTTGCATACAAAAAAGTATTATTTTTATGGTTCAATGACATGCTGGAAGATAAAGCATGGTTGAACTGAGGATTAGCATTTGTACACCGAACACAAAATGCTGTTTATTTGATGGGGACAGGGAGAGGTGCAGAGCTAAGTGGAGAAGACACACAATCTCAAAGGCAAAAGAAAGGATGGCCTAGTGGGGAGGGTGCCTGCTTCAGCTTGGAGGGGGACCTGGCTTCAATTCTCTGCCATTGGTTTTCTGTGTGACTTGGGCAAGTCACTTAGCCTTCCCCTGACAGGTTCTTTCCTTCACAGGGGCGTTGTGAGAATAAATACATTGTGAGGCACTCAAAGGGAGGTCACGTAGGTACCTCAGCAGATGAGTGTTTCCCTGCTGCTCTCATATCGCCTTCTCTCAGTAAGACCTGGGGAATTCGCTGCTGATAAAAAACACTGGTGTTATTTAGCTTGTGCATCATCATTCTCTTTTTGCCTCCTGTCTGATGGTTGCCTCTGAGGTCCCAATCCCCCAAACCGCTCCACAGAGACGCACCAAGGAGTGCAATAATCACACCACGCTTTATTTTCCGGAGCAGCATTCTGCGAGGGAGATGGCAGCGGTTGTAAAAAAACCTAAGTTTCAAAGTTGTTTAGGTCTCTGAGTCAAAAATGAACCATCAAATATATTTGCAACACATGCGTGCACTGTAAAGATAGCAAATAGCCTGGGAAGGCTGACTAGTAAAATTATATAGCTCCTTTAATTCTGCAGCATAAAGTTCAATATGCAAACTATATGCTGAGCACGCTGCCCAGTGGCCACCGTTAAAATCGTAACAATTTCCTTTTGCAAGGAATTAATAGCACCGGGACACCAGAGAGATGGAAATTAGGAAACCTGGGAAGTGGTAAAGTTGATGGTGGCAGCCATTGTATCCGGCACTGACATTTAGCTGCCGCTGGAATGACGGAGGGAATTTTTTAACCCGTGCTAGCTCAGGGCACTGGCTCTTTCCGTTAGGACGCTGTGTTTCTATCTCCACGCCAGTAATCTACACTTGCAGCAGTCAGGCTCGGAGCCCAGGGCCAACTGATTCAGGCCCGCAGGGTTCAGCAGCAGTGTGGACATTCAGCTCAGGCTGGAGCCCCGGCTCTGCAACCTGGCAAGGGGGGAGGGTCTTGGAACCCCCTCGAGCCCAAGCCAGGTGATCCGGGCTCTGCTGCTGGGTTTTTATTGCTGTGCAAACCCGCTCTAAGTCAGTACCGACTAATGAGCCGAGTGGCTCATTGAATGCCCACACCATTTCCTGCAGCCCCTCGCCAGGGCATCCCAAAGGGAGCGAAGAATCAGGCTCCACATCCTTGCCCAGATTCCCAGTGCAGCACGCTGTCTGTTGGTGTCTCGGTATATCTTCGCTGCCGTGTTAACTGGAGGGATAACTTGCCCGTTGCTACTCACCTGACTCCTGTCCACACACACCAATCTCTAGCTTGACTGAGGTGGTGCTTTAAACTCAAGTCGCCTGACACTTTTGGGCGGGCGAGCTGCCACTCGGGTGCTGCCAACAATCATGCAAACTTCACCGTGTTCTGTGCGACTAATACAATCACTGTGCTGCTGGAGCAGTTTTTCGGTGTGGCTGTGCCCACTCGAGCTAGGCTGGAAGGGGAGAAGCGTTTGCTTGATCTAACGCGGCAGTGACGACAAGCTCCAACTGCGTTCCCTGAGGCTTGCCCATTGTTTCTGGAGCTCCTCTGCACAGAGAACCTATGATGTCCCCTACAAAGGCAAATTTAATGACGGTGAAAATGTACGGAAAAATAGATCTTCAATGATACGGCATAGCCATCCATCTCTACGGCCTGCAAACAAAGCCAGGGAACATATTGTATCAGTAACCACACTACAGTAAAGCAGACTTGGATACAGTGACGATGGATGTGTTATAAAGTTTGAGGTCAGCCAAGTACAATAGGTAGATCAGCAGACAGACAGCTTTAAATAGCATTCATCATTTTGAAAAACAAAGCATTCTTGCACCATGTTTACTTTTCTGCCACAAGCAGAGATGACAGCAAATTAAAACTACAGACTCAGTGCTGATTTTTAAAGGATGTCAGTGGCTTCCATGGGCCAGAAATTTTCTTGAGTCATTATCCACACTGAACAACTCCACCAAAACCTAGCTTCCCCCAGCACCCACTGCCCCCGTCCTAATCCCACAGTGCCGGGTGACGCGAGCCGAAGTTCCGCATCCATATTGAACTTGCTCTACTGCGAATTCTCTCTCCTCCCCCAACCCTGCCATCTGCTTGATCATGCAGCTGTACTCCTCCACTCTCCTAGTCTCCCAGTCTCGTCTCATGGCCCCTGCATCACTTTTGACTCCCGTTACACCCCCCACGCAGGATCTTGCGAGCTGGTTAGATAATGGGATGAATTTTCTTTGCGAACGTTTTTTTTTTTTTTCTTTTGGAAAATGTTAAATTTCGAAAATCTATCCTGCTCTACCTTATCGAGCCTTTTAGCTTACCAGAGGGTCTCACTCTCTTACTCCAGATGCTTCCAACTCCCCTTCGCCTTCCCATGCGATCTGGCACCTTGTGTGCATCTGCAATCTTCTTCCTGCTCTTCCTCTAAAGACTACATGGCTCTAAGCCTTGCACTGCCCCTCTGCCTGGCATCGCTGACACAGACAGGTGTTACTGACTGACATAAAAGATACGTCATAGCCCACGCAGTCGTGAGATCCTCTTCTGAACATTTCGTCCCATTCGAAAGTGAACACCTTCGCTGTGACAAGAAGTGCAGTGTGTAACCTCATTACCACAAGAAGCAGGCTGTAGGTTTGGTGGGGGAACGGCTGCTGTCGCATACAGTTTAACATGCTGAATTGGAGTCTTATTACGGTGGTAGTTTTGGTCCAGGTCTTCAGCTGTTGAAAATCAGTGTAACTCTGTTGGCTTCAGTGGAGCCATGCCAAATCATCCCAGGAGAGGAGGTGGGTCTCATTATAAAAGGGTTCCCCACCTCCTCCTTAAATTTGATCTGTGTGCATTTTATCAGAAAATATTTATTTAAAGCTTAATGGAAATTACCAGATCCAAATTTTTCGGAAACGACAAAAGTTTTTGTAATAGGAGCTGGACTGAGACCACAGGTCAGAATTAATTAGAAACCATCAATGGGATAGGGCCATAGCTGGTGAGAATGGGCATAGTTTCACTGTGGTCAATGGGCCAGATCTCACCTAGGAAAACCAGCGTAGCCAAAGGGCCAGTTCCCCAGCTGATCTGAATCCACATTGAAGCTAAGGCACACTCTCTGGCCAGCAGGCTATATGCAGAAGTATGTATCATGTTCAATTTAAATTAGGAAAGGTCTAATCATTTTGTTTTGTTTTTCTCCTGTCTTCCAGCACCATCTCCAATCAGCATGGTGAAAAAAGGAAAGATAGCTAAAAATAGCATCTCCCTTTCCTGGCAGGAGCCGGATCGACCGAACGGCATCATCTTGGAGTATGAAATCAAATATTTTGAAAAGGTGTGACTGACTGATTGCAAAGCGTCCGAAGTGTCTTCTCTTTGCTCTCCTTCTCTTTTAGTTGTAATTATCCTAGTCATGGAAGGGAATGAAGCAATTTTATGTGTAAATCAATGTCAGATTGATTCTGCAGTAAATGGTTAGGAAGACTTGAAACGTATGTGTTGTTTTCCATTAGAGTGCCACTTCTGTTGAACAAATACATTAAAACTGCATGTCACTTTCATCTCCAGACTTATCACATTAAAGTATACTAATTTGTGATGAATCCGAGGAACTTGGGAACTAGCATCCATCTTCTCACTTCTGCTTTGCTTTTAAGGGCTGGCATTTATTCCAGCGCTCATTGAAACATCTGCTAGGGCGTGTTGGGGTTCTTATGGTTTCCCTGCAATAGGTTGTTGCGGTTACTGTTGATTTGTATTACAGTAACACCAAGGAGCTCCGGTTTTGCACCGGGACCCCATGGTGGTAGGCATGGCACAAAGTCTGAACAAGAAGGCAGTCCCTGTCCCAAGGGGCTTACTGTCTTGCGGACCACATCCTGAAGCCCAATGCAGTCTTTCCTTAGGCAGCGTTCTTACTGGCACCTATAGGAGGTTTGTCAGAGTAAAGACAGAGGATTGACCTTGGGTAAGTCCCCTCCCCTTTCCCTGCCTCTGTTTCCCCTTCCTCGCTTCATCTGTCCAGTTTATTTAGAGGGTGAGCTCTTTGGGGGCAGGGACTGCCCACAGCCCTCCTTTTCACGGGGTGCAACCTACCATCCTCAGCAAGCGGGCAGCTTAGCTTTTCAGTGCGAGGAAAGGGCTGACCCAGAATGCAGGGTCTTCCTTTGCGTGGGCACACAGGCAGAGAAAGCTCATCTGTGTTCTGCACCCACATAGAGGCCAGTCAGAATCTGGACCTGAGTAGGGACATCGGCATCTGGCCCAAGACGTTTAGGGACAAGAGGTGCTCCCGGAGATGCATGCAGCTCCCATTAACTTCAGTTGGAGTTGCCCCCCCCGTACCTGAGCGCAGAATTTTAGCCCTGGATCTTCAAAATAGACAGTGGCAAAAAAGTGCTAAGAACCAGGACAACTTTCCATAACGTTCAGCACAGGCACATTCGTTTGAATAAAGTAGGCGCCCCGTGAGCCTTTGCCCAAATCTCCAGCTGGAACCTTTTTGTGATTTCCAGAAAGTCGGGGATGTTTGTTTTCTTTTGCATAGCTCTCTTGTTCCAGAGCCTCCGGCCCCGATAAGCCCACTCAGGAAGGTTTTTTGGTTCTGCTTACCTGCCTGGAACAGGATATCCCTCACATCTCACAAGGAAGCTGGGTTTGATGTAACTCCTAGTCCAGTTTTCTAAACACAAAGAATTTGGAGAAATTTCTTTTAAGCCTCTGAACTTGTCAGGGTTTAACCAAATTGGACATCTGAATCTTTTGATATTAACTGTGCACTGCTCACAGTACGTACGGAGCACCTTTTGCCCCACCCGTAATGCCAGGACCAGCCACCCACCCACCCAAAAATGCATTCATCCCCAATATAGTGCTTTAGAGGAAGGATGGAAATAATGTCCACTCACCGGGCTCAGTCCTCAGATGTGCTAAGTTTACTCAATGCAGCTCAGGAGTTCTGCAGCTGCTAAGAGCAACTTGCTTCCAAGAGGGAAACATGACTGCTTCAGAGGAAGAGGCTTTTTTATCTGAGGAACAGATGAGGGATCCAAGTGACAAGTTAGCCTAGGAGGGAGAGAAGCAGCCAGTAATGCTGATAAGTCAATATGGATGGGTTCTGTGGAGAAGTAAGGAAGGGGATGAGTGGTTCAGAAAGGCAGAATCAAGCCCAGATATCGGAGACAAGGTCATGGAACCCTGTTCATCCTTCAGCCAGCCAGTAGATTTTTGGCACACAGAACTATTGAGCAGAGCGAAGGGTAATAGTGTGGCCTAGCGGATCAAGCGCTGGACTGGGTCTCGGGAAGTCCGAGTTTTGTTTCTGACTCTGCCACTGGCCTGCTGGGTGACCTTGGGCAAGTCACTCCTCCTCTCCATGCCTTAGTTTCCCCCGTTATAAAAACGGGATAATATCATTGACATCGTCACCTCACTCACCTGGCTTGACCAATCCAATTGCGTTTGGCCATCAAATTAATAAAATATTTAATAGATAACCAATATTTGTACATATTTGGTTACTTCATAATTGTCAAACCTCTGTAATACAATGTTATTCATTCTTTATTTGAAAAAAAACAAGTCATTACAATACATAACAAATATCATAACAAATACACTTGTGTAAATGACGTGTGAGAGTGATGCATTTAAGTCAAGATTTTCGAAAGTGACTGGTTTTGGGTGCTTTGATTTCTGAATGCTCAACATGAGTCACCTTACAAGGGCCTGGTTTTCAAAAAAAATGAGCACCCAACCTCTGAAAATCACATCTGATGAAGTAGGCTGCAGCCCACAAAAGCTTATGCGTGCAGAAATGTGCTAGTCTTTAAGGTGCTACAGGACTCTCGTTGTTTTTGCTGTATACAGACTAACACGGCTACTCCTCTGGAACTTTCAACCTTTTAAGGTGTCTCAAGTTAAGAATTCAAAAGTTGAAGCACCCCAAATCACTAGTTACTTTTGTGAATCTTGACCATAAGTTACCATTCCTACTAACAATAGCAGGAGTTAATCATATAAATTATAATCCTATGAATTAGGGAAAGTCCTCAATTCCCAATGAAGTTACCAAGTGCTGAGGGTACATAGCTATAGAGCTGGTTGGAAAATGAGGGTTTTTTTCCTATGGAAAATTTCAACTATTTGGCAAAATCATCTAAAACAGGAATATTTTGATTCTGAAATGTCGCTGCAGCATTTCATGGGAGTTGTAGTTCAGGTTCCTCACTCACCCATTCTCTTCTATAGGTCAGCCTCCTTGGTCAGACTGCATCTCCCATGATGCACAACAGTCTTCTCCTCTGACACATCAAGGGAGTTGCTGGCCATGGTGAATCATGGTAGATGAAGTCTGGCTGGGGAGTTCGGCCCATAAAGGAGAATAGGGGACGAGAGGAAACCAAACCACAATTCCCATGAGGCACCATGGCAGCATAGCCAAATAAAAATATTTCTATTTTCAGCTGAAAAAAACGTTTGGATTTTTGGGCATTTCTTTTTTTATGAAAAATGAAAACTTTCTACAGAAAACACTTTTCACCAAAAATTAACTTCAGTTAAACCCAGTTTTAACAAAAATTTTGCCCAGCCCTACTCAGCTCTTTGCAGGACTGGGCCTTATTCCCTCGGAAGAGACTTGATTCATTTTAGAGCCCTATATGTAAAATGTATCCCCATTGCCAAAGGTGGATGGTCAGCGAAATAGAACATAAATACGAAATAGCGGTAGTCAAGTATTATACAAGAAAATCCTTGTAATTATGATTATATTTCTCAAATTGTGTAAATTACACTAGATGAATGCAAAAACCTCTGTTTAGAGAACAGTAAAAACGAGGTTGCCCTTTGACCCTTACACTGATTGTTCTCCAGCACTCAAGCAATGTTGCTTTTGTCACAGAATCAATGCAATCTTAGGACGTAGCTGGTACAATCAGCTGCATAACTGTTTCTCCCTGGCTCCCTCCTCCCTCCAGATATCCCCACCACTTTCAGCAACACTCAGCCAAATAGCGGTGAAATATGCCAGAGCTTATTAAGTATGCAGGCACAACCGTGCGCTGCCCCAATGTAGTTAAAGTGCTTAGAACATAGTTTTCACTCAGAAAAGCCCATGCTGATACTGATGTCTACTGCCTCTTGGAGATTCCTTTAAGGGCCTTTAAGGTGAATGGATTTTTGCGAAAAGATTCAAGTAAGTTGTTCCCATAAACGGAGGGTACAATCTTTTATCCTGAATGACATCGAGGTGCTAATACACTGCATTGAATATAGATTGGTTAGGTCACAAAGTACAATGTAGTTCATGTGCCAAAATGCCCACACACAGAAAGTCCTGGTTTCAGTATAAAATAATCCCATTGTTTTACCATCCTCCTCCCTCCAGTAAATCTCTCAGGGACAGATTTTTGTAATGCACTCAACATACACAAATGGGGTCACATTTTCACTCAGTACCCAGTTGTTCTCAAAGGGAGCTGCTGGGTGCTGAAAATTTCTTAAAATCCAGCCCCCTCTCCCATTTAATTTTTGATGAGATATGAAGCAAAGAGCTAGAATTTGCCTTTCCTTCTCTTGAAATAAACAATCATCAAGTCTTTTGCTACATTCCTTACAAACGTTATGCCTCTGTACATTTTGCCCTTTCCTTTGAGTCGGCTGAGGTTGATTGTCTCTGATGTTTTAGCCTAGTATCATTACTATTAATGAGGAGCCAGTAATTAACAATGAAAAATCGATGATTATTTTTTCTTTTGTTGTGTTTGCAAATTTTCTTTAAATAGTTTGCAACATTTTTATTCATATCATTCTCAGATGCTTTCATCAAATAATTGTTGGTTTGCAAATCGTTCATGAGTGGCTATTTCAACCATTCATTTATACTGTCTTGGTCAATTACATAAATCACATGGTATTGTTTCTCTTATTTGATTCGGGCACTGAATCCACAACGTACTTAAGCATGTACCTAACTTGCCACATGTGTACAGTCCCATTAAAGTTAGTTATGTGTTTAAGTGCCGTGCTGAATTGGAGGCTAGACGACTCGTAACTAAGCAATATAAGATAAATGTAATTATATAACTGAATATATAGTTTGAAATTTGCTTCAGGCAAATATTGAAGCTGGGTATTTTCAATAATATAGCTCACACACTCAAAAGTTTGCAGGAAGCAAAAGTAAGTGAGTTGTGTGTGTAATCGGATTGAAATGCAAGTCAGATTTTGAACTGAGATTCACATCCCATTTCCCCCACTATTCATTCAGCTAATTGCTATGTCATTCTTAGCACTTCTCTTTTGTCATTAACTTAATTTGTAGTCTCTTGCCATACAACAATAATAAAAGAAAGCACGTTCCCCTGTTATAAGAATGATCTGGTTTGAGTGCTTGAGAAAATTATGGGTTCAATTACATTATTTTAAAAGAAATCACGTCCTAAAAGTAAACAAAACAGCTTTTTCCATTTTTGTCCAAACAAGCCCCATTAGTTGGGCAGGCAAATTCTCCAAGCTTTAATTAGAAAATGGAATATCCTAAGTTTGGAGTTTTCTGATGATCTCCATAGTGCTTGATCCAAACCCCTTTACGTCAGCGGAAAGACAATGTAGGGCTGTTGGCCTGTCTCCCTAAGCCAAGGAAGGACCAACACCATGTCCAAAGTCTGTCCAGGCCTTCCTTTAGGGCACAGTTTTCTTCTTTGAACATAAAACTCACAAGGTAACACCCAAACAAAGCTATTCCCTGATCAAAACTGGCTGCAGGGGCCTAGAAGCCATTCCTTATGAATGCCCCACTCCCTTTCTCTTAGGCCCAGCCACAGAAGTGCACCACTCCTTCTCTCAACTTCAGCCACTTGTTGGCATTTAGACTCACTTGATGAGTCACAAGTAAGGCATGGACCACCTCCCTTTAGAAGCCAGCCACCCTGTGACAGACATCCACTGACTTCAAATACTTTGGATCAGACCTTAGATCAGTCTATAAATCGTGTTTACCTTAAAATATCCTAATGGAGATCTGGAGAGAGAGAGTGATTATAAAACCAGATTGTTCTCAGTGCTGTTGCCCGTAATTTACATGATTGGATGCAGATTGTTAGTACAGTAAATATTTCTAGCAGTAATTACCAAACATTTGAGTCTGATGTTAAATCAAAGACGACCACAAATGGCTCATTTACACTAGAAACTTATTTATATGCCAGATTATTTCAGCAAATTTATTTAAAAGATCCTTGCCACACACAAAATAGTGTGTGTGTGTATCTATATATATATATAACTCTTTCTGTGTGTATTTGATTTTTAGTATTTTTGGTTAGTATTTCTAACCACGCATAAAATCTAGATAATAGCCTTGATTCTCATTTCCACTAAGGCCACTGTCAAGTACACTATATTAAGAGGCTCATTTTAAGGCCTCTTTACATTGCCAGACAAGTGTAAAGTGGCTTTAGTGGAAATGAGAATCTGGCCCTTCACATTGTGTTCGACACATACGCAAAGTAGTTCTGAGTCAGTGGTGTTTTGACTAGAAAACAAGACTTCTGTTTTATCAAAAATTGCGATGTTTCAATTTTGGTTTAAATTCTGCATCAGAATGAAAACTTGATCCTGTGAACGTCTGTGTGGAAAAAAACAAACAAAAAAAACACCAGAGAGAGAAAGAGAGAGTCACCCTATTGGCTATAGAATGAGTCTGTCTCTGTCCCACTGGAGGTCTTTCACTTTTGGACAAATTAAATATTCATTCAACCTGTGGAACTCTTTGCCAGGGGATGTTGTGAAGGCCAAGACTCTAACAGGTTTAAAAAAAAACTAGATAAATTCATGGAGGATAGCAGTTATATTTTACATCCACTTCACCCTAAAGTATATAAGGTGCAGAATAACATGAAGTGCAGCGCAATAGAGAATTGGACCTCATGTCTTTGCACTATGTAGCCTTCACATAGATTTTTGTGGGGCAGAGGGTCTCATTAATGCATGTTCAAACGCTCTTTCAAATCAGATTGATGTAGTCATTATTATATGGCCACTGTGTTAATTAGCAGTTTGTATTTTGCTAGTGTTGTTATTTACATGGTCAAACTTTGCATTTTTGGGGGAAAAAAGGATCAAGAGACCAGCTACACTATCATCAAATCGAAAGAGACAACGATAACAGCAGATGGCTTGAAACCAGCATCAGTCTATATCTTCCAAATCCGAGCACGCACAGCTGCAGGGTACGGTGGCTTCAGTCGAAGATTTGAGTTTGAAACCAGCCCAATCTGTAAGTCATTTTAATTCCTGTCAGTTCATGTTTCTGAGATGGTTACCAGAAAAGAGTCGGTGGACCAATAGCTTTGCAAGGGACTCTGGCAGTCTCCTTGTCTTCCCTGCTCTTTCTTTGGCCTGATTCCTTTTGTTAAGAAGCATGAGTCATACCATTACGGCGAGTTGGACAGGTGAACCTATTGGTCCCTGTTTCTTCATCTCATTTAGTCTAGAGGGAGATGGAAAAATCAAGCAGTCTTTAGACTTGGGAAATGTATGAAGCTTGCTGGTTGGAGAACGTCTTTTTACTGCTGTCCCACTTGCACTGAAATGTTGTATACTCATTACTGTGGGTTGGATTGTTTCCTGCATTCCGCTACTTCCCATGGTCAGGAATTCCCCGTGGAAGCCTTAAAAGTTTGTGGTGGGGCTGATGGGATCCATTTTGCTAGGTTTCTTATAGTGTTGTGCACACCTTTTAACACGGTCTGTGGGGGATTTGGAGACTTCTCTTAAATATTTTTTGACTATGGTGCTGGAGAAAAATGCCAATAAAATACCTCCCAACATCACTTGTGGTGCATCTGTCCGAGAAAGAGCTTTGACATCCAAGAGATGGTTGGAACGTTAGAATATTACTGCAGCATGCACCATAGTTAAGGTTGCAAAAACGGTTTTTATCCCCATCCCAGTGTTCCTACTTTTTCCAGAATGTCACCTTTGGATCTGAAATTTCGGGTTGTGGGGATTTTTTTGGTTTTTTTAGGAGGGGAAAGGAGAAATCCCTTCAGGTGTTTTTGAGTTTACTGAGGATGAAAAGATGCAGTTTTATGACTTACAAAAAAAAAAAATTCAAGCAACACTTTCTTTTTTGGGGAAGGGTTGCGACAGAAGGTCTGAAATGTGAGCCTTGGCATGGGAAAAGGAAAAATTCCCCTTGAAGGCTAATTTTTTTTTTTTGTTTACAAACTTTTTTTTTGATTAGCTAAACTTTGAGCATTGGAAAATTATGTCCTGAGCATGAATGACAGATATTTTTGTTGGGCTGTTTTCTGCCCTCTTGCACATCCCTTTAGAGTTTAGTGGTATTTTGTTCTCTGTGTGTACAGCATCTAGCCCAAGGGGATCCTGCTCCATGAGTGAGGTTCTGAAGTGGTATCAAAAGTCTCAAAACAATAATAATGCAGATGTAATAGAAGGCAGTTTGGGTCTCAGTCCTATATATACTTTACACACACACTTAACTTTTAGCTTAACTTCTCTGGAACAACGTGCAGACTTGCGTAAGTGTTTGCAGGCTTGAGACCGAAAGCTGTTGGTGCATATTTAGAGAGGCTATTGCGTATATTCATGGCCAGTTAAATGGGCAATTTGCAGATCTGTTAGTCTATCACCATGAAATAATTTTCATCGCCATACTCCACTCACAAGCACACAGCTGTCGCTCGTATTTGAAAATACCCCATGCCGTCTGGCTTGTTGTAACAGTGGAGGAAGCCTGTAGGCCAGTTAGCTCCCTCTTGTAGTTGGAGAGCAAGAGGCAAATGCTGACGGTTCCCAGGAGGGCAAGGAGATAGAAAGCAATGTGCTGGGCCTCTGACTGTGGCAAAATGGCAAATTCGGCGATGAAATGTTAACTTCCGTGGCACCGTGGACAGGTGCCGAATTTCATGGGTGCAAAGTGACTGATTGAGACTCCCGTGCGCGTTCAGGTGGATGATACTGCAGCAGTTTGCATCCAGGTCACATTTTTAAGGAACCATAAGGGCTGAAAACTTTTTTTTTTAATTTAAATAAAAGCTCAGGTTCCAGAGCATAATTCTGTGGTGGGAGTAAATTCCATGGAATTGTGGAGTATGTGGTTATGCTCCTGATTATATTTAAAGGATCAGTTTTCAGCTATTTGCCATGTAGACAAAGCCCCTAGCACTTTGATTTGGTGCACAGCAAGCCAGGGTATGAATCTGCAGTGCACTCGTGTGCCATGCACTAACTGTCTGGCTGGACCTTCTAAGTTTACCCCCTGGCATGCCACGCATTAAATTATTGTGTGGAAATGCCCTTATATACCATGATGAGGAAATACGGTTTGTCCGTTGGTTACCGATTCTTTGCAGTGATGTATGAGTGATAACATTCACTGTCATAAAACATGCCCTCTGTGTACCTATTTCAGTTTGTACAGCTGACATTTATTAATCTCTTTGTGTGCAAGAGAGATTTCATGGTTGTAAGATTCTGTTCATTTCTTTGGTGAAAAGCAAGTCATGCTGTATGTTTTCCTTATAAATTTACATTCATCAACTGTTTGATTACTGCTTCCTTGGTTCATTTAAAAGCCATCAGTTCTTTAAAAAAAAAGATACAATGTTGTCATTTCAATGAGAGCTACCTTTTAAATTGTAGCAGTGGAGTCTGTGCTAACATAGTGCAAATAGAATAGTGATGTAAACATTAATGCAATAAGAACTGTCTATTTAATGTATTTGTTATTGCATTAACCATTATACTCGTGTCCTATAAATAGAAACAAAACCATATTATGCTGGAAAATAATGCTGTGTTGTTATAGGCAAGTTCGAGATGCAGTAGAAAAGTTTCTACTTTATAGTAGTTCAATAATCATGTTTCAGAATATTAATAAGGAACATAAGGGCAGTTATTGCACATTTGGTCCAGTGCCATCATGACCTAAAATCATGAGCCAAAAACAACAATAATTTTGAATGATATATCATGTAAATCTTGGAAATGCTCATTGTAACTCTCAAAACAACAATAGTAAGACTTTTAGCCCATTACATCATAATGTTTCAAAGTACTTGACAACCATTAATTAATTAATTTTTATAAGCCCTTTTATGTGAAAATTCCCATTTTGCAGATGGCAAAACTGAGGCACAAAGATTAAGGGTGTGATACAAAACTCTTTGACATCAGTGGAATGACTCCAGGTCAGCAGTGCATCCCTGTTCAGCAAAGCACTTGAGCATTGGCTTACATAGATTTTAAGCACATGCTTAAAAGCTTTGTAGAATAGGGATGGATTTTAAGCATGTGCTTAATTGTTTTACTCAGCTGCAGCCCCTTTGACCTCAGTGGGCTTTTATGAAGGCCATATGGTCCAGATCCTGAAAGGTATTTAGATGCTTAACTCCCTTTGAAGTCAGTGGGAGTTAGGCACCTAAATTCTTTTGAGGACCTGTTCCTAAATGGCTTCCAAAAGGTCACACAGAAAGTCTCTGGTAGAGCCAGGAATACAATTCAGACTGCTGACTCCCCAGCCTGTGTTTTAATCTTGGCCATACAGTTCAGTAAGCAGAACGCTAGATGATGCTAGATACTTCCTACAAACGTAAAAGTGAAGTCCCACTCTTGCTGTTACTGGGGCAAACGGGGGAAAGTGTTTTAGCTGTCCCTATATTCCACACAGTCTCAGCTGTTCTCAGACTGCGTTGGTTGTGTGCATCCATCCATCGCACACGAGCACTGCGACAGACAAGCTGCTACCCACCCCGAGTGTGCATCACGTACTAAAGAGGCTTGATTTGTGTGGGAAAGGAGTGGGGGCTGGCAGGCTAGAGAGTTCCAGCAGACGCACACACAAGCTGCCAACTCTAGTACCGAGCAGCGCGTTCCAGCTGAATGGCGCAGCGACGAAAGTCCCACCTGGGTAACGTTAGCCAGCCGTTTGGAATCCTGCCATCTGCCAACAGGGCTCCTTGTAACACAAAACATCTGGCAGCTTCTCTGCTTCCCCTCCCGACACAACTTTTGGTATTTCAGGTTGTGAACCCGCAACCACCGCGTAGAGTAGGTTCTGACATCCCAGTGACTCTGCTACACTCCAGAGTGTTTGCAGGAGCGGGCCCTCCATTTGTCCGCATCATGAACTCAGAAGCTATAAATGAGCAAATAACCACACTAAGCCACACTGTGTCAACTTGCAGATATGCGAGACAGGGTAAGAGGCAATGGGGGGAAAGGGGGGCGGGTGTCAGATCCTGGTCTGAATTAATTTTTAATGAAGGTTCTGAGTTCAAATCAACTGTCTTGTCTCTCCAGCAGCCTGGCTTGCTGCTACACTGCTGCTCTTCTGCCTCATACACCTAGCGCTCCAGCCCTCTGATACGCTCTACCCTTGCATCTCCCTGACCACGCTGGCTGCCTCTGTTGGCTACTCATCCTCTTCCTGACATTCTAGCTCTCCCTTGCTGGTTGGGAGCCCCCAACACCTCCCAACAAGTTCTGCCTTATTTCTCCACCCCCTGAACATTATAAAGACACCAGGGAAAAGGGGTTAATGTTCTCTTTAAAACATGTTTTTTTTAAATTGTATTACCCAGCAAGCAATAATAAACTTAAAAACGGAGCCTGTATAAATACGTGATGCTAATAAAATGTCTAGGAGATGCTGCAGGTTTCGAGTAGTTAGACAAAAAAGATTTAATGTTCTGGCCAAATCATTATGAAATCATTGACTGTAGTTTGGCTGGGCCATACTATGTATTATGAATCACCAATCAGAGAATTACCGTAGAAATGGCTACTTGGAAACCCATTACAAATCAATGTTTAATACATTAGGGTTGGGTTTTTTACATTTAATATCGAGCCATATTCAGTTATTTTATAGCATCCATAAAATTAAGGAGTCATTTCCCCTTCCATCTTTTAGTTAAAGGCCTGTTTCACCGTGCAATCAATTTCTGCTGATCCCTTGGGGAGGAAAGTGCTAATGTGTGGGAAAACCTTCCCCCCGTGATACCCTACCTGTAGCTGTAATTAAACCCATCACCCAAAATAACTGTTCGCCTGACTGTGCTTCCCCTATAGAGCCATGTCCCGAGGAGATCTCCACATGCCAATATCCCCCACACTTGAAATTAAGGGGCATAGTTACCTCGTCTTCAGCTCCTCCCTTCTTCAAGGACCAGGGGACAGCACTTTTTCGATCCAGCTTATGGTATTGCCAACCCCAAGAGTTTTCAAAAATTAAGTGATAGGTTTAAAATTAGGCTTGGAAGGATTAGATTTTTTACTAGTAAATCTCCATAAACACACATGATCTCACCACACACACACAAACCAACAGAACACGTTTCCATCTATGGCAACTGAAATTTACAGACAGAGCAAGAAAAAATGCTCCTTGAGAACTTATTAGAATTTGATGAAAGGACATTTACATTGTATAGTCTGACATATGCTATTGACAATTTGTGTTTTAACATTTCTAAAGCTTTAACTTTTTTAATCTTGGTGTCTACGCTCACTAAATAATTATTGTCTGACATTCCTTTGCCACATTGCTTGACTTTCCCCATAATTTCCCACAACTGTGAAAATTTAAATGAATAAAAATGTAAAAAAAATTCTTGAACATTGGTAATTATCTGTTGAAATTATATACAAAACAAAAATCAAATTCTGCTAAGCCTAGATAAAATTCGTGCAGTTTTTAAAAATAGCAAATTTGGGCTCCTTTTTCTTTGCTTTCTGGTATCACAACCCTTAGAACTCATATTTTCAAACTTTTCTCAGCAATCATGAGGTCTAGAAACTTAACTTTAAAAAAAAAAGGAATCTGAGATAGTCACATGAATCCAGGAGCTGGGGATTTAAGAAAACCAATCAATATTGTGAAATTGTCAATACTATCATGAGATTTAGCAGCATGGAGGGATGCAGATGGCAGAGGCATTGAGGGAGGAGGAGATGAGTTAATACAGGACCAAATGCATTTGTCTCCAGGTCTGCAAGATAAAAGGAAGTTTATTTTCCAGAAAAAAAAGAGTTACTTTTATTTTTTTAGGGCTTTTTCCTGCTTATTTTAACTTTTGAACTTCAGTAACACTCAGAAATATTTTCATGAGCTTAACTAATATTTATAAAACATTTGTTATTAGAACCAGGCTGTCATTTCAATCTGGGAACTAAAACTATTTCAAAATTGTCATAAAAAACTATTAAACTATTCTAGAAAGGGGTCTCATGACTTCCTTCCCCCTTTCCAGAATGGTTTAATGGAAGCATAGAGGCAATGAGTGGAGTCACTGCAGAGAGGGCACAACTAGTGGATGAATTCAGCTGTTGTTGGATGTCAGACGGCAGTGACTAGAGTTGGACTAGTGGAGGTGATACAAGTGTGGTGTGCTAGAATACAGAAACTTCAAGAAGGTCGCCAGAACGCTCAATAAAATGTCTCCCTCTCTGCAAGTGCTAAGTTGGGTCTGCAATATAAGACTCCAAAATGTGGTTGTACTTAAGCATAAGAGGCTGACAATAGTCTCTGGCCAAGGACCAAGATGGGGGCCAAAAATCAGATCCCTAAATGCCAGATGCCAGACTTCAAATTCAGAGGTGATCTCTCTAAAGTCCAACTGGAGTGAGCTGACGAGTCAGTGCATTGACATCTTCCTTCTTACAGTGTGACAGGCTATCTTCCCATTAGAAATTTGTGTCCTCTGCAGTGTTTGTTTTATCATAGAAGCTATTAAAAAGGCACATTTTTGCTACCTGTCACCACACAGTTCTACAGATATCTCCTGTTCCAAGCATATAGACAGGCTGTGGTAATCTCAAAAAGCAATGCTTGGTAAAAGCTGGCCATTTTTGATATTTTTAATAGTGACCAATGACTGTGAGATTTACACTGACCTCTGTTTGGGATAATCTACTGTGGTACAGTAATTCTGATTATCTATTGGAACCATGGCATTTTAGTTAAAAGGGAAATATGGTTCAGCTAACATTTATCCCGTTAGGAGGATGGTTAATATTTTTGAGGCAAGCAGTTTACTAGGAAGTTCATATGATTTAAGGCCAAAAGGAGACAGCTTGAATTCATTTTAGAATGCTTGCATTTAACCTCAAGTATGAGGCTAGCTGCCGGTTGAACACTGACAATGTTTTTCTGAAGAGTAGACATTTTATGTTATCTATTTTAGAAGTGATGGCCCGGCCAAGAGCAGGGCCTGATTGTGCCAGATTCTGCCCAAACACATAGCGAGACAGTTCCTGCACCAAAGAGTCGACAATGTAGACAGACAAGACAGAGATTAAGTGCTATTATTTTCTGCATTTTACAGACAGGGGGTTTAGGCACAGACACATTAAGTCTGCCACTGAAGGTGTAATAGGAAGCTGCTGGTAGAGCCAGGTATGGAACTGAGGTCTCCTGAGTCCAGTGTCTTAATCACGGGACCATCCTTCCTCTCAGGCCGTCCCGAGAGATGGATTGTTGAAAGGACACAATCTGGAAGCGGTTCTGCTTTCCTTACAGTAAACAGAGACCATCCAAAATATTAGTCTTCAGCACCAGTTTATTCCAAAGGGCACCAGCTGGCCTTATGCTAACAGTGCTCCAAAGTGTTAATAAATAAGCCCTAGAAGACTCCTAAGGCTGAGGTAATTTTTATGTGGTCTTGTCATGTGCATTGTATCTGCTTGTTATTTTCCGGCTACTAAGAATTCAATCCGTGCGCTTTGACTTGAAATGTTCCCAAAATAGAAACTTTCTTTGGTGTCCATCTGCTAACCTGAGAGATTTCTAGTGCTGCATAACGAGGCAAACAGATTCCAGTTTACCATTTGGAACGCTGAATTCTGTGACATTGTGATGAGGATGGTAAATTAAAGTTTCCAGAAATGGAACCCTTCAGCCCTCATTTTCTTTCCAAAAAAGAATAGCTAATGAGGAGAAACAAACCAACCGACCTGTGAAAGAATTAATGAACTGGTAGAACCGCAGTGTCTCTAGCACCCTTGAAATAAAGACTCATGTGAGTGTTTGCTATAATTTTAACCTTAATCTCCATTCTCTGTTTCTCATCTCAGCAGTAGCCGCATCCAATGATCAGAGCCAGATTCCTATAATTGCTGTGTCAGTAACCGTGGGAGTGATCCTGTTGGCGGTTGTTATTGGTTTCCTTCTCAGTGGACGGTAAGAGAAGAAACTGTATTTATACTTTTTCAACTGTTATGCATAACTTTGACCTGACTGATCGAGAAGCACATTTCAGTAGAGGCCAGAAAATGAGCCCCTGCTGTCATGTCATTTAGTACAGTATCTGGACAACCTGATTTATGAATATGCTGAAAGAAAAAGCACACATTTTCTGTTCGTATATGTAGTTCACTTCCCAGTGGCTTTCATCTCTATATAGATCAGTGGTCCCTGAATTGTGGGGCACCCCTGGCATGGAGGTGCGTTCGGGGGACACGCGGCAGGGCCTAGGTCAGCCCCCATAGGGAAAAGTGCTACCCAGCCCCACTCTGCCCCCCAGCCCAGCTCTTACTCTAGCCGCAGCTCTATTCCGCCCCCGGTCCACCCCCTGGTCCGCTCCTAGCCCACCTCTGTCCTCATTCCCTCTCCAACGCTAGGCCAGCTCTGTTTCTAGCCCCAGTTCCTCCCCTATCCCCTATTTGTCTTCAGTCCAAGCTCCTCTACTGAGTAAGCCCTGGCTGTGCAGTAATGGGAGGCGGGGAGAGGCAGACAGATTCCATTACTAGTATGGGGGGCCGCGACAGGAAAAGTTTGGACACCTCTGACCTTGATGGATCCTGTTTCCTTATTAGGCTTCCTTTGCGCAAGAGCATTTACTCATTTGTTCAAAAATAAGCAGAATTTGTTTTGTAGCAGAAGACCACCTGAGTCATGGTGGAATTCAGTACCTTTGTATGGAGTCGTTCTCATTAGACATGCTAGCAAAAGGCCAAATCCGGCAGTTCTGAATCAGTTTACTCTCATATTTTGCAAGTGGTCCTTTCTCACAAAAACTCCCTGGGGGGTGTAAAACATGAGTAAAGACAAGAAGCGAAATCCTGGCTCAGAATTACCATTGACTTCAATAGGGTCTGGATTTCACCTAAGGTGTTCAGGGTTTGGGCCATAAAAATTAATTATACACCAAATATGAGCAAATTCTGTAGTTAACTAACCTCTACGGAGGGCCATTCTTAGGGCCTGATTCACCATTGTTTTTCTGCATGTGCCTAACTTGAACCAAGTGAGTGGTGCCATTGACGTCAATGACTTCACTTGACTTCAGCGGGATTACTCGTGATTAAATGGAACAGATGCTTAAGTAACTGGCTGGATTGGAGCCATACCGTTCTTGACACTCCAGCTGAAGTCAATAGAAGTTTTCGACGCAAAATGAACAGCAAGATTGGAAAATCTATGATTTATGTCTATCTCCATTTTTACTGTGGCACTAATTTTTCATAGATGCCAATATGCAGGATATGAGACATTTGTTCCTACGCTACCTAGTCCCAACAGAGAATGAAATATCTTTTTAATGAACTCCTAGCAAAGCACAATGCAATTTATTTTTTTATGGCAGCTGTCAAACCATTACAGTGTCCTTCGTGCAAACCAACAAAAAACACCGCGCCAATCACTGTAGATTTCACTGTCCCCCCTTCCTCCCCTCCACAAAGGGGAGTAGAATTTTTTCCTTGATAGCTACATATTACAGCAATGTTGTGCACCTGGTGTACTATATCTATCATATCGCTGTATGATGGTGACTGATTGTAGGAAGAATAGATGTAGGATGGTGACAGAGCAACGGAAAAGTGACTGGCCATGTCTGGGTATTTATTTCACAAAGAAGACAGGCTTCTTTTAACAAGAAGTGGCTTGTGTCAAGTCCAGCCAGTCGGAGCAGGCGTGACTGCAGGCCTGTGGCAGCTCTGAGCTCTTTGACACGGCTTCCATTTAATTTCATTCAGGGGACTTGCCAAGCGCAATGGCCTCTGTGAGGGAGCCTCGCAGTGTGGGGTGGGGGCTTATGGGGAACTCCACCAAAGCGAGCTCGTTGCAGAGAGGGGTGTAGAGTTGACACTCTGCAGATCTATTGAGCCTGGAGGGACTCAGAGCCCAATCCCATGGGTTCTGGGATATTTGCCAGGCCAGCCCTACCCTCCCTGGGTCTCCTCCGCCCTGCCATAGCCTCCACCCACTCCATCCTGCACTGACTTCTGCGCTGGTGTGTGCTCAGCAATGTGTTTGTGCTTAGCTCATAGCCATGGAGAGTGCCTCTTCCCCATCTCTCTCCTGATGTTCCCTACAACCCCCACAGGCAGATCCCCAACTCTGGGCATGTGTGGGGGAAGGGGGAGTGGACAGAAGCTTCTGTAGTCTCCTGGTGAGGGGCAAGCCAGTGCTATGGAGCCTGCTTTTACTGCTTGAATTCCCACGAGGGCGGCCTTCCTGCTCTTTCCATCTATGGCGTGGCACTGAAGGTCCAAGTGAGCGCCGAATCTGATGGTTTCAGTGTCTTAGCTGGTTTGCAGTCCTAGTTCATTTCATTGTCCCTTCCTTTGTTAATGGATTTCTGCTAACCTTTCCTCTTGGGTAAAAACAATGAGAGTCCTGTAGCACCTTAAAGACTAACAAATTTCTGTGGTCCTGCAGAAATTTATTAGTCTTTAAGGTGCCATAGGACTCCCATTGTTTTTGTTGGATACAGACTAACACGGCTACCCCTCTGGAACTGTCCTCTGTGTAGTCTTCCTGGATACATTTGTAAAAACTCTCCATGTTACCTGTAACTCCTCTGGCTAATGTTAATGCCCCTCTCTTATTTTGCCACCTTTATCAATGCTACTGACCAGGGATGTTTCTTTTTTGGCGTCCTATGCTCCAATTCCTGTCCACAGATGCAGACTCAGGGGGACTCAGAGGCCTCTCCAAGCCCCCTGGCAGTCCTGTGGGTCAGCTTGTGCGTGTTGGGGGGAAGCAGAGCAATTGGCTAGGCTTCTGTGGATTCTCCCCAGCCCTTGCGCTTTCTGGCAAGGGAACCGGCCATAGGAGACATGCAGAGAGGTCGAGATTTTCAAAGGTGTCTAGTGATCTCAGATGCCCACTTTGTGACACCTTCAAGAGGCCTGGTTTTCAGGGGCAGGTGTTCAACCCCAGTCCCTTGAATCAGGTGCCCTGAAAGGGAGGCACTAAACACTTGTCACTTTTGAAAAACTTGGCCACAGCCGGACGGGAGTGGGACAAATCAGCAGTTAAGGAAGGTAGAACCTCCGGCTTCTTCTGTAGGGTGGCAAAGCCTGCCTCTCCCCCTTCAACAAAAAATATCTAGGCAATGCCATGAATTAAAACACATGAGGACAAGCGCTGAACTGGTGTTAACTCTAAATGGCATTCCACTGACATCAGTGGAGGTCTGACAGTTTGTATCAGCTGAGGATCTATTCCCAAGAAGCTTCCTTTCCCTTACACAGAGAGTTACAAAGCAAGGGAGAACTGGTACTAGACCCCACACTGCACTTTCCCATAAACTCTAGATAAACCCTCTTTTCAAAGGTTTCTTACTCAACTCCTAAGGAGAACAGTCTGGGATGCAATTTGATTTGCTAGGTATTAGATGGAAATTCAGCACCCAAATCTAGGGGAGACCAGTAAGTCCCTCAGCTACCAGTGGAGAAGCCGTGAGCAGCTTTGGACCTGTCACGAGTTCACATCCAGCATTAGCAAAACAGTTTCAGAATGGCAGGGCTTGTTTTGCAACAGAAAATTAAAACAAAACACAGAAACCCTAAAGTTGGCAGCGCATTTGGAGAGAGAGAGAGAGAGAGAGAGAGAGTGTGTGTGTGTGTGTGTATAAAAGGCACCAGTGAAGCAGAAATGCCACCAAAATATTTGGTCATGCTGCTTTGTTTCAGAGATGATTTCGAGACAATTCCTGGAGTGACTGTCATGCTGTGACATTACCAGGATGATAAATATATGCCAAGTCACGGTGTAATCCCTTGTAGAATCTGTTAACTTGTTTCTGGATCTGTAAATGCCTTTGTCTGTTTAGCATTTACACATTCCAGTGCTGGGTACCAAAGGGGTTAAATTTCCTTTTCAAAGTCTTTCCTGTTCATTATTTCCAACAAGACAGACAGTTAGGCCTGTCTAGGATCCGATTCAGCTGGACGTATCCACTGCACAAGGCTGTGGTTACTCTCTTGCTGCTTCAGGCCAACGTGGGAAAGATCAACATGCAGCAGAATCAACATGGGAAAAATCCTCTAGGTCAGCGCCTGAAAGCAATAGAGCAACCGGAGGGCAGGACCGCTCATGCAGCTGAGCTCCTTGCCTCTGGCTCTCTGCTATTCCCAATTCCTACTATCATTCATGCTCCCTGTCTGAAGCTGCGGAGCCCGTAAGAATTGCAGCCGATGGTACTCCCCACACAACTGCCAGATGCAGAGTTTTCCTGGCTTCCAATCAGCCAGGCTAAATCATGAATGTAAAAGAGAACATTGGGTGGGGGGATTTGAGGTGGGGGAAGGTGGAGGACACCCCCTCCCTCAGTTGCCAGGCTAGGAAAGAAGCTCTGACTTTAGCCTTTCGGGAGACGAGTCTCAGCAAATATCTAATCCCTCAACTGCTACTAGGTGGGGAACAATAGATGGTCCCTAGGAAATAGCTTCCACAGCTGTAGCAGCATCCAGAAGTATGAAAACCAGTAGAGTCTCTTTTTTGCTGGGTCTCACAAGGTAGATGTTTCCACACCTCCTTTTATTTGCCTGCAAGTGTCTCTGCCGTTCCTCTTGTCTTTCCAGTGAATGTAAATAACAGCTTACCTCTTCCCATTGGCAGCCAGCCCTAAACCAAAGGTCAGCTGAACAGTTAGTCACTGTGGCATTTCCGCACGCCAGCGTCCATCTGTGGAAACACAGTTTGTTCCTGAAGCTGGAGGTTCCTGGGAATTTGAAACCGTGTGTGCTTTACCCTAAACAATTAAGCTGCATTGCAGACCTTTTTTACTTGCTCAAGGAAACTCTTTGCAAACAATCTGTCCTCTGAACAAGGTCACAGAGTTGCTGAGCAAAATATCTGATAATTATTTTAATGAGCTACTCTTTTATTTTGATAAAGGGACATAGAATAATCTATTAGCAATTGCATAACAATCGGACCTGAAAATTAGAAGTGAAGCTCATTAAATTAAACCTTTGTTGTTAATGAGTTAGAAAGAGGGTTGCCTTAGAAAAACCTCTGAGAAACCTGACAGAACATTGACTTACATAATATCTAGTTGCCTTCCTTTTGAGCTTCTTATGATTACCTGCTCTTCTCAAAAACCTAAGCCATTTCAGTTACCAGTACTGCTATATTTTGCTGTCCAAGCAGTGTTTAAATGGCTACTGCTTGCATCCTAATTACTGATTGAAATGTATGAATTACAAAACAAAAACAACCTGCCTCCCCCTACGCAATCATCAATCTCTTCTAGAATTTCAATTTCTCAGAATCCTTCCAAGATCCATCCAGAGCTGCTCCCCGTGTGCCATTTCACCAGGGCGAAGAAGTCACTGAAAACACTGTCCCATTCATGGCCTCCTACAGTGCTCTGGTACCGTCCTTTGCCCTCAAATAATCCCAGGTACGCTACCTGGGATTATTTTATGGCAAGGACTGGTACCGCAGGACAGGTTCACTGTGGGTGAGGCCAGCTCTCACAATGCTACGGCTCCAAGGGCCCTAAAGCCTGGTGGGTCCAATACATGCCAGCTGACTTCAACACGAGGGCTTGCCAGGGCCCCCGGCACCCTGCTGGTTTCTACTCCCAATCCAGCTCATTACCATGGGGTCTTCCCCAGCTGGCCACCCATCACCCACCTGAGTGGGAGGCAAAGATCGGCAGCAGATCATCCGTGAGCAGACCACTCACATTGCCCCACACTACTCTATCACTACTCCACTGGTTCATCACATCTGTTTTCCCACTGTGGGCTCATTCCTAGTGCGAGGTGTGGTCAGGGGTGGCAGGAGGCAGATGCTTATTGTTCCACAGCTCTGGGGCCATCTGCCCTTTTCTGCCCCACCCCTGGACCTCTTCCCCTTCCTCAGGTCAGTCAGCCACAGCTGCTACTACCACCTCCACTTTCACCCAGGAAAGCAATGAGAACAGGCAGGGGCAGCTTGATTTCTTGCTATTCCTTTGCCCCAGAGACCCTGCTGGCCAGGAGGAGGATCTATAAGGGAATCATAGGAGCCTTGCTGGGTGCATGACGTGCCGGCCGTGCTGCAGGAATGAGTTACGAGGTGGCCAAATGCACAATCATCCCATGAGACGAAAGACACTTTGGCCACTCTGTGGTTCTTTACAGAGCCAGGGACACACAGCATAGGCTCAAAGTAATATAGCTTCAAGCCTGCTATGTATCACTGGCCCTTAAGGAATTACAGAGCTGCCAAAATAGGTCTCTCACTTGACATATGAGCGTGTGTGTGGAGATATAAACAAGTAAGTGTGCATCATAATTATTAGCACATGCTATCAGAAAGCTCAATTCGTATTTGCCTTAAGGGCCCTTTGCAACACTATGTGAATCTTAAGGTGGGTGTAAAGAGATATTTTTAAAACGTATAATAGCATGAACAAAGGGTGGAACTGTATTGAGTTCAGTGGGAGAGTGTTAGGTCAACACTGCGCGTGTATGAAAATCCCACTCAAAATAGCTGAAGCGTGGGCTGTGGATGTATCATATCTATGCCACTGATTACTGATGACCTTTTTGTCTAAAGAGAGCTGCCAGAGAATCCAAGAGAGTCTTTCACAGACCTGAAGAAAGATACATTCGAAACAATGCAAAGTGCCTCTTGCCCTCAGTTGTCCATAAATAGAAATTCTCCGTTGGCAAGGAATCAGCCTTCAAAAGGCAAAGCAAAGCCAATTTTGCCACTTGGGTATTGGCAATTGCAGGCTTCTGCAGCTTATCCAACCTTGACCTCAGTTGATTTAGCCTTTCAGTATTGACCCCTCGCAGCTGTGGAGGGCTAATTTCTGGACACAAATGTGCATCTTTTTAAAACACTACTTGCAAAGTGTGGAAAGGTTTGGGGTGAGTAAGTTATGTATAGGAGATGCTGAGCCAAGATTTCCAACCTTCTGTGACGTGGAAGGTCACAATAGATGAGTTTTTCCACTAAGAAAATTACTTTTACAGTACGTACCGGAGCTTAAAATAGTTCACTTTTCTCGATATTTCCGTAGGAAACATGGGAAACAGTTTGTAGATAATGCTTTTTCAGAAGTAGTGAAAAATGTTCATAGCGTGAGTCATGATTTTTTAGTTGTGACATTTTAAAGGACGTATTTATCTGTATATTTCTGCCGCCTTTCCTGTTGGGCATCACCTCCAAAGATTTACGGCTGTCTCCTGGTACTATGCATTACACGTCACCCCCAAGATACACTTGATAACAGGAAGGATTTTGTGGGAAAAGGCCCCCATTTTGTCAAGATTCACAGCCAACAACAGGAAGGGCAACTCTGCTTTCATTTAAGTCAATGGAAGCTGATCCAAGAGTTACAGAAGCTTGCCCTACGCATTTAAAAACCAAGGTCATCACCTCAACAGCCACTCAGCTCTTGGGCAATTCTCTCTTACTCAGAGTGAGTTCAGCTCGTATCAGTAGAATGAACCTTGATCAACTCTTACTAAAGAAGAGTTCTGGTAACTCTCCCAACACTTCTGGATGAGATAATGTCTCTCCAAGTCGGAGATTCCCCGTCTTGCCAGCGTACAGGCCATGATTACTATCTCCACTCTATCTTCCAAAAATTGTCTCTCCCAAGAACTAACTTCCCTAGCATCTCGCTGATCAGCTCACCTGGGTCTGCCACCCCAACAACCAAAAAAGAAGATGACTACCCTGCCTTAGAAATGCCTCAGGGTTTTCCCAGACATGCAAAGCCTCAAAGGACAGGCAGAAGCCACCTGCTTTCGGGGAGTAACTCCCACCTTCTGTCTATTTGACCTTTTCACGCTGTTGCTCCCATCTAGGAAAATAGGATATTTAAGGGGTCAGCCAATCAAAGTGGTTTTAACTCAGCTCATTTTGCATGGTTCAGGCAGTGACCTGAATGCTCCCCACTTTGACCAGGGATATTATTAAGCAAGAAGACCCAGAGACCTACCCTTAGAGAGTAGTGGTTTTCAGGATGCCATTTTGGCAAGAGGAAGGAAATTAGACAGGTGTGAGGACGTTGAAAAATGGCTAACAGGTGGCACACATTTAGCATGTCCAAATCTTGTTGCATATTCATTCAAAGTGAGATAAAGTGAGAAAGGCCAAAAGCCAAGTAGAGTTGGACCTTGCAAAGGAAATTAAAACCAATAGCAAAAGGTTCTACAGCCATATAAATAGAAAGGAAACAAGGAAAGAAAAAGTGGGACGCTAAGCACTGATGATGGGGTGGAGGTTATGGATAATCTAGGCATGGCCCAATATATAAACAAATACTTTGCACATGGGGAATTATTAGTTAAATTGGAAAAGATGGGGATTAATATGAAAATTGGAAGGTGGATAAGGAACTGGTTAAAAGGGAGACTACAACAGATCATACTGAAAGGTGAACTGTGAGGCTGAAGGGAGGTTACTAGTGGAGTTCCTCGGGGATTGGTCTTGGGACCAATCCTATATAACCTTTTTATTACCGACCTTGGCACAAAAAGTAGGAGTGTGCTAATAAAGTTTGCAGATGACACAAAGTTGGGAGGTATTGCCAATACAAAGATTGGGTTATCATACAGGAAGATCTGGATGACCTTTTAACCTGAGTTATAGAAATAGGATGAAATTTAATAGTGCAAAGTGCAAGGTCATGCACCTAGGGACTAATAACAAGAACTTTTACTATAAGCTGGGGATGCATCAGTTGGAAGTGATAGAGGAAGAGAAGGACCTGGGTGTATTGTTTGATCACTGAATAACTATGAGCCGCCAATGTGATGTGGCCATGAAAAAAGCCAATGAGGTCCTAAGATGCATCAGGTGAGGTATTTCCAGTAGAGATAGGACGGTGTTAGTACCATTATACAAGGCATTGGTCAGACCTCATCTGAAATACTGTGTGCAGTTCTAGTCTCCCATGTTTAAGAAAGATTAATTCAAACTGGAACAGGTGCAGAGAAGGGCTAAGAGGATGATCACGGGCTGGAAAACCTGCCTTATGAAAGGAGACTCAAAGAGCTTGGCTTGTTTAGCGTAACCAAAAGAAGGCTGAGGGGGAGATATGATTGCTCTGTATAAGTACATAAGAGGATAAATACCAGGGAGGGAATGAAGTTATTTAAGTTCAGCACCAATGTGGATTCAGGAACCAATGGATCTAAATTGGCCATCAGGAAGTTTAGACTTCAAATTAGACGAAGGTTTGTAACCATCAGGGGAGTGAAGTTCTGTAACAGCCTTCCAAGGGGAGCAGTCGGGACAAGAAATGTAGCTGGCTTCAAAACTGAGCTTGATAAGTTTATGGAGGGCATGATATGCTGGGACAGCCTAATTTGGCAATTGACTGATCTTTGACTACTTGCAGTAAATGTGCTCAGTGGCCTGTGAAGGGATGTTAGATGGGGGTGGGTTCTGAGTTACTACAGACAATTCTTTCTGGGTGTCTGGCTTGTGAGTCTTGCCCACATGCTCAGGGTTTAACTGATCACCATATTTGGCGTCAAGAAGGAATTTTCCCTGAAGGCACATTGGCAGAGACTCTGGGTTTTTTTTTGTCTTCCTCTTTAGCGTGGGGCACGGGTCACGGGTCACTTGGTGGTGGATTCTCTGTACCTTGAAATCATTAAATCATAACTCAGTCTTGGGTTGGGGTCTATTACAGGAGGTGGGTGGGTGAAGATCTGTGACCTGCGTTGTGCAGGAGGTCAGACTAGATGATCATAATGGTCCCTTCTGACCTTATAGTCTATGAGTCTATAAAGTTCCTGGTAAGAGGATGGGAGGGGAGGATACGGTAAACCATGGTTAGGGGTTGTCAGCCATCATAAGGTACATCATGCAGAACTTTTCACTGAGATCAAGATGGAAGTTCAGCTTAACAGATGATGCCACCATGTAGTCCTGTGTTAGCCGAGATGATGCCATGAATACTGTGATATTCATGCAATAAAGATTTAGGGTGGGACTGTAACAGTGTTTCGCATGAGCCTAACTCTGCTCCCACTGAAGTTAGCCGGAATTCCATTCACCTCAGTGAGAGTCGTGTCACTTGCTTAGCACTTGTTGAACATTCAACCCTTTATAGAGTGCACAAAGTCTCTCCTTGGCTACTGAGTGGGTAAAGCATAGGGGATGGAAGGGAACACAGCCCTTTATCTCTCGGCACTTGAAATGCTGTGCTCTTGGATGCTCTTTGAGAAGATGGAAGATAAACTCCCTTGGATATACACCAGGGGTATAGAATTTGGCCTATTGTCTAGGGGGAAAAAAACAGTTAGGATTTATTTGTACCACACAGACTCATAAACTTTAAGGCCAGAAGGGACCATCATTATCATCTAGTCTGACCTCCTGCCCAAAGCAGGCCATAGAACCTCACCCATCCACTTCTGGAGTAGGCCCCATAACTTACGTGTAAGATGACATTTTCTTTAAGTACACATTTCCAAGTGGTCTTTTCAACTACAGTTCCTTTCCTTTGTTCTCTCTCTCTCAAAAGCTGCATACACATCATCTGGTCCATATTTTGTTCTTTTCAGTTATTGTAAAACACATGGTAACATGTCTGGACAGGTTAAGCCCTAGCAAGTAGTGCTAGGGGGATCATATACACAGAGTAGGAAAGTTAAAAGGATAGCAGTAAAACTAAGTATTGAAATTAGACAAGCTGGACATATTTACCCAACAGCTTGCAATATCTAATGTTGTTTCTCTGATGTTTGAGAGAAGTGCATCAGTGGGACCTAGGTTACCATGTTGGCCTTCTGTTCTATAGATATATGAAATAATCATCCCCTCATCTTACGGCTGGTTATGGTAAATAAATAAACAAACTTCCATTAACATTAGAATCTTTTCTTCTCCAATTGTGGGTTTTTAAAGAATACTTTAAAGGAATAGCTTGCTAAAACTAAGAACAATGTTTTTGTTTCTCATGGTCAATTCCTTAACTTATAATTCCTAGGAACCTGTGTTGCGTACAGAGGACACTCATAGCTGCATCTATGGTCACCACTAATATTCAAGGTGCAAAAGAAATAGGCTTTGTGTTATCTGTCAGTTTGCAGAACTCTAACTGCATTGATTAATAGGTATAAAACATTGGTTGGTATCTTCAATACATGTGCTCATTAATGAAGTAGGCAGACACACTGGTTTGTAACAAATCAGAGAGCATCTGATACAGAAATATTCCCAGAGCAATTTTCTTCATTTGTTGCCTGGACAATACAATTTGTTTGTAATGTGTTGATATGCAATATGTTGGTAGCAAGGCATTATTTTTTCTGAAACT
This sequence comes from Mesoclemmys tuberculata, assembly GCA_007922155.1. Taxonomy (NCBI): domain Eukaryota; kingdom Metazoa; phylum Chordata; order Testudines; family Chelidae; genus Mesoclemmys; species Mesoclemmys tuberculata. The sequence goes on from ML675617.1 coordinate 30,306,227, forward strand.
TGGGGATCAGAAGTTTTGCCATCTAATTCACTTAAGAACTGCAGTTGATGCTAGCCAAGATGGAAGGGATGCTTATTAGCTGAGGGAAGCATCTAGCAATATTAACGATGGCCTCCCTGTCTGTATGTCCTGCTCCCACCAAAAGGGCAGAAGGCAGTCTTAAGTCAATACCTGCCCCCTCTCCGGCTTCGGGGCCATCCCTCCCAGGAGTCTCTGGCTGTCCAGCTGCGGACAGCTTCCTTGCTGCTTCCAGCTCTGTTCCCCTTTTACATGTAAAACAGATGTATGTTTTCTGTAAGGCGTACAAACCATTCTGAATGTATTGGACTCTCTTTTTGTTTTGTTTTGTTTTGTTTAAAATCTTATGCAGCACAGATCTAGAAAAATAACTGTTTTACTTGCCTGTCAATTACAGATTTTAGGTGTATAAAACACTGAGGCACAAATTCTGCCTTCATTTGTACCTGAGCAACTACACTGAAATGTGGGGCCAGTTTTTCCCAAAAACACAGGGTAAAATTTACAAGTTTCCATAGTGGGAGCCAGATTTTCAGAAGCGCTCAGCTCCCATGTAGGCATCTAAATAAGGGCCAGATTTTCATAAAAAATCAGCACCTACCATGCTCAGTTCTTTTGATAATCTAGGCAGGTTTTTTTAAAGCTAAGGGTATGTCTACACTGCAATTAGACACCCACGGCTGGCCCCACGCCAGCTGACATGGGCTAAGGGGCTGTTTAATTGTAGCATAGATGTTCAGGTTCGGGGTGCGGTCCAAGCTCTGGGACCTTCCCACTTTTCAGGGTCCTACAGCCCAGACTTCACCCCGAGCCCAAACGTCTACACTGCAACTAAGCAGCCCGTTAGCCTGAGCCCTGTGACATTGAATCAGCTGGCCTGGCCAACCACAGATTTTTAATTGCAGTGTAGATGTACCCTAAGAGGGAACGGAACTGATTTGAAAATCTGACCCCTATTCTGGCTGTTGATCACTTGAGAAACTTCTGGCTAGAGTGTCACTATTATGGAATGGGAGGTTTCATTCCTCTATACAAAGTGGAATAAGTGTGACACACACACAATCAGCCATTACAGCATGGATTGGATTATATACAATTTATCTAGCCTTACTTACCCCCAAATGTTCAAAAATTATGAGTCAGGACCTAAAATCATTAAAATATTGGGTTCTTTTTATTAGTGTCTGGTTTTTTAACACTTTCAAGGTTTTCTCAACCACCACAAGGGCTAGAAATTTACTGTATTTGAGGATTTGTTTTTTTTATTGAAAGCTGAGATTTTCACATAATCACCTGACTCCAGGAGCTAGGGCTTTAAGAAAAACACCAAATATTGCAAGTTTCATAATAAAATCACTAGAGTTGGCAACAAAAACAATTTATAAGAAGTTCTAGGAGATTTTACTTTACAAATCTCAAGAGTGAATTTTTTTTTTTTAAAAGAAAGAAGGGTAAAGTATGACAATTTTGCTAGAAATGTTGGGCATAACTGTTAAAGAAAATGGAACTCAATTGACTTACCCCAGCTGAGCCTCTGGCTCACTATTTATTTCTCCTGCATTGTATTCTTTTCTGGGATACACTACTTTAATATTACGTGAAGTTTGGCAACAAAAGGCATCTTCTGTGGAATGCAAAGGATAAAGGTCACTGACAGAGTTACTTCCTGCTTCACATCATAAATTATTAATTCATCTGGCTAGCCTGGAATAATTCCTCACTAATCTTCTGCATATGCTGTGGCTTTGCACCATGTTTGAATACACATTCTGTATTTGTCACTAAGGAGAAGTGGTACCCCGGAATATTCACTCGTGCAAATAGGGTCCCAATCCTGCAAACACTTACTGCATGTGCTTAACTTTGCTCATGGAAGTCAGTGTGAGTGAATAAAGTTGTGCATTTGTGTAAGTTGTGCATTTGTGCTTGTGCAGAGGGTGTGATAGTGGGCACCAGCTGGGATATTAATTTGAGTGTGCACCAGCATGTTGCACGCTCACGGGCCCATGTGGACCCTGCTGGCATGCACTAACATGTTGTTGGAGTTCTGTTTCAAACAGGACTGTAGGACCTCAGCGTGCCCCAGGCAACTTTTTGTGGGGGTCACCAGGGTGTGCATGGATAGCTAGTGTGGAGCATGCCGGGACAGAGGAGAATTCTGAACCCAGCTGGGGCGCACGAATGCTCCTTGTACTCTACTCCTAACTGCGAAATAAGGGCCCAGGTTCATACACTTGGGAGCGCGAATGAATAGATCACCACAGGATCATACTGAACTCATTCTGTGTGATGAATTCACTTAAGCACCTCCATCCCAGGCATCTGTTTAACTTTAAGCACCTGGGCAGCCCGTTTACTCCATTGGGAATATTCATATAAGTAACGTAAAGCCTATGTTTCAATGCTTCAAAGGATCAGGGCCCATACAGTATCTCAAGGAAACTTTTCCCATTTCATAGCTCCAGCAATGAAAATCAGCTTGAGGCCTACTTTTTCAGGGTCCAAATGCAAATGGTGCATATGAAAGTGTTGCAAATATATTTGCCCATTACCAGGGCAGTGGGATTTCTGCCTTATCCTGGGACTTTTTGTTTGCTTTTCAGTTGCTGCAATCATAGCTGTGGGTGGGCTTCTTCCCTGCGTGCTGTTGCCTATCCAAGCCTAATATGGTCAGTGTTCCCACCTGCTCTGTTTGATGTGCTACCTCCATGTTTTCTGTGCATAGCCTGGCTTGACATTCCTTTCTTGTATTGGCCTGGATTCGCTCTCTCATCTGACCTCAGCGCCCAAGCTTCTCTGTCTCATGATGTCTTCTTCCATGATGGATTGACCCAAACAACGTACCAAAAATGTCATGTGTCATCATAAAACCAAAGATCATATCACTCATGTGCTGGGCACTTCCTGCTTACCATCACTAAGGAGGTTATTCTCCAAAAGACAGGGGTAAAGGTTGCGATGTTTCATGGCATGACGCATGCATGGCAGTGAAGTGAAGTGCGTGTTGTTTTTCTCATGTTATGCATTGCTAGCAATGGTGTGCTCCAGTGTAGCGAGAGTTGGAAGTCTGTCCCATATGTTACCCAAACCCTTTCCAAGCTGCATAAGCAATGCCCATTCTGATGTGGTCTCTCACACTCCTGACTCATAAAAGCGAGGGATGCTTTCACTTTATTTGGATTAGATTTCTCTCTAGTGGCATTTTGGGCTGCATTAGTAGGAGCATTGCCAGCAGATCGTGGGAAGTGATTATTCCCCTCTATTCGGCATTGGTGAGGCTGCATGTGGAGTATTGTGTCCAGTTTTGGGCCCCCTCCCTACAGGAAGGATGAGGACAAATTGGAGAGAGTCCAGCGGAGGTCAATGGAAATGATTAGGGGGCTGGAGCACATGACTTAAGAGGAGAGGCTGAGTGAACTAGGCTTGTTTAGTCTGCAGAAGAGAAGAGCTCCCTCAGGGAGCTAATGGGCAGGATCCCCTGGGAGGCTAATATGAGGGGGAAAGGAATCCAAGAGGGCTGGCTGTATTTTAAAGAAACTTTATTGAGGGCACAGGAACAAACCATCCCGATGTGCAGAAAGAATAGCAAGTGTGGTAGGCGACCGGCTTGGCTTAACAATGAAGTCATTGGTGATCTTAAACACAAAAAAGAAGCTTACAAGAAGTAGAAGCTTGGTCAGATGACTAGGGGGGATTATAAAAATACTGCTTGAACATGCAGGAATGAAATCAGGAAGGCCAAAGCTCAATTGGAGTTGCAGCTAGCAAGGGATGTGAAGGGGAACAAGAAGGGTTTCTACAGGTATGTTAGCAACAAGAGGAAGATTAGGGGAAGTGTGGGCCCCTTACAGAATGGGGGAGGCAACCTAGTGACAGAGGATGTGGAGAAAGCTGAGGTACTCAATGCCTTTTTTGCCTCTGTCTTCACAGACAAGGTCAGCTCCCAGACTACTACACTGGGTGGCACAGAATGGGGAGGAGGTGAACATCCCACAGTGCTGAAGGAACAGGTCCAGGACTATTTAGAAAGATTGGACATACACCAGTCCATGGGGCCAGATGCAATGCACTCAAGTGTGCTGAGGGAGTTAGCTGATGTGATTTCAGAGCCATTGGGTATTATCTTTGAAAGCTCGTGGCAACAGGGGAGGTCCCAGATGACTGGAAAAAGGCAAGTATAGTGCCCATCTTCAAAAAAGGGAAAAAAGAGGATCCAGGGAGCTATAGGCTGGTCAGCTTCACCTCAATCCCTGGAAGAAGCATGGAGCAGGTCCTCAAAGAATCCATTTTAAGGAACTAAAAAGAGAGGCAGGTGATCAGGAGCAGTCAACATGGATTCACCAAGGAAAAATCGTGCCTGACCAACCTGATTGCTTTCTATGAAGAGGTGACTAGTTCTGTGGATGAGGGGAAAGCGGTGGACGTGATATACCTTGACTTTAGCAGAGCTTTTTATATGGTCTCCCACAGTATTCTTATCAGCAAGTTAAAAAAGTCTGGGTTGGATGAATGGACTACAAAATGGATAGAGAATTGGCTAGAGCAAAGGGCTCAAGGAGTAGTGATCAATGTCTCCATGTCTAGCTGGCAGCCAGTCACAAGTGGAGTGCCCCAGGGGTCGGTCCTGGGGCCGGTTTTGTTCAACATCTTTATTAATGATCTAGAAGAGGGGATAGATTGCACCCTCAGCAAGTTTGCAGATGACACTAAGCTAGGGGGAGTGGTAGATCCCTTGGAAGGGAGGGATAGGATACAGAAGGACCTAAACAAATTGGAGGATTGGGCAAAAGAAATCTGATGAGGTTCAACAAGGACAAGAGCAGAGTCCTGCACTTAGGACGGAAGAATCCCATGCACAGCTACAGACTGGGGGCTGATGAGCTAGGCAGCAGTTCTGCAGAAAAGGATCTGGGGGTTACAGTGGATAAGAAGCTGGATATGAGTCAGCAGTGTGCCCTGGTTGCCAAGAACGGTAATGGCATATTGGGCCGCATTAATAAGAGCATTGCCAGCAGATCGTGGGAAGTGATTATTCCCCTCTATTCGGCATTGGTGAGGCTGCATGTGGAGTATTGTGTCCAGTTTTGGGCCCCCTCCCTACAAAAAGGATGTGGACAAGTTGGAGAGAGTCCAGCAGAGGGCAACAAAAATGATTAGGGGGCTGGAGCACAAGACTTATGAGGAGAGGTTGAAAGAACTAGGCCTGTTTAGTCTGCAAAAGAGAAGAATGAGGGGGGATTTGATAGCAGCCTTTAACTACCTGAAAGGGAGTTCCAGGGAGGATGGAGCTAGGCTGTTTTCAGTGGTGGCAGATGACAGAACAAGAAGCAGTGGTCTCAAGTTGCAGTGGGGGAGGTCTAGGTTGGACATTAGGAAAAAGTTTTTCACTAGGAGAAAGTTGAAGCATTGGAATGGGTTACCTAGGGAGGTGGTGGCATCTCCATCTTTAGAGGTTTTTAAGATGAGGCTTGACAAAACCATTGCTGGGATGATTTAGCTGATAGTCCTGCTTTGAGCAGGGGGTTGGACCAGATGACCTCCTGAGGTCCCTTCCAACTCTAATATGCTATGATTCTAAGAGTGAGGGGGAATTTGAGAGCAGCTTTCAACTACATGAATGGGGAGTTCCAGAGAGAATGGAACTAGGTTGTTCTCAGTGGTAGTAGATGACGAACAAGGAGCAATGATCTCAAGTTGCAGTGCGGGAGGTCTAGGTTGGATATCAGGAAAAATGTTTTCAGAGTGAAGCACTGGAATGGGTTACCTAGTGAGGTGTTGGAATCTCCATCCTTAGAGATTTTTTAGGCCCATCTTGACAAAGCCCTGACTGGGATGATTTAGTTGGGGTTGGCCCTGCTTTGATTCCTGAGGTTCCTTCCAACTCTAATCTTCTATGATTCCAAAAGTGAGAAGTATTTTAGACCTCTCAGTCAGCTGAAGGGGTGTAGGCAGACAACTACCTAGCGACTCACAAAATCACACGCAAGAAGTGTCCATTTGAGATCATAGGATATAAATAACGCAAACAGAGAGCTAAGACCTCCCAATTTTGCTTGTGCCAGGCCTTGCTTTGAAGATGCTATAGAAATGCATGTAGCTGTGCTGGGGGCATAAGAATTGCCAGAGTGAATCAAATACATGGTCCATCTAGCCCAGTATTCTGTCTCTGACAGTGGCCACACCAGATGCTTCAGGGGATGGTATAAAAATCCTAGATTAGCATTTACGGGCTATTATTCCTCCAGGGAATTTTCCATCTGGCCTCTATTGGCTCGAGATTGGCCCATGCCCTGTGACAGGAGGGTTTACAACCCTTCCAAAAACTCCTGGATTTTGGTGGATTGTTTTAATATTTTCTGTTCCTTAAATATAAATTATTCCAGTTTATGGTAATACAGATATTCATATCTGAGGAAAGGATCAGGTCAATTGAGTTTGCACTGACACAAGAAACAGAAAACATCTGTGAAGTGTTTTGTTGCCAGTTTTCATGATTTTCATGTGAATCTCTCTATGTTGGGTGTTTTTCATAAAGCCCCAGCTCTTGGAGTCATGATTATATGAGAATCTCACCTTTCCTAGCCCTTTTAGTTGCAGTGCAAAGTTTGCAAACATGAATCTGATAGGCTCAAAAACCAGAAGGGAAATAAAAAGAACTACAATTGTACTATTTCTAAAATCTCATGATTTCTCAGCCAGTCAGGATTTTTGATGAAGGCTCATGATTCTTGAATGCTTGGCATTGAAATACTGAACTCATCAGCTCCGCCTGAACTGTTTCGCTGCAAAATGTTCTGGGAGTATATTTACTGCTTGAACCAGTGGGCTTTGCAAGGATAATGTCAATAGAAAGATTCCAGTAGGTTGATTGCCCATCTGCACCTGGTACTGAAGAAATGTCAATATTATTACTTCGTGCTTTGAGCCCTGATTTCCTCAATGAGGCATAAAATAAAGGGTTGCCAGTGATTGGAAGCTCTGGACGTGCCCACTCAGAAGGGTAGAAGGCACTCAGAAGTTCAGGAAATGAGAATGGTCAGACCCATTTTGTTTACCAAAGTATTTGGTTGGAGGGGAAAAAAAGGAGGTACAAGAGATACAGCTCCATAGAAAAGAGACTGGCTGACATGGAAAGTGTTATTTCTAAATCAAGAGATTTACAGGAGATCACTTCAGAGTCAGCTTCCTGCAAAGAGGGGAAATTGGTTCTTGTTGAAATTATTTTTAATTGTTCTTGAGGAAGACAAAGAGCCATCCAAAACAAGGAGGAAGAAAGAATAAAAGCTAAAAATACTTCTGCTGTATTTTCAAAACTTCCTTTGTAAGACTTCCAAGTCAATCCGAGGGCACATGCAGGACAGGACAGAGTTGGCCATTGAGGGTGGGAAAGTTACTGATTCAGCCAGTGAGTCTGCAGTTGTTAGCAGAAGAATGTAGCACGTGCACAATTTCAGCTGTTGTCATTGAAGTTTACAAACTTCACCAGGTTGGTGTAATGGAAAGCTGGAGAAAGTCTTCCTTTGCTTAGGACAACCACCACTTTTAGGGAAAGTCGCATATTTGCTCTGTTAACGCCAAAGGAGCAAACTGCAGTTTTTTAGGCCCACCATCTAGCCACCCTCTGAGTACTGAAATAAAACTAGTGTCCTTTTCTGATGCCACTATCTAGGAGGGAGCACTTCTAGAGTGCTATGAAGGGGAGATTTCAGAGTACATGGAATAGGCCATATTCACAGCTGGTGTGAGCTGCATCACTTTACACCAGCTGGGAATCTGGCCCAGTGGAACAAAAATGACTGCTTGTAGGTGCTTCTCCCAAGAGACAAGGGTGAATGCAAGCCGAAGAGGAGGAAAGTGGGTGGGAAGATGGAGAGCACCTTTCAGTTGGAGGAGCATGCATTTTAGACAAGGACAGAGGATTCTCTGTGTTTTAAGGTAATAACTACATCACAGGCTTCTAAACACCAGGGCTGGCCTTGGAGTTTTGCTGTTGGCTTCAAGAGAGCTGGGATTTTCTCTAGTCTTTTAGTATCTAGGTGCATTTAGCCCAGGATAAAGTTATAAGGAGGGAGCTCCCTCCACTGATCATCTCCACGTACAACCAGAGCTCCCACACTAAAGCCAAAGGATTCAAACTGGGCAGACAGAGCCCTGATTTTCATGTCCCTGGATTTGGAGTGCATTATTGCTGTGGAACACATGCTACTTTCTTTGCTGCCTAACACCTTCTGTAACCATTTTAAACTGAACACAACCCCAGTGCAAATAATAATTCCTTGGTCCTTAAAAAGACCGCACAACACTTCCACAATGACAACTCCACATTCCTTAGGCCCTGGTCCTATAAAGACTCCTGCATTGAGACTGCATACTGAAGACAAGGTGAAATTCTAACCCCGTCCAAGTCAGGTGGGCCTTTTGCCATTGACTTCAAGTCAGTGCTTGAAGTTAAACACGCACATAAGTCTTTGGAAGATCAAGGCCATAGACTGTACGCTCTTTGGGCTAGGAACTGTCTTTTTTCGTAGGTGCCTTGTACTTTCCACAATGGGGTCCCGACCCCTAACTGACACCTTTTGGCGCTACCACAAAACAAATATTAACTAATCACAATCTCCTGTAGAGAGAAGAATGCTTGAAAGATGGTGCAGTCTGAAACAGCCTCTGCTTTTCAGAGACAGTGACAGTGAATTTACAAATGGGGAGTTAATGCTGCTGTGACCAGCATTCAGTGTTGCCCAGAATTTCACACAAGTCTCCTGCTTGCTGGCTAGAGATGTTTTGGGAGCATCACACACACCCTGGTGACTTTAGGGGCCTTCTCACTCTTCTTCGTGCTCCTTTTCCCTCTCCCATGGTGCGGATGGAGAGCAGCATGAACCCCATGGTGTTTAATATTCCCCCGACTTCGTCTTACAAAGCTATAGAGACCAAGGAATTCCAACACAGGATGATCCAGGCCCCAATTCAGAAAATATGTGTTTAACTTGAAGCATGGGAATAGTCCCACCCCTCTTTCACAAAGCACCAGGCACAGGCCGCAGTGCTTTGCTGAACAGGAATAGATTTAAGCAAGTGTGTAAGGACTTTGCTGATCCAGGGCCCACAATGTCTGATCCAGCTCTACAGAGGTCACCGGAAGACTACATTAACTCCATTATAGGTTGGACGGTGGCCATTGTGGCAGGGCCAAGAGGACAACCCGAGAATTTCTTCTCCCACTCCCATGCTTTGTTCACTAGATGCTTTTCTGGATGGCTGGAGGCCTCCGCCTTATCACATAGCCAGTAGCACATGAAAAGGTGAAGATAAGCATGAGCCTGAAGGGCAAGGGGAAAGTCCAAGTGTCCCCTTCCATCCAAGGACAGACATTTATCACCTCATTTCCTGACATCTGAATAATCTTTCTGTCTTTACATTCGTGAAATGAGTTATGTTATGCTAGGGGTTCAGTCCCCACCTTTTGCCTTCATTTTTCTTCCATTCCTTTTTATATGTTATAAGCCTGTCTAAGGATCATTTCACAACCTCACTTTTATAATCTGCCTGCTAAATATTTTATGAGCTGCTTGCCAGTGTGGAAGAAGGTTTTATAACTGACATGATGCCATAAGAATATTTAAAATCAAAATGTCTTTTTCCCCCTCTTAAACTTTTATTGAAAAACACGGCGAGCTGTGATTGAGGTCTTCCTCTTCAGTGTGATGTGATCGACAGACATCATTTTTCAGGGGGACATTGCTTTCCAGACATTGAAGCTTGTCCAGATCCTCAGTAGATGTAAATCAGCAGAGATCCAGGAGCTTTACTGATTTACACAAGCTGAGTTTCTTGTCCAATTTCTTCTGATCAGTGGGAGATAAAGCAGGTATCAAGATCTTTATATCTTCCCAACATGTGATATAGAAAAAATCTACAAAATCTACATTACTTACAGCCTCCATCATATTACAGAGGTGAAGGTCTCTCAAGTATCTTTGCTTTGCATCTTTAACAATCAATACGAAAAATAAATGTGCAGGTGAAAATCAGATTATACAACAATGTGGTACCATTCCTGTCAGCCTCATTCCTCAAAGTCTTTTAAAAACAGAATATTTGAATACTTTTATCTGCCAATAATAACATATATCTGGGAGAAGAACAATATTGAAAAGCATGTCAGATGACTGATTATCCTGAAATCACATATTTTTGGATGGAATAGATCAAAAATAATTTAAAGGTGGGGAGAAAGAAAGAACATTGCTCCTCTTTCTTGTAAAAGAAACCTGTCAAAATTGCAGAAGAGAAGTACAATGTAAGCCAAGAATGGGGTTTTTATTGCTTATTTATCCGATTGGCTAAGACTGGTTAAGCTACAGAAGATAATAGGCAATGGACAGTGGTTTGCTACAATGGTTCGTTACCGATGCTGAACCATTACTGGAAAGTCAGTTGTACACCAGCTGCAGTTTTACATGGTGTATTTTGTTGAGGATTGTTTTAATGGTGCTTTAGAGGGTTCCAAAGCCTGATTTTATATGTTAATGTGACATGCTGCCGTCTATGTTATAGAACTCCAGAGATGGCCACAATCAAAAATAACTCATTTGTACTGACTCTCTGAATATCAGCCTAGGTAGTAAAACATTAACCACTTTGCACCAGTGTATTCTTGGATCACTCTGTGTGAGGGATTAAGGGTTTTATTTCCAGTTTTATAGTAGGCATCTCCATACCATTAAATTTTCAGGAGTCCCATTTAATGAGAAAGGTAATATTAGAAAAAAGTACTTGCCGATGTAGGATTCAGATGAGAGATTTGAATCTGACAAAAAGACAAGCATGTTTGCTTTGAAAGATAAACAGAATAAGGTTTTACTCATGCTTTTCATGAAAATAGAGCGAGTTGAAAACTGTCCGTCTTTTTTTTTAATGGACAGTTGGGGTTTTGGTTAACTAAAACTGTCATGGAAAGTGCCTGCTTGGCTTGAAATGTTTTATTTTTTTGTCCACAAATGGAAATCCCCAGAACTGAAAATATTTTTGCAGAAAATCAAAAATATTTCATTTGAGGGCAATCTTCAGGTGAACATATGTAATGTTTTGGCCCTTTTGAGCCACAAAACTTTCATTTTTTGGTAATTTTCATTTGAAAATATTTTGGTTTGCCAAAGAAGAACCAACAAAATCAGGTTTGAGGTGTTTCAAGTTTTAATGAGATTAAATTTTCTGTGTGGGGAAAAACACCCAACATATTCCAACTAGCGCTGCTCTACTCTGGCCCTGGTGAGCCCAGAACTTCTAGTGAAGTAGGGACTTCACCCGCTGGGTAGAGCAGGATTCGTTTAACTCCCTGATGAAATAGACAGAAGGCTTGTCCATGCTAGAAAATTGAACAACTGCTGGTTAAACAGGTGAACGACCATTATTGTAAACCCAAAGGCAAGATTAGCCAGGCTGTTTTGAGCAAAGGACCATTTCAGTTTTCTCTCAAGTCCGCACCCCTCGTGTCCTGCACCACTGCAGTTCCACTGCCTTCTGGTAACCGTCCGAGGGCTCCTTGCACAGCACTCCAAAGCAGTTGATTCTAGTAAATTCCAAATGGCCTTTTAGGATACTTTGGGGACTTGGTGAAACTGTTGGAGACTAAGTCAAACTCCCATAATTCGCTAGCCGAAGCTCCACTCAGCCAGCTAGGCAGACAAGACCTTATAGTGCCATGTGGTATATGAACATTAAAATAAAAAGCTGACAATCTTAAAGATAATACAAATTGTTCATTTTGATTTCCTGTAAGATAGGGCAAATCATGTTAGGATCAGTGTATATTTTAATGAGACTGGTGCAGCATGCCCAGTGCTTTCTAAACCAATGTCAGCATGTTGTTTATGAGTAGGTACACTGCAGACGTGGGCCTGCGCCTCTCCCTACTTTATACAGCCTAAGGTAGGCTATGAAGACCCACCAACCCTCAGGAAAGGTCCGCAGCCCATATCTACTATCAGTAGACCCAGGGCACCAGGAGGGAATGCCCCTGTCGGAAAGCCTAGCTTCACTGCCCTAGACACACATAGCCAGGGCTGTAGCAGGGCAGAACAGATGGGGATAATGGCACCTGATCTCCCTTGTAAAGAACTGAGAACTAAAAGCACTGTATAAATGCTGACTAGGATTGTTGTGTTTTATCATGTTCCTGCCGATTGTCTTTCCTCTTCCTCTTTATCCCTATCTTTTTAATAATAGCAAAACAAACAATATTTTTGGGTGGGATTAAAAAAAAATAGGAGCACCTGTCCAATTGAAAGTCAATGGATCTTGTAGATGGGGGCACGGAAGCCTAGTGGACAGTGCACTGCACTGCACTGGGACTCAAGAGAGTAGCAGTCGATTCCTGGCTCTACCGCTGTTCTGCTGGGTGACCCTGGAAAAATAATTTCATCACCCTGTACCTCAGGTTCCCTTTCTGTGAAATGGGAATAGTGGTGCTGACCTCCTTTGTAAAGTGATTTGAGATCTACTGCTGATAAGGGCAAGGGAGTGTCTGTCTCTGATGAATTCAAAAATCTCCTCCTTAAAAACTAATTAAAGACAAAGGGGAATATTTTACTGATGTCAGACTGGAACAGCATTGCCGCAGCAAGACAGAGGTGTGTCGGTTCCTTGGGAATCCGTTCTGGGTTCTTGTGCTTCATGTGACTGACTTAATGAAACGGTTTCTGATCTGTGATTGATCGAAGCTTATTGTATTCTAGGCGGTGTGGATACAGCAAAGCCAAACAAGATCCAGAAGAAGAAAAGATGCACTTTCATAATGGCCACAGTGAGTAAACACTTAAAATACCTATATGCATTTGTGGCTCAACTGCTATTTCTGGTTTTGCATGGTACTAAGAATAAAGAATAACAACATAGGATTCTTCAGCAAATGGGATCAGTTGGTATCCATTAGGAGAAGATAGTATTTCCATATCGGTTGACACTGGTCTGCAATAAAGCCCCAATCCGGCAAAGACGTAAGCGCATGCTTACCTTTATGCATAGGAATAGGAATAGTCCTTTGACTTCAGTGGGAGTACCCATGTGTGGGCCTAAACCCCTTTTGAAAATGAGACTTAGGGTTCTAAATCAGGTAGGCATTGCAATGCTGAGTGCAGCAATGACTAAATAGCTTTACAAATCTGTTGCATGCAGTGTTATCATAGCCATGTTGGTCCCAGGATATGAGAGAGACAAGGTGGGTGAGGTAATATCTTTCATTGGACCAACTTCTTTTGATGAAAGAGAGAAGCTTTTGAGTTTAAGTAGAGCTCTTCTTCAGGTCTGGGAGAAGGCCTGAGAAAGAGTTCTGTGTAAGCTCGAAAGTTTGTCTCTCTCATCAACAGAAGTAGGTCCAATAAAAGATATTATCTCACCCACCTTGTCTCTTTAAAAATCTGGACCTAAATGACTTGTCCAAGTCACTCGGGGAATCTTGGGACTGCAGAGGATTGAACCCAAATCTACTAATCCAGATTAACACTCCAACCATTGCCTCCAGCCAGCATTTATGCAGCCTGTAAATCTGTATATCATTTTAGCTGAACGGCACCCTGATGGTTTTGAATGTGGTAAAGAAAGTTGTGTGTGCGCCATCCTCTTAAATAATACAAATGTCACTTTTTCCCAGCATTTGCATTTCAAGATACAATTATTAAAAAAGTGTTCATCCATTCATTTTTGCATGAAAATAGGTTTCCCTCGGCAGTCTTCTCCAGCATGTGTAAAGATAGCACAAGAGTCAAACTTAGTATTATCCTCACTCATCAATACATGTGACATTTAAATTGTAATTTATGTTCACAGTTAAATTACCAGGAGTAAGGACTTATATTGACCCACATACATATGAGGACCCCAATCAAGCCGTCCATGAATTTGCCAAGGAAATAGAAGCTTCATGCATAACAATTGAAAGAGTTATTGGAGCCGGTAAGGACATATGTTTAGTGACCATCTTCTAACTTCCATTATCATCATGGGGGAGCTTATTTCATTACTGTTCAAAGGCACAGAATAGCCTGTCAAATATTTGTATTGTGTTTGCACATTGTGAGTGATTACCTCAGTATACAGTATTTTTGAGACCACTCCTGGAATATCATGTGAAGTGCAGGGGTCCACACTTTAAAAAGATTGTTGAAAAATTGGAAAGAGTTCAAAGAAGAACAGCAAGAATGATTTGTGGTGTGGAAAACACCTTCCAGTGTTGTTTGCCGTGTTTCTGTAGGCATATTGATCCTTGGATATGAGAGAGACAAGATAGGCAAGGTTATTTTTTTGTCTTTTATCATTTTTTGTGTGTGAGTTCATCTGACAGCATAGTGACTGAAAAGACAAAGACACTCTATCACCCATGAGTGAACCCTTTTCACAAAGCAATCGCTCCATATCTGATATTTCAGTGCATATCTTTAAAGGAAGCCTGCTCAACATCTTCAAAAGACAAGCCTGGGAATTTAAATTCATAACTGCACCAGACACAAAAAACATGGACTTAACAGTGTCATTGGTTTTATGGCTCATTACAACAATTTGTAACACACTACACTACTTGTTACTCTTAATTGCCCACTTCAAACCTTTTATATACAACAAGCTAATCCTCAATTGTCCACTTCATTTTTGACCATCTACAACAATTGACCACCTACAACATGTTACCCCTTATGCTTAACAATCTATCCTAGGTTACGGTTAGCTGAGACACTCTGATTTCCTTCCCAAGGCCTGGAGATTTCAGTGTAGCTCTAACGCTGGTACTTTCCACCAACAGAAGTTGGTCCAATAAAAGATATTACTTCACCTCAACTGCCTCGTCTCACAGCCTACAGTGAAGACTGTCTGTTTAACTCACCAGAGAGACTGTTAAGAGGTGACTTGATCATGATCTATGATTGCAAGAAGATGATATCTGATACTAGAGGGCTCTTTAATCTAACAGACAAAGGCATACCATGATCTGATGGCTGGCAGTTGAAGTTAGGAAAATTCAATTTGGATATAAGACAGCTTTTTAAGTGTGAGGGTCATTAACCATTGAACAATATACGTAAGGATGTGGTAGATTCTCTGTCCCTGGGCGTCTGTAAATCACGGGTTGGTGTCTTTCTAAAACATATACTCATGTTCAGCCACAAGAATCTAGGCTCTATAGAGTCTCAAGTGCATGGAATTGTATGGCTTGTGTTATGCAGGAGGTCAGACTAGATAATAGTAGTTGTCCCTTTTTGTATTAATATCTATGTATGTGTGTCATCCTTGTTTATCATTAAGCATCATTTATTGTTACTAATATGTTGCAATGCCTATAAGTGTGCAAGGTGCTTTTCAGACATACAATAATTATTTCCCTTTCGGTATCTTGTTCTCTTCAGGTGAATTTGGGGAAGTTTGTAGTGGGCGTCTGAAACTGCCTGGAAAACGTGAGTTTCCAGTGGCCATAAAAACCCTCAAAGTGGGCTATACTGAGAAGCAAAGACGAGATTTCCTAGGGGAAGCAAGCATCATGGGACAGTTTGACCACCCCAACATCATTCACTTGGAAGGTGTTGTCACCAAAAGTATGTACCAGCTGCTGTTGACTTCTGCTCATTGAACGCTCACTGATGAAGCAAATAGGTTAATATTAGTTATAATCTGTAAGGATCTGGGGAACTTGTTCAGCTTTAAAATAGAAGGTGCAAAACTTGTAATCTCTCACAAAAACAGCCATGAAGGTAAGTTGCAGTTACTAAAACTTCAGACTTTCAAACTAAAACATGTAGAATGTTGGATGTTCTCAGTTGAGTTTGTCCATGAATTATATTTCTCGTTGATCATTATTTGTATTACTATGATGATTACAGGCCCCATTGAGTTAGATGCTGTACCCCCATGGTAAGAAGTAGTCCCTCCTCTGAAGAGTTTACAAGCTATTTAGACAAGACAGAAACATAAGCAGGTGAAGTGACTGCCCAAGGTCATCCAACCAGTTCATGAACGGTGCTGGGAAGAGAACCCGGGTCTTCTAAATTCTAGTTGTCGTGAATGGATTAGCTGGGTTACCCACAACACTATGGGATAGAGCCACGTTCCACCCCTCCTTTCCTCCCTGGTCAGTCAGTGGGAGTTATCTTCCCGCTCTGTTGTGGTGCAGGTAAATAAAGCAGTGAGTGCCAGCCTGCAGTGCTACAAGTAGAATTATTTTTGTTGCACTGAGTGTCCCCTGTACAAAAAGTGCAGAGGACTATCTACGGGGCCGCAATGCCTCTGCCTTGCTAATGCGCGTTAGGCTCTGATTCCCAGTGGGGGCAGAGTCTTGTGCCCACACAGTCACTTATCAGAACAGGGCCTTTAGTTTTAAATGCAGTCACGTCCAACTGACTTTTTAAATAGGGGACAGATTCTCTTATTTTCCACCTTTTTCCTTTTATATCGGCATTGCTACGTTTTTGTTTGAACCCCAGTGGGAATGAAGACGTGTACTGCTGCTGGGCAAGATGGCCTTCTTTGTCCCACCTACACAGTATGGGAAGATTCTGTACCAGGGATCTGGGAAGTGGGAGAGGACTGATGACTTTTAGTGTCACTGTTGGGAGAAGCCCTGGATAGGGGAGAGGAGTGCACAGGGCGTGATGTTTGGAACTGAAAATTGCCTGCATGGGGGTGTAAGTGGGGCTAGAAGATGCCAGTAGGAGCTCTGGTAGAAGGGGAGCAGGACAGAAGCACGTCTGGACAGGGTAGGACAGTGAGTAACCTTAACTACATATGTCTATATTGTAATCAGAGTTGTAGCACTTGAGCTGCGGCAGCTCTAGTGGCATCACAGGCCATCCTCTTGAATACATACCCAGGATTCTCAGTGGGCTTGTACAACCTCTCCTACACCCTGACTTCACTGCTATTGTTATTTGAGCTAGCTCACCCACAGCTAGCTGGGGTATGTTGACACGTGCTGCTGACACCCTCTGAATGCAGTGTAGATATACCCTAAGGGAAGCTCTCGCTAGTAATAGCTCTCCCCTTTGCTGGGAGCTAGACTATGAGTAGGGGGGCGTGTCCTGGGGAAAGGTTCACTGTCAAATAATTGATAACATCTCCCCGTATCAATGCCCCTGGAGGCTAAATGGTCAGTGAACAAAATAATCTTTTAAAATTTGTTCAGCCCAATTTTGTTCCGGATTTTAGCATGGACTGAATGGACGAAACACCTGAGCTTGCGCAACCAGCCCATCGGGGAGCTATGAATGCATGCAAACGGGTGGGGTGGCTTGTTTGGCTTTTGTAAATATCACAAAGCTGCCAATTTTTAACCAGCTTTTCACTCCAAAACAGCTCGAATGATTTGGTTCAGACTTGGAAAAAAAAAAAAAAAACCTGTCGTTTCTGGTCCGAAAATAAGCATGAAAGGTTTTGAGTCAAAATGACGTTTTTGACCAAAATTGAGATTATAGGCTTAAAGATCTTGAGTCAGATCCTGTGCTGGTGTAAACCAGCTTTCAGTGGAGCTTTGCGAATTGACAGGAGATGGGGATCAGGCCAATCAATCTCCCAATGAGAAGCTGATTGTAGTCTTAGCTACAGAGTCGTGGCTCTGGTCCAGCAATACCCAGGAGTACTGGAAAACCATGGGCACCCAGTTTTAATCATTGGCAGGATTTTTTGGCTGTTTCCAGCAAAAATTGAGCTTAATTAAATGCAGGTATTTCTAGCACTTTTTATTGCAAGCAACCTTAACAATATTAACCAATTTAGTTTTAACTCAGCCTTGCAGAAGAAAATTCTTCAACTGAGAAATATCCACTTTAGTCTACCTGGCTTAGTGAGGGGTTGACTTCAAAGCCTGGTTGGAACCATTTAAATGCCAACATTATTAGTATTGTGCCAAATTCATATCATATCCCTCAGTCAACAGAAATAGTTTTGCAAAAGTCCTTTCTGGTTCTTTTAAAGCAGTGAGGTATTTTAATCATGACCTGCAAAACAAAAGCCCGTCAAAAGTTCCAAACTCACTTTGTCTTTGCTTATCCACATGCTTCATCCTTGCAGTATTTTGAGAAGGGAGGATTTTTGCTTTTCAGTTATTTTTATTGCGTTTGTACTAGATTTAATTTCTTAAAAGTTTTAGGAAAAAATGAAGTAATACAAAATATCCCATGGGTTTGCAGGTACACACAGCTTACATTTGCATGTGCAAATCAGGTAGTTTGCTGTCTAACCTTTCCACTTCGCCATTCCATTTCTGAATTTTGCGTGTACAAAAATTTAGACAGGAAAAAATAGTAGACACCATTTTTTTACTGGTGTTTATATTAAAGTTCACAAAGGATATAACTAGTACAATAAAATGTAAATTTAAAATATATCACTTAACAGCTAGAAGCCAGTAAATAATTCTATCCACCCGAGTATGGAATACATGATTGTGAGGCGTAGTATGGAGGTTTTAGCAGCATGAGTCTGGGATGAGAAGCCTTGTGCTATAGTTTCCACAAGTTCAACAGTACAGAACTCAGAGCAAGAGAAAAACTAAAATGAACACGCACCAAACTTTCTCTCAGTTAACCTTACATATCCTTTCTATGCATAAAAGCAACATGATGAGAATACCTACCTCTTGTATAGTGCTTTTCAACAGTACATCACAAAGGAAGTCAGTATCATTATTACAAATCGAGAAACTGAGGCAGAGAGAAGTTAAAGCGGCTTATCCACACCTCACTCCTTTGTCTAGCCCTGCAGGGATGTGCGTATTGGACTTTTTTTTTTGTTTAGAAAATCGTATTTCTGGTCCAGGCCTCAGTCTTATGCATCCTGGGATTTGGGGGTCTGACCCAAACCCATTGAAATCTGCATGAGTCTTTCCATTGACTTCAAATCCTTGAAGCTGGTCAGGGTATCAGATGTGAGACTCAATCTCAGAGAGAGGGATTAGGGGACGGGTAATGCAGTCATATGCAGGTTATCAATGCGTTCACCACTCTTAAGACTCCGCAGATCTAGTGTCTCCAGTTATGTAGTACTTACATCAGTTACATCATATATTATAATTCATATGAAAGTAAGAAAATCACCACCAAATAAAATAAGCAGAAAATACCAGAGTTGTTCTGCCTTACCTTAAAAATCTGTATATTTAAGAAGAAGGAGGATCCTGGAAGAAGTAGCTCTGAAGGGTCTAATGGAATTCTGGATCAGCTGTTACTAGTTACATTCCAAGTCCCCTTTCGGATGATACCTTCAAACTCACTATGAGTGTAAGGCCATTCGTTTACTTTAGTTGAATTTTTTCCCTTGGGCATACAATTTCCTGAGCATTTATTTAGAAAAATCTAAGCCCTACCCTGATATTTTTTTAAAAGTCTGTTCAGGGCTGGACAGAAATTAATTAATTTAAATTTAAAATCAAAATTTAAATTAAATGTAGTTCATTAATTTAAAGCCTTGTTCACCTCTTCTCTTCCAAAATAGTAGCCACTGACCCCTTTCTAGAGTCTTAAATTTCTTATCAGGCTAAAATTCCATTTTTAAAGGAAAGCAAATCTTTAAATATAAACAACAGAACCCTGGATTTTTTGCATAATTAGCACCCAATCATCTTAAAAATATAGTGACTTCTACATAATAAATATGGGGAGATTTTTTAGAAGTGCCTTAGGGATTTAGGAGCCCAAACCCTAATGGAGGGCAATGAGGGGTTTGTGGCCTTGAATCCCTTCGGTGCCTAGTTAAAGTAAATGGAGTGACATTTGGAGGATGTTAGCTGCGGACTTGGGGGTCCTGCGTTCCATTCTGTGTACTACTAAAGCTTTCTATGTGACCTTGCATAAGTCACGCAATTTCTCTGTGCCTCGGTTTCTCATCAGTAAAAGTTCTGTGAAGGATGTTCCATTAGTTAAGACACTTGTGTTCAATTCCCTATTTTGCCACAGGCCTCTCACTCAGTCTCTCAATGTCTAAGTTCCCCATCTGTACATTGGAGAAAAGCATTTCCCTACCTCACAGAGGCATGAGGTTCTCAGATATTACAGTCATGGGCGCCAGATAGGCACTGCAACAGATATGTCTGCTTGTCACAAAGCTGAGTTACATTCATGCCCCTTTTCCCTGATCTACCACTGTATACTTGACATTTGTATATGGTGTAAATGACATTCACACCCACTTTAAATCCCCTTCCTACTGCCAGAAGGGAGTCTTTGTGCAAATTAAAATCAGACAAATAAAAATTAGTTAGGAAAGCTGGCACTTGCTTTCTGTTTACCTTGTTGAAACTCACTCTGTAACTTTAGTTTCATGCTGTCTGATGGGATGCTAATTTATTCTCCAGTTACCCTCAACTTGCAGCACACTGACAATGTAAATGCTAGGAAGTCTTCTGATTGCAACTGACGTTGGGAGCCTAAAGGAGTACTCGTCAAAGTGGTGTCAAAATGCACTGCCATCCTTCCTCTAACACTGCCTTTTAGTGTCCGAGATAAGGGACCCCACTTTACAGCCATTTGCGAGCTGTCGTTAAACTGAGCACACCATGAAAACAGTGCAGGCTGCAGAGGTTTTATGACAGATGACCACAGAGCCTGTCTTTTACCTTCAGCTACTCCTTTATGATGCACAGAGGATCCTGATCTAGTGTACACACACACACACACGCACACACACACAGAGCCATCTTGCTGTAGTACACATACACACAGAGCAATGACTTTGGGGAGTTCCGTTAGCTCTTTTTATTTAAAAGACTGACTTTCCCCACATAAAAAATCCAAACCCTTTCAAAGAATAGCAGAATGGGAATGTATCAGACCCTGAGCAGCCCTTCACTTCTCAAGAAGAAACAAAGCCCAGGCCTGATCCTGAAAGGTGCTGAGTACGTCCTCTAAGATGCTGTGCTCTGCCAACTCCTCCTTTGATAGGAGGAAAGGGCACTTCGCACTCTTCTGGGCAAAAAAAAGTTGTTCCACTGCTGCAGAAGAAGTAGGAGAGCAGAGTAGAAGCCTGGTTAAGTTGCATATAGCTGCCTCCAGCAGATGGTACTGATTTTAAGGAGGATAGGACCAGATATACACAGGGGCTTAGGCATTGTAGAGCTTCCCTCAGAACCCTTGGCCCGGGGTTTAGGGTTTATCAGTAGGATGTAGGAGACCCAGTTCAATTCCCCATTCTGCCTGATGAGGGGAAGGGATTTGCACAGACGAGTGCTCTGACTTAGTGATACAGGGCTCCCTCAATCTCTCTGCTGAAGCCATACCACTTTAATTAAATATTAACTGGGCCAGAGGACAATTGAGGATTACTCTTTAGTCCAGTGGTTAGAAGCCCTCATTGTGAGATAATAATTTATCATTCTTCTTTGGGTATGGCAGACCTGCCACGTCAGAGATCCCCCAGCAAACAGTTAGAGGGTTTGTAGAGAACTCTGACCCAGAGCATTCAAATGGGCCATTGAATAGGAAGGCCACAGACCTAACAACCAGGGCTGTGTTCCGACTTCCACCACAGACTTGCTGCGTGAAGCTGGGCAAGTCACTTCACCTGTTGACGCACCTATCAGATTCCCCCTGTGGCACACGGAGATTACAATACACACCCTCCTTCGCGAAGCACCTAACATTGACAGAGGACAAACACCAAATATTGTTACAACTGCAGTAGCAATCCCACCGTGGAGAGAGAAGCAGTGTGATTTGATGGCTAACTCATAGACTCATAGACTCATAGACTCATAGGTCAGAAGGGACCAATATGATCATCTAGTCTGACCTCCCGCACAAGGCAGGCCACAAAACCCTACCCATACACATATATAACAACCCCGAACCCATGACTGAGTTATTGAAATCCTCAAAAGTGAGATTTGAAGACCTCAAGCTGCAGGGAATCCACCAGCAAGCGACTCATGCCCCATGCTGCAGAGGAAGGCGAAAAACCTCCGTGGCCCCTGCCAATCCGCCCCGGAGGAAAATTCCTTCCCGACCCCAAATATGGCACTAACGCACTAACATGGTACTGGAAGAGCTGGGTTCTGTTCCCAGCTTTGCCCCGATCTGTTCAGTGAAACACCTCTGTTTCCTCTCCCGCCTTATCTATTTAGAGTGTTTGTCTCTTACAACATATTTGTACAGGGCTCTGATCTCATGTAGAGCCCCGAACTGCCACGGCAATATGAATAATAATAGTGCTGCCAAGTCAGTAACTCATACAAGTGTAACTCCAGTGCTCATTAAAAAATTAAAGAAATGCAAACCCACAATGCTCCAGGGTCGTATCTGCACGGCACTTGGTGTTTTGATTGACAAAGACACAATTATGTTTATTTACGCAGGTTATTAAACAGTAAATTAGTCAAACAGTTAACATGACAGAAATGCACAGATTAAAAGCAACTTAAACAGCAAAATAGGAAATGATTTTAAGAGCAGTTACCTTATAATCATGTTATGACATGCAGCAGCTTTAGCTGATCATTTCTACACGAGACATTAGAATGCAGTTTAGAAAATAATTGATGGTTTCTCTTTTGTCTGTGCTTCATGCTAGTTAATGGAAATTGATTTAAATAAAAAATAATTTACATGTTTTTTATAAGATTTCATTGAATTTACATGGCCTGGAGCAAACCACACTAATTATTGCTATGTCGTTGTGGCAAGCTAGCGAGAAATTAGATATAAAAACTGAGCAAAAGCTATATATAATTACCATTAAAATGACTTGGGCATGAAAATTAATCAGATGGAGTTGGAAAAACATCATTATTCCTACCAACAGTTGAAGGCCACAGTTTTTTTTCTGAACTTTTGTTTAGATCATCTTTTCTCTTCTTCCCTGAATTTGGCCATATGGTACACATATCTGGAGAAAAATTTTTTTTTTTCTTACCGTATTCAGTAGAGAATATACTTAGTATATATATGCACAGCCAAGTGCTGGCTATAATTGCAACTCGAGCAGGGTTCATGGGTATAACTGTGTGCACCTCTTTTTAAACATAGAAACTGGTGTACTAAATCAGCTGGTCCATCCTGTGGTCTAACTCATTGTGATCATCTACTTCAGTATTTTGTCTCTTAACAGTGGACAGCACCTGGTGCTTCAGAGGAAGGTGCAAAAAACAAACAAGGAAACAGAAAAACCCTTAATAGGCAGTTATAGGATGACCTGCCTCCACTAGTTAGAGATTGGTTTAAACCCTAAAGTCTTCACTTCTAAAGCGTTTTTTAAAAGCAGTTGCTATTTTAACTGTGGATATTCTTGTTATCCATATATATGTCCATTCCTACTTTGAATCCTGCTAAATTCTTGGCATCAACAACATCCTGTGGCAATGAGTTCCACAGACTAAAGAACCAAAAAACACCTATCTGAAAAAAAGGGCAGCAGGCATTTCACACGCTGACCAGTCATGATTTTGACACTGGTTATTGTCTTCTCCTGGGGCATTGTTCCACCTAGGCAAAAGAGCTGGAGCCTAGCACTGGTTTCTCTCTGAATCCAAAACACTCATGATGAAGCACAAATCAGCTCATGTGATCTGGTTCAATTTGTGGCCCTTCCCCAGCATCCCTGTGCGACCTTATTACCTAACCTCACTGTGATTCAGTCCCCATCTCTAATATTTCCTTTACCGCACCCATTGCAAGTCTTGTCTATTTAAAGTGGAAGCTCTTTGGGGCAGGGACTGTCTCTCTGTATTTGCTATTGACTGGTGGGTTGAATATGGCTCTTTGTGCACATTAAGAACCAGAGTGGACAAACTGGGGGTTTTCTTTTAGATGAATGGCAGCTAATAAACTGGTGATCTTCCTTTTTTCAGGTAAACCAGTAATGATAGTCACAGAGTACATGGAGAATGGCTCTCTCGACACATTTTTAAAGGTAAGACTCAAAATGCTCCGACTGTTCTTCCTGGAGGACAGTGAGGTCTTCTTCAAAGGTCATTCCTCCTGGGAAATGCTGTGGATTGCTGGTAGAAACACAATACCTGAAGTCCTAGCTCCATGGTAGTGTTGCAATTGAAAGTGGTTTAGCTGTCATTGTGTTCTGTGTTTATACAATGCCTAGTGTAGTGGGATTCTGGTCCATAATTAGGTCTCCTAGATGCTACCACGATGCAAATAAATAAAATAATAATAATAATAATTAATGACAAACTGCAAAGTATTCTTTTTTCCCCATGAGTTCTGCATTAAAAAGCACTATTTTTTATGTCTCCCTTTACCCAACTGCACTTTGGCACCAAATCTCCAGATGACCCCAGAGAGTAAAGATTGACGTGTTTTTTGATGGCATTTTGTCAATAGTGAGGATTAGGTCAAGGGGGTCAAAACACGAGGGGTTTGAATGTGATCGCTGTTGTTTACAGCCTTGACTCAGAGGGACAGTCCATCTGTGGTGTTTTTACGTACGTGTGGACATGATCAGTGATACATTAGCCAATCGCTAGCAGAAACATCCAACTCCTTAGTCATGAGTTAAAAGAATTCTATTGTCTCAGCTCTAGTGTCTCTAGAGATCATTATTCCAACCTACGGTATTTTCAGGAGCTACTGGGTCAGAGCATCACAGTCATTAATTATGAACTCCCCTGTTCGCCTTCATGTGACTTGCCCCTGAATTTGTTGCGTGTCTGACTCAGGCAGCTAAGAACACTGCAAGCTGTGGCTGAAATTCCCCATTATCTTTGCAGAAGAATGACGGGCAGTTCACTGTCATTCAGCTGGTTGGGATGCTAAGAGGCATTGCGTCGGGGATGAAGTACCTGTCCGACATGGGTTATGTACACAGAGACCTCGCTGCCCGAAATATCCTCATCAACAGCAATTTAGTGTGCAAAGTGTCGGACTTTGGGCTGTCCAGAGTCCTAGAAGATGACCCTGAAGCAGCATACACAACAAGGGTAAGTTCTTGGGATCCTGGACCATTGAACTAAAGACAAGTATGGAGATGGCCAAGGGGCATTTTCAGTGCCCCTCAGTAGCCATTTCAGTTAGGTACCTCAGCTGGCGCTAGGGTGATCAGATGTCCCAATTTTATAGGACAGCCCTAATATTTGGGACACCTATTAACCCCCACATCCTGTCCCGATTTTTCACACTTGCTATATGGTCACCCTACTGGGCACTGAGCTTTTTGGAAACCTGGAGCTGTATGTAGGGACCTAGGCAGGACCTGTTGGGTGCCATTTCTTTTGAAAAAAGAGCTGTACATTGTCCAAGAAATAAAAGTGCGCACACAAGAGGGCGGGTGTGGGGGAGTCTGTCTGATGGCTCAATTCTTGGCAGATTTCAATTCATTATATCGATTGCTTGGATGCTTGGCTTTTCCCCCTACCAACCAGCACAACGTAACTGAGATGTGCATCCTAAACACGTTCCAACGCTCAAATGGAATTGAAACAACTACCCTTCAGGGCAGCCAGTTAGTAGTCAGCCTACAAGTGCTTCTGGGCTGAGATAATATGGAGAGGGGCCTAATCTTGTCAAACAGATTTACTTTAAAATTCTACATCTCTTTCCATCATCATCAGGAACAGAAAAACATCTCCCTTGCTGCGCTAAGAAATGTTGTGTTCCCTCTCGACCCCTCTTCTTTTGTTTTTTCACACAAGGGAGGGAAGATCCCGATCAGATGGACAGCCCCAGAAGCCATCGCCTTCCGCAAATTCACCTCGGCCAGCGACGTCTGGAGCTACGGGATAGTGATGTGGGAGGTGGTGTCTTATGGAGAGAGACCCTATTGGGAGATGACCAATCAAGATGTAAGTACCTTCCAAAGCCACTGTCCGACGGGACTGGTGCTGTCAAAGGGACAGAAGTGGCACAACGCTTTCAGTCTGAAAGCGACAGCCGCTTTTAAAGAGCCCAGTGAAATGATTTTGCATTCCCCCTGAAATTTCTTTTGTTGAACGCCCTTTTATACAGCAGCTCAAAACAAGCTTTGCACAAAGGGAAACGACTCTACATGGGGTAAAGACTGGGTCCCTTGGCAAGCTGCTATAGTGCCATTGATGCTGTTATCAACGGAGTCCATCAGTATTATGTTTAAGGCTGAAGGTCTGCCAAAGGATGCATTTCAATAAATAACATAATTTCAGCTACATTTATAAACTCCTCCAGCCAAGAATAGCTAAAGCCCTTTGTTGTCAGTTTTTATTTTGTTCAAAATTTACTGGGAATGTATCAGTGTTTATTACAAAAATTAAAAAATGAGTAAAAATCAGTACAAACATTAACTTCACAGTTCTCTGGGTACGTATTAGGGTTAATATTGGGGGACAGGAGGAGAGGGAAAAAGCAACAAATGGATACGAGAATTTAAAATAAAAGCAATTTGTTGCTGAGGCTTATTTAATGAACTGTATATTAATGGTATATATGCACATGTATGCATATGTATCTTCCACTACATTGCCTTACTTTAACAGACAGCCTCACCTTTACACTTAGACTAATTTGTTAGTAACATAAACACATCCATCTAATGTCATAACATAATTAGGATTTTCATGTATTTGAATGGTCCAAAATTCAGGTGAAAACCATTCAATAGCCCATCTCTTTTGAAAAACCTGGGAAATTTTCAGTAAAAATCAGTGAAAACTGAAAACAAAAGTCCTTAAGTATAGCTTCATCTTAGGTATCCTTCTGTATTAGCAAATGCTTGCTTCCTTGAGTGAAAGGGAGGTGGGAGGTGTAATGGATAGGGCTATTGACCTAGATTCTATTTCTGGCTGTGCCGTTGACCTTGAGCATGACACTTTCTCTCTTTCCCCTCTGACCCCTTCTCTTGTCTGCTTTGAAGAGCTTGCAATATAAATGAGAATGGTCTCTCATCATATGTAGGTACAGTGCCTAGCACTCTGGGGCCATACACCCTTGGCTAGGACTGTCTGTGCTACTTAGATTGTCAGCTCTTAGGGGGCAGGCACCATCTTGGTGCTCCGTTTGTACAGCACCTAGCACAAGGGGGTCCAGGTCCACGGCTAGGGTTCCTAGGCACTAGGATTATACAAATAAATAATAATAATAATGGACTAGTGGCTTAAGCCCCTGAGGTGCTGAGCATCTACCAAGAATGCTCAGGACCCTGCAAGGTTGTGCTTTAAATAGACGTACCATTCAACTGGCACATTTTAGTCGCAGCAGAACGTACTACAGCTGTCGCACCAGAGTGTTATTCCTAGACGAATAAAACTAAAGCAAACAAACCATTCCAGTTAGATGCTGCAAGTACAAGTCCTGCTGTTTGTCAGCGGGTTTAAAGACATATCCGGGAATGCCAATCCAAGGGGCCAATCCAACTCCCATTCAAGTCAAAGGAACGGGAATGAACAGGAGTTCTATCAGGCCCAAGATGGTCACTTTGTTTCACTTTCACTGCATCAGCGTGCCTGGAGAAAAGAGCTTTTTTTCCCATTCTAAAGTATCTCAGGCCACTCTGCAAACTTGGGGCCAGTGTCAAGGTCCCTGTCTCCATCAGGGTGAAATCCACCCATGTGCAGAGAGCCAGAACGAGGCTTGCCTGTCACTTCGGCGCCACTGCGAGCGTGTGTATGTACATTTCTGGCAGCCAGAAGCATTGTGCTGCAGTGTCACTAAGAAGAGCGGGCTTCCACAACTGGGCACAACAAGAGGGTCCCGCCAGGGACGAAGAAGTTGTAAACAAAATTAGTCCTTTCACCCCACGGCTGCTGGGTTCTAGCCAGCCCCCAATCTCGGAGTGCAGAGCTCTCCACTCCTCACCTTTGGGTGGCATAGCTGAGGTGTTGAGGGAGCCCGTTCCTCCCTCTCTCCTGGTTCCCAGCCGCTCTGCAGAGGAGTGTCTCTCCACCCTGCCTTTCCCATCGCACCTGTCACCCGAGAGCCTAGCACCAGTCCGCCTCTTGTCCTGGCTGCCTTCACACTCAGCAGCCCACAGACGACAGCAGCTGCTCCCCTCAGCGCACCGAGGGCTGCATGTAGCCTGCTGTTCCTCGAAGACCCAGCCTGTTCCCAGCCAGATGCCTTAACTCAGTCGGGTGCTCCCCTGAAGATCTATAAGCACCAGTAAAATTCAGGCCAGATTATACCTTACGGGGCCTGTGTGCCCTGGATTTTGATTGTGCACTGACGCAGTTGAGGCATCTGAACCTGATCTGGGAGAAGCACAAAGATCTCTGTGTTCGGTGGGGAACGGCTGGTGCCTGAGACCTCCCCTGTGGGAGCGAATTCAGCGTGCAGTCCAGACAGCGGCTGAGGTCCTCAGGTGAGGCAAATCAGCATCGTTATAGTGACGTTGATGGCGCTCTGCTGATATAACGCCCAGGAGCTGATCCAGTATGCCACGATCCGAGGGGGCGGGGTAGTATTCACTGGAGATCAAAAGAATGTAATAAACTATAATATGGTACAATTAATCACTTTGATAGATAGAATATAAACGCAATTTTCTTTGGGAAAAGAAATTATTTTGAAGCGTGAAGTGACAGCCGCAATTTTGCTGTGTGCTGCTTTCTTCCTTAGTAAGTTATTAAAAAATAAGTGGGGTACCCTGTCTCAGGTTTTGCACGCTCCGGCCTGTACATTAAACCAAGCAGGGGTTCTGAATAAGTAGTGGCATGCGCTTGAGTCATGAATGACTGTACAGTAATGCATAGACGCTACAGGGGCCTTTCATGATATTTGCATGCTTCACTTAACCTCAGGTTCTCAACAGTGCTCAGAACCCACAAGTGGAGACAGATTTTCAGCAGGGCTCAGCTTCCATTTAGGTATTTAGCTAAAGTGGATGATTTTCAAGACTGTTCGGCACCCCCATCATTATGCTCAAAGGGAGCCGCTCGGTGCTGAGTCCTTCGAAAAACTGGGCCACTTAAGTGCCTAAATGAAAGCTGAGCTTTTGTGAAAATCTGACCCTACATGACTCTCACTGTGCATATGTTTGGAAAGTGGCTGGTCCTTAAATACTAACCTGTTTCCCATAGTTCTGCTCATGGTTTGCTTTCTTAGGATTTGGACTGTCTCATGAGTCAGATGTTTGGCCATTTTCTGACGTATGATTTTCAGTCAATAGCAAATTACCATTTCCTTCCACAGAGAGCAAAATTAGTAGGGTTCAAAGCTGGCTGCACCATATTAGTTTTAATGGAACTGTATTGCTTTGTATTGTAGGAAATGCTGGGTCCCTTCCTTCCTCCAAGCCAGGATTAGCACTGTAGGGGAGAGACATGTCTAGGAAACATACTTCATAGAGTCCCCTTTGAATTCTGCTCTGGTCTCAATCCCATAGCTCTGGTGGGAGAAGCTGCACTCCGTTGATCCACAGATCCTCTAACGTACACATGGCTCCCGGGGGCATCCATCCATTCCAGTTCCCCTGGCCTACACTTTGCTGCCCAGCTCATACACATCCTTGGACAGTACTGAATGCAGGAGCTAGGCTTCGAAAGCAGTTCTAAACGGGGCTTCATAACGTGGAATTAAAATACAGCTCCTCTGGCTCTGTGAACCTTGTGAAACAGGTTGGGAAGACTCTAGAAGAGACCCACTAGTGTGATATCACTGCCCTTTTCTACCTGCTCCATATTGGCAGAGAGACTTCTGGGATTGGGATGAAGGGAGCATGTCAAATGGGCAAAATTCCCCTCCCTCTTGGCTGCAGCCCTTTCCCCAACATACATAGAGGAGTATGAGACCCAATGTGTCAAAGAAAATGGTACTGTCCACTTGGTTTTACCAATTGCCTTGACCGTAAGAGTTCCTTTAGAGACCTCTGCTTCTTCCTTATTTTATCTTTTGCCATAAGCGACCTTGTGATCACCTGCTGCACGGAGCATTCAGTCATATCTGTCCTTCCTGCTCAGCTGTTTCATTCAAGCAAAAAGGGGACCCCACAGTATCTTACCATCACAAATAGCAAAATGGGCAGAGCAAACATTCAACCAGGCAGACAGTTGTGTTATTTTGTTGACTGAGAGCAGCCATGCCTCTTGGTCTCTCTATCCCAGATGCTACCTTATTCAAAGGGAGCTTACCAGGAAGACACTACATACATCTACCAGGAGATTATCCCGATCTAATACAGAAACTGTCTGTCATGCCCAAGGTAGAGAATGCAGCAATTTGGTCCCGAGTTTGTCTCTTCTGCAATTGCCATAAGCAGCTATAACTGGTTTTAATCCAAATGCACTTGAATGATACAGATGTTAGGCACATGCCGAGCTCCAAACCAGGATTCAAGCTGGAGGCCGTGAGATAACACTCTATTGCCAAAGGAATTCCCCTTCTTGATAGTGAGCATTTCAAACATGGACATTTTTTAGAACCCTTTATTTAAAAAAAAAAAAGAAAGGAAGGAAGGAAGGAGAAAATTAATTTAGCTACATCCTGTTGGATAGAGAATGAGTTTCACAAGTACATCTTAGAAAAGACATGTGTGAGTCTAGCTCTTCAAAACATACAGATTAGAGAATTAATAAGAGTTTTAGCTCTTGAAATTAGCATTGGTTCCTGTCCAGGCTTTGCTTGGATTACCTCTGCGCCTACATTGCATATACTTGGCAACTGCATGGATTATAATAAGCAAACAAATTTAACTCAGGAATTTTTCCCACTGTGGTATGTTACTGTTCCCAGAGTGTTTTCCACCTCCCTTCTTCCATATACTCAGCTCCCACCCTGTTGGCCAAAGTGTCAGAGGTTGCTGCTTTTGATGGGCGATGTTATGTGAGAAACCACAGTGCTCTGATTGCATGGATTTCAACTCATGAAAGAGTTCCTAGCATTCCTACTCCGCGTGTGGCTTATAATTACAGCCAGTTAAAACACATTGTTTGCAAATATAGTCATTGGTTAGCAAAATTGTTCTCCGCACTGTAATTCAGATTGTTTTGTCCATGCTAACAGCAGTACAAGCAGATTCAATCTAGGCAGTCCTTGTTATTCAAAAGGCTACAAATCAAGTGTTTAAATCATAATTGGATGCCTTTCTAAAAACCGGGCTGTAAGGTCAGCCACAAGATGGGGACTTGATGCAGAAATTGTTGGGTGGAACTCTCTGTTCTGTGTTATGCAGATTGTCTGAGTAGATGATTGTAGTGGTTACTTCTGGCTTTGAAATTTGTAAAACCATAGGCTAGATATATTACCTGTGTTTACTAGCACAAGCTGTCCCTATTCACTCTCCACCAAGCAGCCGTGAGCCAACTGGTATAGCACTATAAGTGGGCAGCAACGATTACAGGGTGGGTTAGGGCCCTCAAGTCTTCTCCCAGCCTAACTGTTTGGCCATCAAATCCTCTAAGGGTGCGTGTATTAGTGAACAAAATGGTGTGGTGTAGCATTTTCTCTCCCCTTGCCTCCCCTCTGCCCCCCCAGCTGTGGTCGCTTCCACGGCCTTGCTAGCTGTTGCTTCTTTCTCATAGTCCCATTATTGTTGGATGCCCAAAACATCTTCACATGAAAAAAAATGCTGCGGCATCATGGCCTCTCACAGTGCTTTGACACTGTTTATATTGTATTGCCAGAATAGATGCCAGCCTTTAAATTGAGTTCACTTTATTGATGTTAATGCCAGGAATATAAAACATACCTAACCTTGCTGCAGGTATAGTTGGGATGTTCTCTTTCTGGTGCCAGCTTATCTGCTACTCATCTTGCTACTATGTTCTTTCTGGTGTCTCTGGAGGAGGAACAAACTGTGTTGTAAGTACATATGCAGGTACAGTACATGGGCATTACTGACCCTTTGCCCATGCCACATGGCATTATTTTATTCCATGATTGCAAATTTGGGTTCAAGGAGTGACTAGGAACATGGCACAAAAAGCAGTGAATCCGGATAACAGAATTAAGTTAGGCCTTCTTACTTCAGAGCTACAGCTGGCTGGAATACAAGAATTCCATTTCCCGAAAAATTGTGAGGTTTCAATATTTGTTTCCATTCTGTTGCGGAGCGAAACCAAGATGCTTCAAAATTTTTCACGGAAAAACAAAAGAAAGAGCCCAGTGAGTAGAGCCCTTGGAATGTGGGACAAGCACGTTCAAGACTCTGGTCTGGATCAGGCAAAGTAGGGACCTGTAGCTGGATCTCTGACATCCAAGAATTGTTCCCTAACCACCAGGTTGTTGGCTATGCTG
This sequence comes from Mesoclemmys tuberculata, assembly GCA_007922155.1. NCBI lineage: Eukaryota > Metazoa > Chordata > Testudines > Chelidae > Mesoclemmys > Mesoclemmys tuberculata. The sequence goes on from ML675617.1 coordinate 30,338,365, forward strand.
AAAGTCTGTTTCTGTCTCTCTCTGGTTTTGATCAGCAATTCCATCCTGGACATGAGGACCATTCCTGACAAAACTTTTGTTGAAATCAGTACATTTCTGCAAAACGTTTTGGTTTCAACAGCGGTTTCCCATGAAAAACCATATAATCAGACGGTTCTCAACGAGCTATACACAGGACTTCCTGATGACGGGTGATTTGGGATGACTTGTACCAGCAAACTCAAGCAGTGTATCTGGCCTGCATTTTGTAACCTTCTTAATAAAAATGATTGCCTGTAATGGAGTGCCTGTATTGCCTTTAAGATGAATGAAAGCAATCTGAATTAAGATTACAATAACAGGTTTGCTAACTATTGACTGTATTTGAAAACAATGATGTTAAATGGCTGCAATTATAAATCATGCAGTGCTTTAAAATGACACAGACTCTTTTGCAAGGTATTATTTGAAATCCATGCAATCAGAGCAACATAGATTATCACATAACATTCACCACCAATGGCAGAAACCTCCCAAGTGTGCTTAGTCCACAGGACTAGGAGTAAAGAGTATGGAGGAAGGGGTGTTAAGACTGTCTTGGAAAACTCATATGCCATATGTGCCCCAAAAAAGGATGAACTTTTTGGAAAATCCAGCCATTGATTTAGGTACTTGCTTGATTTAGGAGCTGCTAGTCATAGAATCATAGAATATTAGAGTTGGAAGGGACCTCAGGAGGTCATCTAGTCCAACCCCCTGCTCAAAGCAGGACTATCTGCAGCTAAATCATCCTGGCGAGGGTTTTGTCAAGCCTCATCTTAAAAACCTCTAAAGATGGAGATGCCACCACCTCCCTAGGTAACCCATTCCAATGCTTCACCACTCTCTTAGTGAAAAAAATTTCCTAATGTCCACCCTAGACCTCCCCCACTGCAACTTCAGACTGTTGCTCCTTGTTCTGTCATCTGCCACCACTGAAAACAGCCTAGCTCCATCCTCCCTGGAACCCCTTTCAGGTAGTTAAAGGCTGCTATCAAATTCCCCCTCATTCTTCTCTTCTGCAGACAGGCCTAGTTCTTTCAATCTCTCCTCATAAGTCTTGTGCTTCAGCTCTAATCATTTTTGTTGCCCTCCACTGGACTCTCTCCAACTTGTCCACATCCTTTTTGTAGGGGGAGGCCCAAAACTGGACACAATACTCCACAAAAGTATCAAAAGCTTTGTTAAAGTCAAGGTATATAATGCCCACTGCTTTCCCCTCATCCACAGAACCAGTCACCTCTTCATAGAAAGCAATCAGGTTGGTCAGGCATGACTTACCCTTGGTGAATCCATGTTGACTGCTCCTGATCATCTTCCTCTTTTAAGTGCCATAAAAAGGATTCCTTGAGGACCTGCTCCATGATTTTTCCAGGGATTGAGGTGAGGCTGACCAGCCTATAGTTCCCTGGATCCTCTTTCTTCCCTTTCTTGAAGATGGGCACTATACTTGCCTTTTTCCAGTCATCTGGGACCTCCTCCTGTTGCCACGAGCTTTCAAAGACAATAGCCAGTGGCTCTGAAATCACATCAGCTAACTCCCTCAGCACCCTTGGATACATTGCATCTGGCCCCATGGACTTGTGTATGTCCAATCTTTCTAAATAGTCCTGGACCTGTTCCTTCAGCACTGTGGGATGTTCACCTCCTCCCCATTCTGTGCTGCCCAGTGCAGTAGTCTGGGAGCTGACCTTGTCTGTGAAGACAGAGACAAAAAAGGCATTGAGTACCTCAGCTTTCTCCACATCCTATGTTGCTAGGTTGCCTCCCTCACTCTGTAAGGGGCCCACACTTTCCTTAATCTTCCTCTTATTGCTAACATACCTGTAGAAACCCTTCTTGTTCCCGTTCACATCCCTTGCGCTTTGGCCTTCCTGATTTCATTCCTGCATGTTCGAGCAGTATTTTTATAATCCTCCCTAGTCATCTGTCCAAGCTTGCAATTCTTGTAAGCTTCTTTCTTGTGTTTAACCTCACCAATGACTTCTTTGTTTCGCCAAGCTGGTCGCCTACCACACTTGCTATTCTTTCTGCACATCGGGATGTGCAGAAAGTCTCTGACCTTTTTTGAAAATCTACCCTATACATTTCAATTAAAACTGCCCCAAAATGGTGAAAATAAAGTGTTTCGCAATCACAATGGATTCGATTATTTTCTGTTTGCAATTTTAAAAAAGTCTGTTCTGCAGTTACTGTTTGTGGCTCTCATATCTTTTCTTTCTAACGGACACAAGAAGGCACAAGTTTGTAACCGATGTTTTCGATACAGAGCCATGTTATGAAAACATATTTTTCTACATTGGCATTAAAAATCAGTGGATTTTAATCCTCCCTTGCTTTTAACGTACATGAACCATCATGCAGGCATTTTCAGTTCGTGGTAGAAATTGGTACACAATAACAAACGACTAGACTGCAACATTCTTGAATGATATATGAGATGGCCTTGTGGCCTGAGCCTTCAATCTATCAATCTTTTAGCATTCAAAGTCTGTTTTGAACTCAAGGTAGACTTTTATTGTTGGTAAGCCAATGTGTGGTCCAGCTCGTGCCTTTTCATTAAAAAAAATATTTGCTATTCTGAAAAATTCCTAGAAAGAGCATATGCCTCTAGTCTCATAATTCAAGACTAGAGAAGCATGAAGGATTAGAGATTTTCCACTGGTGTGAACTGGGGTAGCTCCATTGACGTTACTGATGCCATTGCCTGACTTCACTGGAATTATGGCAACATGCACCAGCTGAAGGTCAGCTCTATTGATTTAAATGGACCTATGTCAATTTATGCCACCCGGGGATCAGGTCCGTTGACTTCAGTGATTCTGTGGCAGTTTACACCAGCTGAGGATCTTGACCAAATTTCTGTTCAGTTAATGGAAATTATTTGTGACCCCCTCCTTTCCTGAGTATTCAAGATACGAGGCATGGTGAGATCTTTGACTATTCAGTTGCAGAGAGCTGAGTCGCATTTTGGTAAAAAACGCTGAATGAATCAATGGGCATGAAGCGTTTTGGGCCCGGTCTACACTTACCTTCGGGATTCGGTGGCAGTCGACGGGAGATACGCAAGTGACGTCAATCACTTGCATATCTCCCGTCGACTTCACTGCATCTCTTCTGTGTGCCGTCCACACTGCACTGCGTCAAAGGGAACAGCTTTCCCTTCGACACAGTGCTACGCCACTTACCGGGGTGGTTTTCCTGGGTTGATTGCTGGATCGACTAAGCCGGTCTACACAGAGCGCTCATTCAATCCAGAGCAATCGATCTGCGGCGATGAATTTGCCGCCGTCAGTGCGGACTCAGCTTTAGTTAAAACAATTTGCATCTGACACAAGGAAAAAAAAACACTCTCCTTTTGTCTCCCTTAGGTGATAAAAGCTGTGGAGGAGGGCTATCGTTTGCCAAGTCCCATGGACTGCCCGGCTGCTCTTTACCAGCTAATGCTCGATTGCTGGCAGAAAGACCGGAACAGCAGGCCCAAGTTTGACGAAATTGTCAGCATGTTGGACAAGCTCATCCGTAACCCAAGCAGCTTGAAGACACTGGTTAATGCGTCGAGCAGGTATAAATCCAGGCCAATGCCATTTCTCAGACCGTTATTCATGCCATAATACCCTATCATTCAAATAGCTCTCACTCTCTGGTCTGTGCAAACCCTGGTGGATGTACCCCAAGATTCACTGTGTCCAGAATAGTTTTCCCAAATCAACTCTTTCTGTACAAGGTGGAAGACACATGAGCAATTCAAATCTCTTCATAAATGCATCCATACTGAAATGATCATGACCTGTCTTTGAGAAACTTGAGTTGCAGCTGTGTTTATAGCTATGCAATGGAGTTACTTGTGATTTACACCCAGGAAAGGAAAAGCAGGATTTGCCCTCTAAAGTATATAAGAAACATGACTCAAATTCTCTCTCCTGTTGACTTTATCTTGGTAATATGAATAGAAAAGAAATCCTCTAAGGCAAATTATGGGGACTAGTAAAACCAGATGCCTTCCTACCCTGATATAACCTACCACAATCATTCTGAAGTCCCTTAGCGTTCACCTCGGTTTCCTATCAGATTTACAGACATTAACAAATCCACGTTAGAAAATTGTGTACGAATGGATTTGTTAATGTGTACAATTTATGTACAGTTTTCTACACCATATTAACTGAAAAGGAACCCAGTGTGCAATATTAATATGAAACATAGAATTATAGGACATTACGGTTGGAGGGACCTCAGGAGGCCATCTAGTCCAGCCCCCTGCTTAAAGCAGGACCAACCCAAAGTAAAACATCCCAGCCAGGGCTTTGTCAAGCTGCACCTTAAAAACTTCTAAGAATGGAGATTCCACCACCTCCTTAGGTAACCCATTCCAGTGCTTCACCACCCTCCTAGGGAAGAAGTTTTTCCTAATATCCAACCTAGACCTCCCCCACTGCAACTTGAAACCTTTGCTCCTTGTTCAGTCATCTGCCAGCACTGAGAACAGCCTAGCTCAATCCTCCTTGAAACTCCCCTTCAGATAGTTAAAGGCTGCTGTCTCGTTGTTCTCTTCTGCAGACTAAACAAGCCAAGATCCCTCATCCTCTCCTCATAAGTCTTGTGCTCCAGCCCCCTAGTCATTTTTGTTGCCCTCACTGGACTCTTTCCAATTTGTCCACATCCTTTATGTAGTGGGGGGGCCCAAAACTGGACACAGTAGTCCAAACATGGCCTCATCAGTGCCGAACAGAGGGGAATAATCACTTCCCTTGAACTGCTGGCAATGCTCCTACTAATGCATACGATAAATGCAAGCCTACAATTAAAGTGGACATGGTAAGAAATAGATGTATAAATATTTTGGTAAATTCCTGCCAGCTAGTAATCTCAGATGATAATTTTACAATCATGGCAGAAGCCTGGGAATAATTTTTTATTCTGGGTGCCTAGCATTTTTCATCTGCAGCCTTATATTACTTACTTCTTAATTATACTGCTACACTGATTTCCACCAGATGATGATCAGGCTTATAGGAGTTGAATTTTCATCACGGGAAGGAAATTACACAAGTATTTGTATTGACAAGACTAACTTGAGCAGCAATCTAGAAATAAGCAACAGTTGTTGGGAAAGCTTCAGTTGGCACCATGGCCCGGATCCTAAAAAATTAGGGATTTATGCAGGAGTTAGGTGTCTAACTACTTTTGAAGTTATGGGCCTATGAGCCAACATTTGTTTACTGGTGCAAATGTCATTTTAAAATACAAAATAGGCACAATTCTTCAGGCTACTTTCCATGCATCATGAACTTTCTGAAAAAAAAAACCCTTGGAGAACGAATCTTTTTAGCAATTAGTTGTAATATTATTTCCAGCACATCTGCAGAAATATGTTGATGATAGCATAAACTGCGGCACGTCTCTTTCATTTTCAGTTTGGTTCATGCCCTGTTGTATCAGACTGGCCTAGAAAAAGTAAAAAAGTCAGTAAATCATTTCTTCTAGCTGCTAAGCACTTTATTGATATGTGAATGCATTTACAGTTTCATAACGCCTCCTAGTATGAGTATTGACAAAGAGTAGGGTGCATCCGACCAGCCAGTTTTTTGTGGTCAGGTTCTCTTTACCCATATAATTCTCTGTCCATAACAAAATGTTACTGACTCAACCCTTAGTTAAACACAATGCAGAGCTAAAGGATTTTTAAAAACATAATATATTCTTTATTAAAACTTTCCCAATAATACAAATATGAGAGGAAACAGTAGCATTACAATGTGTGCACAACAGTAGAGACCTCATGACATTAGGACTGAGAATCCCCTTCTTTGTTCAGATTAGTAAGGAAGTTTGAATCCCTTCTGTATAAAAAATTATATGTGAAAGCATTATGCTGTTGTTACTGGCAATATTTACATTTTATTGGACCCTTCAGTATAGCCATTAAGTAAGCAAATAGTACTAATGTGATCATAAAATATACGAGGATCCCTGAAGTGTTAATAATATAATATCCTAGATCTTTTTCCAGTCCGGTATACTTGCATTGAATTACATATTGCGGAGTCAGCCCTGAAAATGCTTATATCTGTGGATAGCATCCTGCACAAATGTATTATTATTAGGCAGTGTGACTTAGTGAATACATCACTAAACTGGACTCCGAAGGCATGGGTTCCATCCCCAATTCACCAGTGTGACTTTGGGAAAGATGCGTCGCCCCTCCGTGCGTCAGTTTCCCCATCTGTAATATGGGGATAATAATCCTGGCCTCCTTTTGGAAGCACTTTGAGATCTACCATTGAAAAGTGCTATGTAAGAACTAGGTATTCTCATCTATATTGCAGTATTACCTAGGAACCAACCAAGAATGGGGCCCCATTGTGAGAAGCACAGTACAAATATTTCTGTTGACTTCGGCTGAACAACTCCCATGAGTGACCTCAGCTCCTTGAATCTTAGGCCAAGGTTGTTTTTTTTTATATGGGTGCCTAACGCTAACTTCCTGAGTCTGTGGCCTGATTTAATCCGTTGCTGAAATCAATGGGAGCGGCTGGGTGCCGAGCACCTTTGAGAATCCGATCCAGGTTTGTAGGGTCAGGCATTTAAATCATGACACAGACCAGCGTGAATACTCAGTGCTGGGGATTTGTGTTTGTCTCTCTCCTCCTGACATGCTTGGAAATAGAATTTGTTACCCAGGCTCTGTGCGCTTTGATGTAGAAGGAAAACAGAATAGTAGAAGCAAAACTCCAGCAGTTTACTTCTTGGCGCCGGGACCACGTAGAAAGAAGCCTCCTTACAAAAGAGCGATACTGCTGAAGAGCGCTAAAAGCACTGTTCTGCTGAAGCCTTCATCTTCGTGCTCTTGAAAGCAGAAGAATGGTGCAAAGAGTAATGCTGCTGTGAATAATGCAAACCACTAACGAGGCAGCCTGTGATCCGTGCAAATTCTTGCGTAGCTGATCCTTTGTGATACGTTCTTCTTTTCTTTTTGTGGGTAAAATAGTTGAAAGGGTGGGATTTTCACAAGCTTTCAGCATTGGCTTAACTGCTCACACTGAAGTCGATTGGTTTTTAAAGGCCGGATTCTGCCACTCTTGCTCAAAGTGGGCAATATTTACTCCCATGGGTAAGTAAGCAGACTAACGCAACTGATTCCAGGAGTAAGTACCTCTCGATGTAAGTAAGTGCACAGGTATCAGGGTTATCTAAGAAAGTGTAACAAAAAGCTTGACTCTAATATAAAATAAACGGTGAGTGAATGGTTGTTGTTGGGTACATCTTCAAACTGATCTTTTTGTTTGTTATAGAGTGTCAAATTTATTAATAGAACATAGCCCAATGGGAAGCGGCACCTACAGATCAGTAGGTGAATGGCTGGAAGCCATCAAAATGGGACGATACACAGAGATTTTCATGGAAAATGGATACAGTTCAATGGATGCCGTGGCTCAGGTGACCTTGGAGTAAGTAGTTTTTGCTCATTTTCACCTACTTTGTTGGAGTTTGGGGAGAAGACAAATGGGTTTAAATGTCGTAGAGAGATGCGGGGAAGAAGGAAAGACGAAGGGAAGCAATTAACTGTTGTGCGCAGTCAGCAGTTTCCAAGGGAGCCTCACCTTTTATGGCCTGTGTCGATGATAACAAATGCATGAGAGGGTTGAATTTACGGTCACCGTGCTTGCTGCCAATACCTTGGCTCCTTTACTCAAATAAATTTACACTTGCGTTTGAATAACTGACAAACCATCCTCTGGCATAATAGCAATGGGGTTATTATGGGTTGTTTAAAAAAAAAAGTTCTGTTTGCTGGTACAGTTTTCTATAAGTAAATATAGTGGGGCCACAATCTCCCCTCACTGACATTGCTTTCACATTGGTATGACTGGAGATACTCCTCTCTCTCGCACGCACGCACGCACGCGCGTACAGTACAAAACCAGCTGGCAAATATGCATTTTGAATCAATTTAAAATAAAATAAAAACCCAGCTCTCCCAGAACCTTAATGTCTCTCCTGCCCTGCAGCCAGGGAGTTACTTTGTCATGGGGACTCCGTGGAATTTACCCCGCAGGGTAGCAGATCCCCCTGCAACGTAGATGGGATTTTAAGCCTCCATGACAGTTAAAATAACATTAAAGGGAAGAGGTCAAATAGGGAGAGGAAATGGAGCAGCGTCTCCACTCTCACTCGGTCCTGCTTGTCACATCCACAGTCCCTGCTGCATTCCTCATTCACCAACCCTGCAATCTCAACCCCCAATCCTTCAGACAAGATCATGTTTAACTTCATGCATCGTGAGGAGGCGTCAGCACCTTGTTATTGGATGATTTGTATTTCTGTAGCACCCTAGGAAGCTCACTCAAGGATCAGGTGCAGGGAGTGGGACCAGATGACTTTCTGAGGTCTGGTCCAGCCCTACGTTTAATTGATTCTGTGATGATTCTGTTGTGCCAAGCCCCGTACAGACATAGATAAAAAAAGACAGTTCCTGCCCTATCGAGCTCACAATCCACATGGCAAATGGGACATACCAAGAGCGCCAGGCAGAAATGAGGTGGGGGGAAGGATGGGGCAAAAGAATTACTAGAGTTGAGTGAAAAAGTGTAAGCTTTGAGGATTATTCCCATTGCTTAAAGTTAAGCACACGTCTAAGATTTCCAGGTGTGGAGGATTCATCACTCACTAAATCCACAATCACAAGATACCCCATTCTCACAGTCCCCACATTCCCCCAATCACCACGTTGGGTTCTTTCATATTTCCTCAACATGGTGTCAAATGAAATCGACGTAAAATCACATCCCTGACGACTGTATTTGCACCTACTCAGGGTTTAATGAATCAGAAATATTTTATCACTGCTAAATGATGAGTTGTCGCCCAGCCTACCATTTATAAAAATGAAAGCATAGGTAGTTTCCCACCCAACAGGACTTATTTGTAAATATAAAAATAACAAAGTAAATGAAGCCTGCCTATTTTTGGTTTAATAAGCAATGACCCCACTCTGTCCTCCCCAAGATCTCTGCGCTGTTTTCCCATGTATTTTTCTCTTCTCCCACCTGTATGTATGCTGCCAGTTTCTAAGGCCTGATTTTGCATCCTTGAAGCCAATGCGAGTTTTGCCAAAGACTTCAACGAGTGCAGGATCCACCCCTAGAGCTGATCAAAACACCTATTTCATTTTACATGAAAAAATGTCAAAGACAAATTTAAAAAAAAAAAATCTAGTGGAATTTTTCATTAAAAACCTGTGACATTTTCAATCAAGCGAAAATTTCCTCACAAAGATTCCCTTTGTGCTGAATTTTTTTTTTTTAATGGAGAAAAGTTTCAGTGGCACATATTCACCCTGCTCCACCATTGACCATCACAGGTCACTACCCATTGCATGCTTTCCTGTCTCTTTCTTGCTGCACTTGGTGTGTTCCTGTTTATATCCATCCTTTCTCTTTGTGATTGCAGTCTCTCCTGGTCCCTCTCTTCCCTTATGTCTCCTTTTACATCTTCTCCTTTGCCTTTTTCCTCCCTTTCACATCTTTCCCTCTAAAGTTTAATCCCTTTCTTTGCTTCCTCTCCAGTTCTCCACTTACCCGTCTTCTGTTTCCTCCTTGCCTCCCTCTACCAAATCCTTGTTGCTTCCCCAGCCTTTCCCCATTCTGGTTTTGCTCCTCCATTCCTTCCCACTGCCTTACTCCAGGTCACTGCTGCTGCAAGTGGAGGAGCCAGAAATTGAAACCAGTGGAGCATTGTTGCTTCAATGAATCTCACAGATACCTTGTTAAATTCATTAGCTGTTCTGCCAGTGCATGAAGCAGAGCAGCACGGGGCACAGAAGTAGAGGTTAGAAGAATGTGCCAGGGCATCAGACACATGCAAGTCAGCCCTGTCTAACCCCTGAGTAAAGAGCATCTGATGCTTCCTGGATCACTCTGGAAAATGTTCCGTTGCGGGCGGCAGCCTTTGTCTCCTATATTGCTGATTCTCTCTTCCCAATCATGAAAGTGTTCGTGTGAAAACAGGACCTGTGAGTGAAATCCTTCCTGCACCAAGATCTGATCGGCACATGAAGCTGGGAAAGCAGTTGTGGCTTCCTGATACGCTGGTCTGATCTGCCCCGGGAAGTCCCTCCCTAGATTTACAGCAGCCTTCTGGGAGATGTTCTAAACTCTGCCAGCTAGTAACAGTATCCAAGGGCCCATTGGCAACCCTGCATTGGGATGGGACAGTGGCCGGGGATGGTGAATTACTTCTCAGCTGGGCAGATCCAGCTGCCTTGAAACCCTTCACAATCCCAGAGCAGTGGAAAGGGGTTGGGACCCCTGAGATTGTCTAGGGCTTTTTAATATCAATTTCCTTTCTTTTTATTTAAATTGAAAAGAAAGATCCATTTTCTATTCTGAAGCCACATTTTTGTAAATATCAAGTACTTGGCCATTCTTCCAAAATGTAACAATATGTTTCAAACTATATCCCTACTGCTCCTCCATCTGTTCTTTAAAGGCCGAGTGGTGCAACCCTGAAACAAAACAATGAGCCCTTTCTCATGCATGCAATTCCAGTGAAGTCAACGAGACTGTGTGCCTGATTGATTGCTAACCAGTGTAAATAAGGCTTACCCAATGGAGCCCTCAGAAATATCCATGTGGTGCTATTGATTTAGAAGCAGAGCTCTTCATTAAAATTAATGGGGAGTTTTCTTTAAAATTGAGTGGCATGCTATTACTACGCTATTCTAGCATGCTATAGTTCATGTAGTGCATGCTCATATAGTATAGTACATGCCATATATTTCCATGAGCCAGACCCTCAACTGGTATAAATCGGCAAAGGTCCTGTGACTTCAGTGTACCTACACCAATTCATGCCAGCCAAGGTTCTGGCCCCATCAGTGTATTCTTGTGAGCAAATAAAATGCAGGGAAGCGAGAGGACCTCCAGATGTAGGCGCTCCCATGGGTCAGGCAGGGTTCTGAGACAGCTTTGGTCAATGTATAATCTCCAATTTTCAGTTAGAACATTGGCTACCTTGGTTTGCTCAGATCACTGGTGCTCAAGTCAATAGTGTTCTTGAGAAAATGATAAGAGGCTAATTGGAAAAAACAAAACAAAACTCTGTGAAACTCTTTATATATGTTAAAAATATAAAGGGCCAGATCCTCTGCTGATGTAAATCAGCATCCTCCATTGACTTCAATTGGTCAAAATGAAAATTGTCAAAGACCAAGGCTAGATCCCCCAGGTGGTGTAAATCAGTATTAGTCCTTTGAAGTCAATAAAGCTAGGCTGATTGACAGCAGCCGAGCATCTGAGCTGTGGTTTCTTGAAAGAGTAAAGAAACACTTATCTGACTACTAATGTGGATCTATCCTATAATCCCACAGGTCATTTAAATGTTATTAGGGGGGAAAAATGAACCTGGGAACACACAATGTTATTTACTGGTCAATAACAAACTTATTTACTGGTTGATAAGGGTTTTGGGTATTTACCATAAAAAGGGACAACAAAATATTTTGTACGTGCAACTAAGAATTTGGGTTAAATGTTACATATCATTGTCAATATAGGCAACTGTTCACTATATTCCAGAGCTGGCACTTGGGGGGATCAGGTGAAAAGAACTATTTGAAAGTAGTTTTCATTCCCCAAATAACACTAGTAAAACATCCTCTAAAACATACGAGGTTTTCTCCAAACACTGTAAGGCTGTAGATTCAAAATTCCACCTGTATGGGAGACCGAGGAAGAGGACCAGACCTTCCCTGCGTGATGATACAGAATAATATAATGAATGTGAAATAAAGAGAACAGTTATACATTCCACTGAAAAAAATATACAGCCCCCTCAAAGACAGTGGCCAAAATTTTCAAAAGTGATCAGTGAGTTTGGGTGCCCAACTGGAGTCATCTTAAATGGGCCATATTTTCAGAGAGCAGGTTCTCAGTGCTTTCAGAAAATCAGGCCTCAATAAGACATCTCAAGTTGGACATCCAAAAATGGAGGCCCATGAAATCGCTGATCACTTTTTAAAATCCTGTTTTGTCCTCTCGCCAATCAAATAAAAATCCCAGTTATCACCAAAGCTAGGTTCAAATGAATGCTTGTGTCCCCGAAATGACGCCCCCCTGTAGCAACAAATTATGGAAAATTAAAAACCGAAGCACTAAAATGAATATCGCCCCAAGTCCTGAGCTCTGCCTGCTTAAGCAAAGACCTGAAAATGATTGTGTTCCAAGAGTGATGTCTACATTTAGTTCTAATTCTTGCAAAGGGATGAATCACCTTGTGAAAGGTGGAGCCTCACTCACCACCCCCTGTTTCCGACTGGATATCAGACTTGAAGGAAACTGTGCCGCTTGGAGAAGGCCTGCTCTTAAACTTGTGGACCAGCTACTGACTTTGAGTGTGTCTGGAGCTCTTTCATTACACAGCAAGAATAACCTTACCAAGACAACACTCAACAATAGATAGACCATGACTTGACTGTCAATCTGGCACTTGACCGGACCTATTACTAACGAAATGTGGACTACTCTATCCCGTACCTTTTGAAAAACCTGTACTTACTGAATCTCAGGACACCTGGGGGTTTGTTATTAATTGAACAGCTATGAATATTTGTAATGATATGTGTTGTGTTGCTTTGCATTGTAATTTTTTCTTATAAAATAAAATAAATTATTAATTTTAAAAAAAAATTTGAACAATGAATATTCAAGGGTTCAACTGCTCTTGCTTCTGCTTCTTACCCTAAGACCTCAATCCTCAGATTGTGACATTATGATTATTTCCAGAGGAACCAAATCTGACTCCATGATGATGCAGGAAGGGAAAAGTGAACAAGAGCAGATGAACTTTTAAAAAACAAAGATGCTCATTTCATGCACAAGTCTCTAGCAAGTGGGGCCTAACTCTCTTAGTATCCCCTGATACTAGGCTAAGAATCCAATTCTCTCACTCCCCCTCAAGTTGAGCGGTACCTTAAGCAGTCCCTTTGATTTCCATAGGACTAAGGCACCTCACAGCCTGAGAAAGAGTGGCAGAGTGTGGCCCTGAAATGGGAAATGGAACACAGCTGAGCTATGTGCCCAGGTTGTGAGGTGCTGGGTGCGGAACGTTTCTGGAAATCTGCCCACTCAACTAAATAGAAGCTGAGCTCTTTTGCCACAATGGCATCCTGGGTTTGAAAATCTGATCCATGGTGCATAAGCAGAACTGTCTCTAAATAAAGTGTTTTTAAAGACTTTTTTATTTACTCAATCTTTAAGGATAAGAATTCCATTAATGAAAGTATAAGCTACAGCATAGTTAAAGAGACCACCGCATTGTCCCTAACTAAGTTTGGAGCTGGGCTTTCAGGACAACAAAGGTTCCTAAGGCACATGCCAGCTGTGCTGCTGTATGGAAGGAGCAAAGGACAAAACAACAGTCTGAGCTCTGATTTCCTTTGTTTAGGTCTATTCAAGTCAGATCCTTAACACGGCTTTAGCACACAATTTTGTACGCACGTTTATTTTCATTGTCAACCATGCACTAAAGAAAGGAAATGAAGGAAGTGCAAACTCTTATTGGCATAGACGTGGCAGCTGCACTGATCCTCTGGGCCACGGATTTTAAAAAGTGGAAGCTCAATGCTTTTGTGCAGACACAGATGCACCCACCATCCCCAGGACCTTGTGTGCCATTATTGCACACACGGTGAATAATGAGCCTTGCAAATGGTTAGTAAGTAAGCCAGTAAGGCTTTTGCACATGCAAGTGTCTGATGCCCAGGCCTAGCTGTGTGTGCCAGGGTGAGTAGGTGAGTGGGCATGCCTTTTGAAGATTTGGGGTCATATTTTCAAAACACATCTCAGTCCCATTTTCAAAAGCGACTGAGACCTTTTGTAGCTCTGAAGGGCCTAAATCAGTTTTAAAAATGGGACTTTCGGTAGGTCGACACTGCAATAAAAACCATCCATGGCAGAGTCTCAGACTCTGCGTCAATTGACTCAGGCTGGCAGGGCTGGGTTTCAGGGCTAAAAAATGCAATGGTGACGTTCAGTCAGGCTGGCTCTGAGTCCCTCCTCCGTCACCAGATTTCAGATCCTAGGCTTTGGCCTGAGCTTGAACATCTACACTGCAATTTTTAGCCCCCCAGGTTAACTCATCCAGGCCAGCCGCAGCTGTGCCACGTTTTTTATTACAGAGTAAGCATACCTCTTGGCTTCTTAGAGCTTGTCTATATTTTAAATGCTAGAGCGGCTACACCACTGTAGCACTTCAGTGTAGACACTACCTATGCCAATGGGAGAGGTTCTCCTGTTGACATAGGTAATTTACTTCTGCCAGGGGTAGTAGCTAAGTCAATGGAAGAATTCTTCCATCAACCTAGAGTTGTCTACACTGGAGGTTCGGTCAGTATATATATATGTTTCTTAGGGGCGTGGATTTTTCACACACCTGAGAGAAGAAGCTCTGCAGCTGTAAATTGCTAGTGTAGACCAGTCCTTGGGAACTTTTGAGAATGTCACCACTGGCCTCATAATGAACAAGGCAACACAGAATAAGGTACAGATGTTCTTCTTCGAGCATTGGTCCCTACTGTATTCCACTGAGGGTTCACACATATGCGCCATGCGCCTGGAGCTGGAGAATTTGAAAATAGTTGTGTCTGTTGGTCCGTGCATGTGCCCTTACTTCACCTCATAGTTTTGTTCGAGACAATAAAGGGCAGGGCAGACTGAACGCGTATCCAGTTCCTTTTCACTGCTGCATGGTCCAAGTTGGAGCTACTAGCGTCCTCTCATCTCTGACCAAAAATGCCAGGATTCAAGATCTGTGCCTCCCGCCCAGATTCCTTCTCAGTCCGCAACGAGCAGTAACACTTCCTCTACTGCTTTGCAGAAGTCCATATTTCATCCAGGTGCAGTATCAGCCAGTCCTTCCCAAGCCAGACCTGAGAAGGCTGTGCAGTCCTCCTCGAGAAGCACCTCATGGAAGTTGCCATGAGCCCTCAGTTAGAACCAAGCTGGGGAAACCTCGTGTTCATCAACCTGAGAAATCCAGGAATGCGCCTCCGGCTATGGAGATCAAATCCAGCTCCACTGGTACCACCGCTACAGACCCCATGCTATGCCCTAGTTAGGAGGCAAGGAAGAATGTGCACAAGTCTTCCTCCAAGCCTAAGAAGGACGATGCACTACCATGAGTTCCAGTAATGGATAT
This sequence comes from Mesoclemmys tuberculata, assembly GCA_007922155.1. Classification (NCBI taxonomy): domain Eukaryota; kingdom Metazoa; phylum Chordata; order Testudines; family Chelidae; genus Mesoclemmys; species Mesoclemmys tuberculata. Next base: position 30,353,581 of record ML675617.1, read on the forward strand.
GTGGCTTGTTCCAAGGTGCACAAGCATGACAAAAAAAACATGTAGACTGATGGATCCACCAGCACCAAGCGCCGAGCCAAGTACGCCCTTGGTGTTGGCCTTCCTTAAGACAAGGGATCCGTCAGGTCCAGGACAATCCACTGCTCAGGCACCATTTCCAGCTATGGAACGAGTACTGTTAACACCAGAGAGATCGAAAGAAGTAGTGGAACCACATGAACTGTTTGCCCTAGGTGAACCGAGATCTCAATGCCTTCCTCTGCTATCTGCACTTAGGGAGGTCCACTCTTCTATCCAGGACTTATTGCAACCAAGTCACACTGTAACTCATCCTCCTATGATTTTTATGCTTCCACCAGCTCTGATGGTCCCACACTTGGAACTGGGATCTGAGTTCTTGTCACTGGAGGATTCTAATGGACTACAAGGGCCGCCAATTCCATACCTGTGGTACAGATGCCTGAAAGGACCACTGGCATCATGGCAATATCTTCCTCTTCAGCAGCAGGGAGATTACTGGTTTCCATCACCATGGGGCCCTCTGAAGCATCTGCTGGATCCATCCTCCTCCTTATTGGGGATCCTGGCCTCAGTACCCACACTTGGAACCTGCCCATTCAGTGAGGGAGGCTTCACCCCTATGCCTATTCAGGGAGCCCTCAAGCAGGTGCTCTGAAGCGGTTATGGAAGATGAACCGCTCATTTCAGTTCTGACACTACTGCTGGAGCAAGAGCATTTCCCATCGTCCTTTTCCAGATGTTGCAGTAACCTCAGCCTCCCCACCACCTCCAGATGATTTTTGGCAATTCCAAGAACTCCTGCAAAGGGTAGAGGCCGACCTTCATATTCCACTGGAGGAAGTACAAAATAAGCAGCATCCGCTCATGGACATCCTTCCTTCCTTGTTACCAAGCAGGGTTGCTCTAATGATGAACGATGTCATTCTCCAACCAGCTTGAACTGTTTGACATACCCTGGCTACTTGCACATCTACCAGAAGAGATAATATGTACCGGGCTAAGGGGTCGAAGTTTGTTTTCTCACCCCTCCCCCACCCAATTCCTTTGTGGTGCAAGTAGCAATGGAACAGTACAGACAGCAACACTCACACTCCACCCCATGGGAATAAGGAAGGAAAACACTTAGGCCTTCTGGGAAACAAGGTCTTCTCTTCAGCTAGCTTCCAATTTTGAATTTCAAACTACCAGGCTTTGGCTGGCCAGATATGACTTCCTCAGCTCCGAAAAGTTGGAGGACTTCCCTGAAAAGCTGCCACAGCAAGCTCAAGTATGTTTCCAATCTATCTTTTAGGAGGACAAACTGGTGGAGAGAATGGCGCTATAGTCATGCTTGTCATGCTCTATGGTCATGGCATTGTCATGTGGAGGGAATTGTGGCTCGTCCAGTTTCCCCAGAAAGGTGCAAAATACCATTGAGGACCTCCCTTTCAATTAGTTGCTCCTTTTTAATCGGAACATAGATGATTTCCTCTACTCAATCAAGGAATCTAGAGCCACACCTCAATCACTGGGTATCTATACACCTGCACCCACGTGGAAATTCTACCACCCACCACCTACTCAGTGGTTCAGGACTTCCCAGTTCTTCCACCAGAGATCATACGAACCTTCTCATAAGCATATGCAGCAGAAGACCCAATGATCCCACCCTCTGGGCCCAACTTTGCAGTCTTCATCATCTCACATTCAAACCTTGAGAACCATGAACCACCACCGGGCCTACTGCCATGCAATCAACACATCCTCTTTGGAGGTCATCTAGCACTCTTTTTACCAGCTTGGAGTGTGATGATAGCAGACAAGCGGGTCTGGAATGTCATTCACTGTGGCTATACAATTGAATTCACCATACTATCTCATCCACATCTCCCACCCCAATCCCTTTTCAGGGACCACTCTCATGACAGCATTCTTGCCCTAGAAGTAGACTTCTTACTACAAAGGAGAGTGATCGAGTGCGTTCCTCCGACCTATCAGGGAACTGGGTTCTATTCAGCTTACTTCCTGGTATCCAAGAAGAAGGGCAGATGGAGACCAATCCGGGATCTTCATCACTTCAACCGCTTCATCCAAGCCCAAGTGTCATACGGTCATTTTAGCAGCCATCATACAGTTGCTAGAAAAATGCATATTTTTTATGGCTCTCGATTAGCAGGATGCCTATTTTCACGTAGACATTCATCCAACCCCCAGACGATTCTTGAGGTTCATGATGGGACCTTAGCATTTTCAGTACAGGTCCTACCATTTGGATTCACCCCTGCTTCCTGGGTCTTCACCAAAGTTTGCTCTGTAGTGGAAGCCCACCTCAAGTGCTCCGGGGTCCTTACATTCCCCTGTCTCAAGGACTGGCTACTAGATGCATGATCCAGAGACAAAGCTCTTATCTTGACCTCCATGTTGCTTAGATTCCTTTCCTCTTTGGGAGTCAGTGTCAACATTGAAAATCAACTTTAATTCCCATACAGTTCCTAGGCTTCATAGGGGCGTCCATCAATTCAGTCACAGCTCGAGCTTACCTACCAGGGGACAGATTGCAGACTCTGCAGGAACTGCAGTTAACAGGGTAGTTAACAATCTGTCCATCCTTGCCAGGACTTGCTTATCCCTCCTTGACCAGATGGCAGCCTGCACAGACATCACCACCTTCATTCTCCTCCACCTTTGCTGCCTACTGATATGGCTCCAGAAGGTTTACTTACCCACATGACATGCCATAGACCTTATGTTGTCAGTCCCCACACGAGATGCTCTCTTCCCTCCTGTGGTGGATGCTTGTACGTAGTGGTTGTGTACAGGGACCCCTTCCTCCCAGCCTCCCCAGACAGGAAGATCACAATAGATGCGCCCCTCACAGGATGGGGAGCATTTATAGCAGACCACATGATGGAAGGGTCATGGGCCTCTTGAGAATCCAGGGTGCACATCAACATTCTGGAATGCTGGGTGATACAAGCATGTCAAGCATTTCTCCCATCCATTCGCTCTTATCATGTTGGACACCATCACCACCATCTATTACAGTAACAAACAAGGAGGCATGATGATGACTCCTCTATGTGTGGAAGCAGTCAATCTGTGTGATTGGTACATTGCCCACATGATCCTGTTGTTGGCAGCCCGTGTTCTGGGGACTCAGAACGTGATTGCAGACTCTTTCAATAGAAGATTTGTCACTGATCACAAGTGAAAGCTTCATGACTCTGTGGTAAATTACATCTCCAGCCAATGAGGGACTCTGACCAAAGACCTCTTTGTCTCCCACATTGACAGCAAATGAAGCACATACGGGTCTAGGCAGAGTGTCGGTATTCACTCTCAAAGCAATGTCTTCATTCTCCACTGGTTGGACCAGATCAACTACATCTTCTCCCCTCTTCCACTCCTCCCACAGGTCCTCCACAAAATCAGGTAAGAGAGAGCCACTGTTATTCTGATCGCCCTGTTCTCGATGCACCAGTTTTGGTTTCCCAAACTTCTCCATATGTCGGCCTGTCACCCACTTCCCCTACCCACTTTCCTGGCACTGCTCATGCAACAGAGTGGCAGGATTAGACATCCTGATCCACTCATGCTTCACCTCAGAGCTTGGCATTTGGATGGGCATCTTTTCTAGAATGGGAGTGTTCATCAGCAGTGCAAGACATCCTTTTGAGGAACAGGAAAGAGTCCATGAGGTGTTCCTATTGGTCCAAGTGGAAATGCTTCATCTCCTGGACCCACAAGAAAGGGTTTTTCCCAGAGGAAGTGGACATTCCTCTTCCTGTGGACTACCTCCTCTCCTTGAAGATGTTGGGGCTCACCCTCAATTCTTTCAGTGTCCATATAATGGTCAGTAGCACCTTCCACTCTCCCATGGAAGGACATTCCGTATTTACACATCCATTGACTACCAAGTCTTGGAAAGATCTCCTCAGGACATTCCCACCCATACAACGTATCGCTCCCCTGTGGGACCTCAACCTTGTTCTATTGGCATTAATGAAACCATCTTTTGAGCCTCTGGCTTCATGCTCTATGTCCCTCTTTTCCAAGAAAGTTGCCTTCCTAGTAGCTATTGCTTTGGTAAAAAAGGTAGGTGAACTTGGGGCCATGATGATGGACTCCCCCTCTTTCACCACATTCCATAAGACCAAAGTCTTGCTGTACCTACAACCCAAGTTTCTACCAAAAGCTGTATTCTGGTTTCATCTCAACCAACCCATACTTTTTCTTGCTTTCTTTCCAAAGCCTTATACCTCAGCAGAGGAGCGATGCCCTCACTCCTTCAACATCCACAGGGCCTTGGCCTTATACCCAAGGAGGACAAGACCAATCAGGAAGTGCCCTAGATTGTTTAGCGCTATAACTGAGAAGATTAAAGGTCAGGCACTCTCCACACTCAGAATTTCCAAGTGTATTTGGGGTTATATTATACTCTGCTATCAGTTGTCAGGACTGCCTCCATCCGTTGGAGTGAGAGTCCATTGTACAAGAGCCCAGGCATCAATTATGGGCACCCTCCACAATGTACCACTTCGAGACATATGTAGGGTGGCCACATGGGGTTTGGTGCATACCTTCTCTTCATACTACGTCTTGGTGGAGAACTCTGAACTTTCCTCATTCGGCTTAGCTGTTGTCTGTTCCACGGTTCCGCCATCTTCCTTGCGCCCTCCTCCTGCCTAGGGACTGTTTGCTAATAACCCTTAGTGGAATACAATAGGGATCATCACTCGAAGAAGAAGAGTTTACTTACCTGTAACTGGAGATTCTTCAGGATATGTGGTTCCTATCTGTATTCCATTTCCTACCTTCCATCCCCTCTGCTGCAGATCTTTTTGATTTGTGATGGAGAGGGAGCTAGAGATGCAGTCAGTCCTTTATTGCCTCGGACGTAACGATGAGGTGAAGCAAGGGAACATGCATGGATCAACGGATACAGCTATCTTCAAATTCTGTACCTCCAGTAGGCATGCAGTGGAATAAAGATAGGGACCACACATCTTGGAGAGCCTCCAGTTACAGGTAACTAACCTTCTCTTCCTTAATGTTACAACTTTTCAGATGGCTATAAAGCACTGGGGCACTAGGAAAAAAAACTTCAATAGAGCTATGGTGATCTGTAAAGATGAGCATGGACTGCTTTCTGCAGAGGACTTGTCACACCCTGTGCAGATGGAGGTGCCCCATGACATCTATCCCCTGTTCAGGCATGAGCCACAGTCATGTCCAATGGCTTCATGGCAGGGTCAGGACCCGTTAGCCCAATATTTGATTAATACAGTAGATCCCATGGTGACTAGCTTATACACTGAAACTGGAAACTCCTCTATTTTTTCCAGTCTCTCTCTCTCTTTTTAATCAATGATGCATTCACAAGAGGTATATTGGGTTGTGCAGGATATGTTCTGGTAAGGGAAAAGAGCAGGACAGTAAGTATAAAAATTCTGAACTGGCTTTGGGAAAAGGAAACCACCTGCTACTTCAGTTTCTGAGGGAGTTTTAATATTCGATTAATAGAACTGCATGTGGAATGCAAATCCACCCTAGCTTTTCAGGCTGGCTCGTCTGCATAGCCTGACTATAGCAGAGTTATAACACCAAAGAAACATTAAGTGTGTTAAATATTTGGGGCCAGATTTTCAGAAAAGTTCAGCTCCCATTTTAGGCACCTCAGAGTGAAGCGTCTGGATTTTCAAATATTCTTGGCACCCAACAGCTCCCATTGAAAAAAAAAGGTGAGAGGGTCTTGAGCCTTTTTAAAAACCTGGGCCTGCCATCCTATTTTTGGTGTAAATTACCAGCTGTTCTGTGTACATAAAATAAATCACCTGTTGCAATGGCAGTCCCACCTGTTCCTTCATTATTAAGATTTCTGTGTCGCTTGCTGAACCATTTTACAATTCAATGGAGGCCGAAATAAAATATCTGGCTCAGAAAAAGGTCGACAGTTTTGCAGCCTTTAAAAGTCCTTTGTTCCAAATAATGAGCATGCAGTTGTGATTCACTGACCTCTGTCACTTTGGGCGGAGGCTATTAAAGCATCTAATGCACCAGCAGAAAGAGGGCAGTGTAACTGAACAAAGTGCTTTACCGAGAGCAAAAAAGCAGGCTTGTTCCAAGTCAAAAGGCTGAAAATTTGTCAGTCTGTGGAGGACAGATCTAGCTTTCCCTTGGACAGGGTTCCTTGTTAAAATACCCGTGTCGGTCCTGGATCATTTTGTATACAAAACAGTCTTTGAGAAACAGTTTGAGTATTGAACACAGAATACCCAGGGTCAGATTTTCAAAATAGCTCAGCTCCCATTTAGGCACCTGAAGGAAGCAGCCAGGTTTTGGGACCTGCTGGGTGCTGAGTTCTTTGGAGAAACTGACCCCCACAGTGATCAGCATTTTTCTCAGAGGGCGAGATTTTCAAAAGATCCTGGGCAGAAGTCCCAATGATTTTCAGTGCTCCTAAATCACTTGGGCACTTTTGAAAATTCCACCCAGTGTGCTTACGAAACTCCCATTGGCATCAGTGGCAAGTTATGTGCATGTAGGAAAGGGGAAATTAGAAGAACTCTTATCTTGTCAAAATTCCTACGTTAATTCCTCCAGACCTGATTTAGAAGGCACTCCAAAGGTTGAACTCTGGAGTTCCTTGCCTAGGAAGGCTTGGAAATAGAGGCTGTCATCCTTTCATAACCACTGACAAGTATTCGAACTATCAGATCATCTTATGTCAGATACATAAATACACCTGATCTGATCCTTCCCTCCTGAAACATTAGCATAAATAATAGCCCTGCTAATAATAGCTGGCGTTATTTTTACCACAGGATTCCCAATTCAAATTATTCTCCTTAAGAAAATATGAAGTCCCAATATGATCTGTAATATTTAATTCACTTTTCGGTAGAAGAGCACTTTCTTCTGCTTAACACCGGCACCTCCTGGTAGAGACAAGCAACCAAATCTTTGTACTACAGAATTTCCCAAGAACCAAGCAAGGTTCATTCAACAGCCTCCAACCCAACACACTGCCAGCAGATTATCTTGAGTCTTGTCTTTTGTGTCTGTATAACCTGTTACAGTAGTTCCAATGAGCCCCAAAAGTTGTCACCCAGACTGGGAGGTGTTTCTCAAGGACTGTGAAATCTCAACTGGATCTCCCTAGGGTGCTCCTCTGGTATACTTCTGTGGTATAAATGAGCCCACTTGGGGTTTGACTAGTACATGTGCCAAGCAAAACAGCTTGGTTGAGAGGCTGATTTCCATAACCGGTGTATCCTTCAGCATTCTCATGCACCAGACATGTCTATATGTGTTTGATAAAAGGAATAAAGTTTTGGCTCTCCAATCTGGTGTGAAAATTAAAGCTAGAGACTATGCCATCATTTGGTGTATTCACCAGAATCTGCTAGGAACATCAGCAATAGGAAATGGTCTTGCCTGGTGAGGCGTTGAAGTTAGATGTTTCATATTTACATAATTAGGACCAACATTTTCAAAATGAGGAGACCAAAGTTGGGCTCCTAAATCCTTATTTAAGCTCCTTAGGAAGTGAAAGATAGTGCACTTGACTGTGATATTGGATTCTAGACCTGATCTGCTATATGTCCTTGGCAAATCACTTCACTTTTTGGGGCCTGAGATGTCCCCATCTCTTTAAAAAAAAAAGGCTAATGATACCTCCTTTGTGAAGCACTCTTAGATCCATGCATGGTAAGAGTGAGGTGTTAGTATTACTACCTCACTACAGCACATAGAAGTTATTAAATACTGAGATCTGCCCTATAGAACCAACATGTGCTTTCTTTACACAGGGATTTGAGGCGGCTTGGCGTGACACTTGTGGGTCACCAGAAGAAGATAATGAACAGCCTTCAAGAGATGAAGGTCCAGTTGGTGAATGGGATGGTGCCATTGTAACTTGGTTTTAAAGTCACTTCCTCAAGTGACCAATCCTGCACTTTGTAAACTAGCTCTGAGATTGATTATAACAAAAAGAAAAAAAGGGAAAGTCAGTTATTTCTATAACTGAAGGACATTGACCTCTGCCACACAATTTATAATCAGTGTTTGACTAAAATTCTCCTTTCCTTCCTATTTGTGTCTTCATATTCATGAAGTAAATGTAACATGCATGGAAATGGATCTACTGCACATGAGGTTAACCATTTTCTTATGCTTCAGCAACAACAAGAAAAAGCCTTCCCACCACACTTTGTCTGTACATGGAATATATATATATATAGCACCTTTATATACGGAATTACGGCAGCACATCTTAATACTTCCAAGGACTTACTTGAATGGAAAAGTTTGGTAGCCATTCTGGGCTAACAAAAGCTGCAGTTTACTGAAGTTTACTTCAAGTCTTAATTGTCTACAGAAGTGTATTGAAGAGCAATATGATTAGATTATTTCTTGATAGATATTTTGTTTTGTAAATTAAAAAATGCTGTTACACAGCGTTAAGTTATAGAGACTAGTGTATAAACATGTTGCTTGTTCGGTGGCAAATACAATACAGGGTGTATATTTTCCGCCCCCCCCCTTGTGTTATAAAGTTCCCTTTAATTTGCTCTTCTCTGAAATGAATACATGATTCATGTGTATATACTGTACAGTTTGCTACACACCCCGGTACAAGGTTTCTTGTTCAGCTTTGTTTTGGTTGGTTTTTTTGGGTTGTTTTCTGCTACCACCTGGCTTGTATTTTTGCTGCTGTTTGGTTCTTACAACATATAAAATCAAAGCTTTCGGGAGTTTTAATTACATATGTGAGGTAACAAGAGTGCACTTCAATAAAAGCTGGTTCCTCCTCTATTGCCACATGAACTATGGATTTTAAGGGGAAGATTTCAAAAGGATAAATGAGAGCGAGGTACCCAACTCACATTGGCTTTCAAGGGCAGTTGGGTACCTACTTCCCTTTCTACCTTTGAAAATCTCCCCCCAAAATACCCATCCCTCTTAAAAGTAAATGTATCCTCTTTGGCATGTGAAGTCATTTAGTAATATCTGTGATAGCGTATCTCTTGTAGCTGTTCATCTTGCTCCACTTTCACAAGTTCACTTAAGTGAAACCCAGAAGATATCTTCTCGATGAAATTGATACCAAAGGGTGCATTTTCAGAGGCATTTACCTGCTCTGCTTCCAGTTAAGATAGTTAAACCCTCACGCACGGCACTGAGAGTTGATCTTTAAGTATTAACCCTTTACAATCATTTCTACTATAGCACTTCCACAAAAAGTCAGATAAAGTGGCAGCCCTGTAATGATGACAGACAATATAACTGGGGCCAGAGTGTTCCTCCCATTCTGATCAGGCGTTCTGCCACGTTGACTGATATTTAAGTCCATTGTTCAGCCAGGAACCTATGCACATATGCAATTCCGTTGTGCTACCCTCATGCTTAAAATTAGGTGTGAGCTTAGGCACCACAGTGAATCAAGAGCTAATATCATAACTGCAATCCTCATGATATTACATGATTTAGTACATGGTGTCTGTGGGAGGGAGGAAAATATTGCCTTTCTGAAGTTCTTACTCAAAGAGATAGGAAGTTGCAATAAACCCAGTGCATCTCATCGATTCAAGACTGAGAATAACAGATAGAAAAGCACGTTACAACATGACTCAGCGCCCCGTGTGCTGTCACCAGTCTGCTGCAAATGAACTTAGTCTCAGGGTCCCCCATCTTTCCAAGACAACTGTGTCTGGGGAGAGACTAGTCACTATTTCTAGCTCTGGATCTCCCACACCTTCCTTGGCTCATCAGTCCACCACCCTAGACCATAAAACCATTGCCTCTGACTTTCCGAGCCCCGTAGTTGCTTACATACGCTCACCCAGAGCCCCACTGAGACTGTGGGCTCTGTGCGGTGCGTGGTTTACCCCTTAAAGGACAGCATGACAGGAAAGCAGGGAGCACAGGCTTAGCCAAGGAATATCTTAATCACTGCAACTTTACTCTTCAAAAGACTGCAGTTACAGATTATCGAAAAATAACAGAAGCCCTGAGTTCTCCACTAGGCTGATCTCACCCCTTCTGGGAGCCTGTGATCCATCAGTGCTTCCGGCAGGGCAGAGTCTCGCCTGCTCTCATTCCACCAAATGTACCATCTCAGTGCTGTGGCAATGGTCAGTCCCCAGTACAGGGCAGCACCCCTTCTTGTCCTGAGTTCACTCTCTGTCTCCTTCATCCATGCGCTGCTCTGGAGAGCTTGTCCCTTGACCTGCACAGGTCCTAGTGTAGAAGAACCATCCTTCCATTGAGCTGGCAGTTGAGAGACTATCAAAGTGGATGGCCCTCCATTGCCCTATTAATGGCCTCTCCTGACAGTCCTTCAAAAAAGATGTCAAGCAGCTTTCCTGGGCAGGACGACGATCTACTACACGATTCAATAAGTAAGGTCAGACTTGTGTTTCAGCACGTCATACAAAATGGAGTTCCTAATACAAGAAGGAGGTTACGGTTTGAGTCTTTGCATTGTTGTAGTCATGTTGGAGAGAGAAGGTGGGTGAGGTAATATTTTCTAATGGACCAACTTCCATTGGCAAAAGAGAAAAGGCTTCCAAGCCACTTCAAGCCAGACATGAAGAAGAGTTCTGTGTAGCTCAAAAGCTTTTCTCTTCTGCCAACAGGAGTTGGCCCATTAAAAAATATTACCTCCCCCATTCTGTCACAAAGCATACAGAGCATGCAGGAGCAGAAGGAAAAATGCACTGAATTTGCGAAATGCAGTGGAATCCTACAGACGGGGACTCATTGATTTAAAGAACAACATTGCTCTGGCCAGAACTTGACTGTAACTAGATTTCAGTTTGCACACTGTAAAGCATGGGGGGCTGGGGTTTTCAAAGGAGCCTCTGGGAGTTAGGCACCCAACTCCCATTGAAATCCCATCCTGAAGCAATGAGGGATTTTCATTGTACTTCACTATAGATGGAATTATCCAATTCACTGTAGTAGGTCCATAGATGTTTTTAAGAAAAAAGTCTCTAGGGAATACTAGTTTTTTGTGTGGGCTGGATAGCATCTTGCAACATTCTTTCTTGACGATGGTACCAACATATTCTATTTTCCTTTCCATTCTTCACCTCTGGAATTAAAAAGCATCTAACCTGTTCCTTAGAGTCCCCTCGCCTCCCCATTCTACTCACTTAGGAGCAAATAAATATCTGCATACCACTTCAGTTGTTCTTAAGCATCTCGTCTTTTTCTAAGTCCTCAAAGTCCCCAATACAAATAGCAGCTTTTAATAAAACACAATCTCTCACAAAGAAAGATTTTCAATGGGTTTGTCTTCTCCTCCCTTTGGTGCATCTGAGAATTTCCTGCAAATTTGTTTAGTAAAAGTGTATACCTAAAAATGCATCTTTCTTCTAGAAGTGTTAGTTACTTCTCAGTGAGATATGGTACATTTGCAATTGAAGACAGGTCCAGGGGTGAACAGATGTAGGAAGAAGTCACATGTATCTGGACAGGGAGTGAAGAAATGCCTTCTTCCTACATCTGTTCACCCTTGGACCTATCCCAGTTGGAAAGGTATCAAATTCTACAAAAGTGAGAAATGGAAAAAAAGAGACAACTTGTACAGGGAGCTTTCCTGAGATGCAGCAAGGCAGCACACCAGAAGGGGAAGGTTTGACAAATCTTGATTGTGTGATTTCTTGTCCTGTTGTTTTATTTTGCCAGCCACTGGGCCACAAATTAAAAAAAAAAACAAATCGAGACATAACAATTGCAGCACATAAAGGAGATTTGTCAAATAATAAATAACATTATTAATGCTGTCAGGGGAACTACTGGGGAGATTTTTTGCATCTTCCTGCCTCCAGTGCTTTGTAAAATAATCCATAGGAAGATAGACACAACAACTTGTTTTTTCTGGAGGAATTCTTCAATTGCCTCTTGCATCAATCAATCAATCAGCTGTACTTGGAGAGATTTTTATTAGCAACTTCCAGCTGTTATTCTCTCCTTTTTCTGCCTGTTCTCTTCAGTCACTTCTTAACTGATGGCGTATATTAGCTCTCTGTGAAAAATGCAAAGTAGAGTTTGGTTTTGTTCTATTTTGGGGGCTTTTAAAACAAAATTTCCTTGGCCATTTGCCTTTTTCAAATGCATATACAGTGTTTTGGGGATTTACTACATGAAGTGGAGAATTACCTTATAAAAACCGTGCAATCAATTACCATCTGTTGGAGCAGCCTTCAGAATATCTTTAGAGTTAACTAGTAGAAAAAGGAATGGCCATAACCAGATTGCATTTGTAAATAGACGGGGCACCTTCTCTTAATTCTTTAAATAAATAATCCCCTTTATGTTTAATTCAAGCACTTATGTTGCTCTAAATCTGTTTATAGGAGACTCTGTCAATGAGTGAAAAAAAATGGACCAAGATGTTTGAAAACGAGGACCTAAAGCGAGGGTCCTATATCTGGATTTAGATGCCTAAATAAGTGGCCTAATTTTCAAAAGTGAAGCCAAGATTTCTTTTGGAGCCAGAGAGTTGCTGCTGAGTGCTCAGCACACTGGAAAATCAAGCCATTAATTTTGTCACCTAAATATGGATTGTGCATCCACACCTTAGGCACGCATTTTTTAAGTTGGAATTTTCAAAAAAGGCTAAGGGACTCCTAAATCCCATTTGATTTCAATGGGAGTTAGGCATTTAAGTAATTTTGATGATATATGTCTAGGCACCTAACTCCCTTAGGTCCCTGTGAAAATTGCAGCCTAAAATCTTAGTCAATGTATTTTTATTTTACATTAGTGGAGTTGGGATATCATACAAAGCACAAGTAGAGAAATTTACCTTTGGAAGGTATTTTTCATTATACAAAAAAGGGTAGCAAGTAAAAATAGATTAACCCTGTAATTAGAAATGGAATATTGTATATATTGTCATGCAGTAGAATGAGAACACGATATTATTTTTCTGGTTTTGCTCTTGCTAGGCATAAAGGGTAAAAAAGCTAAGTACTGTAGTTAGCTATCCTTGCTAGTGGTGCACCAGAGATTAAAACCTGAAAGAAAAATGCAAATGTTATCTGCATTCAGATGGTGAAGTTTGATCATCAGAATTAAATTGATAGCTGTATGGTAGAGTATATACCTAGGGTAAGTCAATGTGGTTTGTTTTTCCAACTCAGTAGACCAAATGGTTACATAGATTACTTTTTTCAGTACATTTTGCTGCTAATTGTAAGGGAATATTTCAAAGCGACTGGTAGATAAGACCATTCTTTTCATAACTGTTCTTTTTCATCTCTGAAGGAGGAAGTCTTTCTAAGCGCACTTCTTGTTTAGAATGACCACCATTTAATATTTGGAGAAGTTATCTAATTATTAAAAGAAAAAACTAATGAAAATAAATCAGCTGTAAATTTTATTTATTCCTTCTATATGTTAACAAAAAATATGATGAAGGTGAAAAAGTTGTGTCTATTCAGTGTTGAATATAAAAATGTAGATGTCCCAGTAGTCAGAAAATTGTGACTCCTTAGACTGCTGTAGTTTTGAAATTAGTTATTAAGAAGTGTGTGAAATACATCAATAGCAGTCTGAGAATAACTTTTAGTTTTGAGTTCTTTATTAATATGTTCATCTAAATCCCTTCGTGCAGGTGGGTTGGGACTCAGAGTTTTTCTGTTAAATGCTGCCACAATTTGCATTAAGTTCGATTCCCTGCATCGGCGTTTTAACTCATAGAAGGCTTAGCATTGCTGTATTTATTTCCTTTTATTTTCATTTTTCTTCTGATGCTCTATGTGCATTTTGTTTGTGTACATGTTTTTGTAGTGTAAGATACAAAATTTTATATTTTTTCATAAAAATAAAAATCTTTGAATAACAGTGACATCCAGATGTGGCTCAGACTTGCACTGTTGGTACTTCGTACGTAATCCCAACTACATACAAAACGATGGGGCCTAAATTAGCTGTTACCATTGAAGAAAAAGATCTTGGAGTCATTGCGGATAGTTCTCTGAAAACATCCTGATCTACGTGCAGCAGCAGTCAAAAAAACTAACAGAAGGTTAGGAACCATTATGAAAGGGACAGATAATAAGACGGTAAGTATTCTAATGTCACTACGTAAAGCCATGGTACGCCCAAACTTTGAATACTGCATGCAGTTGAGTTTGCCCCATCTGAAAAAAAAATATTAGAACTGGAAAAGGTACAGAGAAGGGCAACAAAAATGATTAAGGGTCTGGAACAGCTTCTGTATGAGGAGAGATTAATAAAAACTGGGGCTGTTCAGCATGGAAAAGAGACGACTAAGGGAGGATATCATAGAGGTCTACGAAATCACGAATGGTGTGGAGAAAGTGAATAAGGACATGTGACTGGTGGAAGACAGGATACAGTGCTAGATGGACCATTGATCTGATCCAATAATGCTGTTCCTAAATTCTTACGTTTATACTCAGAAGTTCCTGTGTCCTATCTCTGACTTGCTACGGTGTTGTGAATTCAAGATTTTTATCCCACCTCTCCCAATAGTTGTTGTTTCCCTCAAAGCCGCAGCTCCTGGAGCCCTGTGACTACTTTAGAATCTCAGCCGCCATTTAAAACAAACGTTTCTAGCCTTGATGGTTCCTGAGAGAAGTCTGAACGCGTGAAACCTCAAGGCCCTGAAACCAGTAAGCAAATAAAACAAATAAATAAATAAATAAACCCTCACGATTTTCAAGATCACCTCTTATTTTGAGAGGGACTATCTCTTAACGTTTTAACGTTTACCTTTAGCAATGCTGTGCTGTGTTTGTCTAGCTATTTATAATACTCCCACCTGTAATATCTTAGCTCTAAGTAATACTGCCTGGGACTTGAACCCGCTTCCCTGTTATTCATGACATTTGATAGTCAAATAGGATCTGAACCAAAGCCCACTGAAGTCAGAGGGAGTCTTCAATGAATTCTGAATCCGGCCTTTTTTAGGAAATAGATCTATTCAGCTAACCCAGGAAAAGGATGTAGCGGACATGTGAATTCCTGCCACTCTTCATGTAGAAAGGGGACTCCTTTTTCCTTTCCACGAGCTTCAATCATGCAAGTGCTTATGAAGTTCACCACAGCCACACCCTACCAGCTAGCAAGGCCACCAGAAGAGACAGCATGGTAGGAAACAATCCACTAGTTTTGAACCAGTGAAACACAAATGCCATGAAGCTATGCAGCATTTTTTCCCTCGCCACGAGTGTGGCTACCCTTAAACACAGTAGCATCAGGTGGTTCCCAGTTGAGTGCTTAAAGTGCTGGAGGCCTTCTGTGTCCCATCACTAGCCTGGGGGCCCGGTTCAGGTCCCTGCAGGGCCACCAACTTCCTGCCTGTCTTTGGTCAAGTGATAGCCACAAAAGGAGCCTAAATATCTGTGTGGATCTGGGCCTGATGCTTTTTGTGCCTCAGTTCTGGGTTTGTAACTTGGGGATAACAGCATTTCCCTTCCTCACCTGGGTGGGCAGATGCATTAAAGAGTGTGACACACTAAGGGGCTATGGCTAGCTGAGTACCACAGATATCTAGAGAGTGGGCAATGGCAACTTCCTGGTGCAGAGGGATGATCTGGCAATGCAAGGGAAAGCAGCGTAGATCCCAGCTCCACACCCTAAAAGTGAGGGTGCAGTCACCCTATAGGCTAAGGTCGCGCTCTGGCCTGGAATGGGCATGCCTTGCAAACCTCCTGTGCTCTTGGGGGGAATCGCCCCTGTATGCACAGAATACTGTGCCCATCAGTTCCCGCGTTCTGCTCCTACATCCTGCCCTGCAGAGGGTCCTGGCGGCCTGCACATGGACACCGCTACCGCCAGCCATGGAGAGAGAGAGGGGAGAGGATCAGCCGCTCCTGCCGGCCTGGCACTGGATCCGAGCAGCACCGACTTATGGGTTTGTATCCACCGTGGTTATTTCATTGCAAAAGTCACATACACAATAGTGAGAGAGAGCAACAGCTCACATGGCACTGCAGGCCGGTGTTTGTGTGTGTGAGAGAGCGGTGCCTCACACAGCGCTGGGCATGCAAATAGTGGCTTACACAGTTGGGGGGGAAAGGGGGAGAGAAAACAGGGGCTCACCCAACACAGGACGTGTAGGTGCGAGTGAGAACAGCGGCTCACTAAACACCGTGGGTGGCTGCTGGTGATAAAGAACACTGGACGAGAGCCAGGATTTACAGTGCGTGGGACAAAACTGAACAGAGATGCCACCCACCCCAGTTCTGGGCCCCAGCCACCACCTCTCACTTCTTCTTTACTCTTCTCTTTCCTTGGCTCCAGCTTCGTTTGCTAAACAGGGCTTTAACGTTCCATTATTTAACCTGGTCAAAAAGAAAAAGGCACGTTACATTTCAGAATCATTTTTGCTGTGTTACTTTTGAAAATGATTATTTTGGGTTTTTTTTTGGTTTTTGCAATTTGTTGATCAATAGTCTACTGAAAAACACACTTTTACCTTGCCTTGCCCCCTTTTTGGTGGGGTTTTGTTTTGCTACTCTGTAACTTTTGATTGGTGAGCTTAGTCACCTGGTGAGAGATATTACCAAAAATTTCCAACATTACTGTACCTTTTCCATTGTTTTTAAAGTCAACTGTGTCCGTCTGGCTGCTCAGACGGGCAGCAGAGAGACCACAAGAATCACTGTCACAGAGAGTTCACTCCAAATAATCAAAGAGAGAGAAATAACCAAATAAAATAAAGTTCACTCCCCATGGGAAAGCTCTCTCTGCTTTGGCCAGAGAAACACAGGCATTGCCAGACGGCTAGTCCATGCAGCCTAGCATCATGCCTTTGACAGCGTTCGGCGCAGGAAAGGTGAAACAACTCCCATGTAGGTGAAAGTGGGCTAGGGTGCACCCCACAATCAGCCCAAACACAACGCTGCAGTAGGGCAATATTGTTTTCAACACTCCGTTCTTCCCCAAATGACAGCATTGGCCTGGCTGACGATTTTGACATCACCCATTGCTAGAAGGAAGCCCAATCAGGTTGAGGTTGCACTGCACCCTTTAGGGCTTCCAGCAGGAAAGCCATGAGAACTGCATGAACCTAACTACAGACATCTGTGTATTTCCCCAGCTTTCTGCCTTCAGCTCCACTCCCTGCTCTGGAATTAGAGAACAAATAAGAATGACACTCTCCCCTCTCCCACACTTGTCTGCCCTCCCAGTCACGACAGGTATTTGCTAGGGAAAACTCCTCCATTGCTGTTTAAAATCATCCATCCAGTCAGTGTCAGTGTCCAACTCCTCAATGGCCAAATTGTTTTAAATCAAAACTGATGCACTTTGAACCTGCCATAGTGGCTGCTTATGAATTCTGGTTGACATTGGAGATTTTGTATGTGTGTATCTCAGGCTGCAAACTCTGTTTTGCTTGTAAAGCTGGTCTTAGCCTTCTTACTCTAGTCTTGCCTCCCCCTTGGTCTAAAATGCCAAGGAGTAGTGACAAGGGCTAACAGCTAAGGGTCCTTCAATTTTGATGAGCACGTTTGGACAAAGAAATAGCTACTAACCCGCCTAAACCAGCATTTTAGAGCCTGGACTGGGGGTGGGGGGCGGCAACGAAGCAGAACAGCCAAGGAAGCTAATCAGGCAGTCACCTGACAAAGGGGGTAGGAGGTTATAAAAGAGAGGATCTGGGTCTGCCCCTTTAAAAGAGGTCAGAAAGACTGTTGGGGAGGATATGTGAGAGGAGTAGAAGGCTTTTCCACTCTGTAGAGGATGCTGCCCAAAGAATGATCCGGCAGGGCATGGCAGCTG
This sequence comes from Mesoclemmys tuberculata, assembly GCA_007922155.1. Classification (NCBI taxonomy): domain Eukaryota; kingdom Metazoa; phylum Chordata; order Testudines; family Chelidae; genus Mesoclemmys; species Mesoclemmys tuberculata. Next base: position 30,371,347 of record ML675617.1, read on the forward strand.
AGGTAGAGAAATGCAGGTTGGTGTTTTATTGCTTTGCTTTACTCCGAGCCTTTTGGGTGCTATCTTAGTGAAGAGTCTTTGTGTACAGAAATCTTTGCAAAGCCTATCCGTGCGCCTGCTTGCATGACCTCTCCGGTGCCTCTGAAGAGCTAAACTGTGAACCCTCGGCCCCACCGAGGAGGGAGCTCTGGGAAAGGGTGTGAGAGGGGGAGACTACAACACTAGGTCTGGGGGCTTAGGCCAGCTGGGCCCTATGTTCCCCTTTCTGTGCAGAGCTAACAGAATGAGAACCTCCCCCCAGGAAATGGGGCAGTAGTAATGATGACCACACTTACCTGCCCCACAGCTGGATTGGGAGCCTTATGTCATGCACTGCTTAGTGTCTGCTATGTGCTTGGGGGGGGGCCCTTGCCTCAAGATCTGAGGCCTGAATCTTTCAAGTCAGGGGGAGTCTTTCAGTGGAGTGGAAACAGCAGTGTCAGGTGCTATTTGCAGTGCATTGGAAGTGCTCTCCTCCCTGCTCCTGGCTTGCTGAGTAGACAGTAAGGTTAGGGACGAAGGGGGGGTCTTTTCCAGCAGGCCAAACTTAAGAAAGTGGCTGAAAATGGCTTTTTTTTTCCCCACACCTTTTTCTGAAACAGGGAAAAATAACTTGGAGGAATTTTTTCACACTGCTCTGCATGCGTAACTCCTCTAGCCTTCCATGCCCCATCATTTTTTTAACTTACATGGAAGCAATGTGAGAAGACAGCCTGTGTATTCCTTTTCACCTTTCTCCCCCCAGTTCCCTCTCTGAACACTCCTGCAAGAGGGATCCACAATAGCCTTGTGTTGAAGACTAGAGGCCGGCTTGTCAAATGTGTGCAGCATGTTGTAGCGTGCACTGGGCTCGCAGCTGCTATGATTTTTCATCCTGGGTTCAATTCCTGGCTTCTCTAGTTATGGAGACACCACATAGGCTAGTGGGTAGGGCACTAGATCGGGAGTCAGAAGACCTAGGATCTAATCCTGCTTCTGCTATGTGCTTCTGCTCATGTGTGACCTTGGGTAAGTCACTTCCCGTTTCTGGACGCCTGTTTCTTCTCCCATCCTATGCCTGTTGGATGTGCTCTACCTCAAATGGAAATTAATTCTGGGAAGTCCTATGGCCTGGGTTGTAGAGGAAGTCAGTAGATGACTTATGAAAATTCAGCTGCTTGCTTTGGTGTCTACGCTTCTCCTTTAGTATCCATATATTTAGATGCTACTGCTAGAATGTGACCTTTTTAAAAAAATTAGAGAGATGTATTTATAATAAAGAACATGAAGATTAAGTAGGAGACATGAACCTTGGACAGGATGAGAGATGAAGAAAAGGGGCAAAAAGAAAAAAAAGCCAAGATCGCAGAAGGGGTGGTTGTTTTTTGTCTGCTCTCATTACACAAGGATGCTGATGGGTCCCTTCTGTTCATTGCTGCCAAAGATGAGAATTTAAAGAGATAAAATCTTCCTCTGACCATTTCAGTGGGCTCTGTGTGTCTAGCTACCTTTTGTTTAACTGTCCAGGGGAACCTATGTATGACTTTGGTTCTATAGATTGCCTCTTTGCTTTGTGAAGAGAATCCCCTGTTTGAGGCCAGGTCTACACTTACCTGAAAATTCGGCAGCAGTCGATGGGAGTTACGCAAGCTATGCAGAGCTCCCATCGATTTCTTAACTTCCACTGTGCGTGGCATCTTCACTGCACTGCACCAGCGGGAAAAGCATTCCTGTTGATGCAGCGCTACGCCACTTGAGTTGGTTTTCACTGATCACTCAATCGATCCAGAAAGATTCATCAAATTTGCTGCCGTCAGTGTGTACATGTAATTCTGCCACGTGTGCTAGGCATCACCTCTGCTGAATACTGTGTAATTGCTGAGTGATATATTTTCTTTTGTGCTCTGAATTGACATGTGGGGGCAGATAGGCAATGTTCTCATAATGGATTCCCCTGTCCTAAAGTGTAGACAACTAGATAAATGGAGCCAGATCTTCATTTGATGTAAATTGCCTTAGTGAATAGCACTACTCCTGATTTACACCAGTTGAGGATCTGGCCCACAGTGTACCATATGAAATGGGATGATGAAATGGATGGGATTTAAGGCATTCTGGGATTTGATGTATTCTCTTCTGTTGTGTCCCCCTTCGCTGAGATTACAAGAATCTGTTTAGACATTGGGACTCCCAGGGGCATTTAGTTACAGTCTCACCTGGTGACCTTGAACATAACATTACCGTTGTTTCTCCAGCGACTTTTCTCCCTGGAAGGATGGGGTTGTGCTCTCTGATTGCATAGATACCCTTGCAAATTAGTCGTGTCCTGGTATCAGATGTGGACACCCGTCTGCTTTTCTTTAGAGATGGCAAGTGCTCACAAAAGGCTCACTAACTACATGTAATAGAACAACAGCAGTGTCATTTGACAGCTGATATGTTACCGCGCTTCCCCCTCCCACTCCTACGAGATGCAGCATTATAAAGAGAAACTGAAAGATTTAGGAGAGAGCTGATTGAGGTTCCGGCGCTCAGTGGGACTCGGGCTCCATTCCCCACTTTGCCACAGATTTCCAGGGTTACCTTTAGGAAGCCGCTGAGGTCCGGTTTTTCAACAGTACTTAGGGCCAGATTTCAGCCACCACAACGGATCTGTCTGGATGTAATCCTGGCCTCGAAGTCAGTGCTAACTATGCCATTGACTTCAGTGGGCTCAGAATGTCACCCTCTGGGTCTGTTCTCCGTCGTTAAAAGGGGAGAACATTTCCTTTCTCCCGTCATTCTCTTGTCTGTATCCACTGTGACATCTTGGGGCAGGGTATCTCTCTCTCATACTAGGGCACCTAGTGCAATGGGGCACTCTTCTCCAATGGGGCCCTCTAGCGGTGACGGTAATACAGGTTGATTGAAATGGCAGCTCTCAGAATCAAGACAGAATTGTCACGCGGGCTGCATTAGGAGGGGGGGGCATTGGTGTTGTTTGACCTTAATATGTCAAAATCATAATAATTCATGTAAGACATGCCATGTCAGGTACTGTTAGAAAGGTTATGATATGCTGAATAAGATGATAATATTTGTGTTCATGTGTAATATGTGCAAGGAAAGTTATGGAGATCTTTGATATCCCTGTATTTCAAACTGTGCTGTGGAAGACACACCCCAGACAGAGAGGCGGCAGGACAATAGCTTGCTTAATAGCCCATTCAAGGCCTTATCAGAAGCCAGAGGCCCAGGAAGAAACTAAAGGCATACCTGAAGAGTTGCCAGGATTGGCCCATGTGACTATGGACTTCATTTTGGTTCCAGTAAAGTTCCACAAGCCGCATGGCCAGCAACAGAGGGTATATAAGATCAAACTACAGAAACCATTTTGTCTTCGTCTTCGTCTTTGCCTTGTGTCCTTGTTCCTGTCCAGCTGCGGACACACCTCT